>VRYO01002297.1:57302729-57341318 GCA_009812075.1 Sialia sialis | reverse complement strand
CCCCCCCAAATCTGCTTTATCTTATTCATAAGCATTTTTCTATAAAATTAACTCAAGAAACTTACTTCAGGAAATACTGCAATACAGTTATATTGTCAGTCAAACTACCTTTGTGGTTTATATTTTATGTGTATCAGAGCTTAATTTTTAGAGAGCACTCCTTTCAGTGAAAGCTGCATAAACCTTGAGGGTTTAGATCCTATATTTTATAGACCAGGTGGTACAGGATTTTTGAAGCTGATTGGAATTTTTAGGGTTAGCCTTTTTAATTTCATTTGTTTGTTTCTTAGATTGTTGAATGTACTGCTTTCTCTTTTTTCAAAGCTTTTTTGATCATGGTTTTGAAATCTAAACAGTAAGAGTAAATATTTAAATAGACCAATAAATTTTTTAAGCCTTAACTATTTTTGGAGACCATTTCATTGATAATGCTGTACTTTGGAGTTGGAACTAGAAATTTAGCAGTGAGAGCTTTTAGAGCAGAAACATGCCTCTTCCATGCTTCCAGTATTCAGCCAGCTTTGAGCACACGGTTTAAATAAATACATAAATAAATAAAAGAACAGGAAATTACAAGCATCTTCTTAAGCAGAAGAGCAAAGATCTGAAGCTTTCCACTATAAGAAATGTGACTAAAAAATCTTTTGCTGTAAGAACAAGCAAAATTACTTCTTAACAGGATTCTGTGGTGAGATAACCTGAGATAGCAAGGAGCTGTGCTTGTTAGAGAAAATATCACTCCAGGGTTTACAGATCTTAGATTCCTGTTCTTCTGGTTGAAACTAGAAGCTTTTAAGGGCTCTTCCAACTCACACTGTCCTATGGTTCTATGATTTGGACTGCCATCAGTAGCTTTTAATTTTTTAACCAAGTTAGCCATACCCTACCTCTCCCCATTCTTATTTAAAGTTTAGCATCATATATCATGCTTTGGCATCATATATCATGCTTTGCGCTTTTCTGTTTCTTTCTTGGAATTATGATCTTGACACACTATCTCAGTGCTCTGTTTTATGAGCCTCACTAGTGATAGTGTGTTGTTCATTTGGAAACAACAGAGCTTTTATTTGTTTGGTTTTTATACTTAATGATTGATTTGTAAATATTATCTCGTCTTAAACTGGATGTTGTCTATAGGAAGTTTTGGAGTGTTAAGAGTGTCTGCACAAAATTATAGTTACTGTCAATCATGAGTCTTCAGGATTGGCTGGAATTGGCCCTGGAATATCTTGCAACATCAACAAAAAATACATATTGAGATGACATATCCTTTTCTATCATATGTAAAACATTCTGTGTTCTTCAGACAATCTCTGAAAGGTGATATACTGGGCCATTGTTGAGTCAACAAAGAAAAAAAGTTGCTTTATACTATAATTAAATGGACTATGTAATAGAAACAGAAGATGACTAACTCTAAAGCAGCCCACAGAGAGCTCCAAATAATAAACATCCTACTTGAACTGAGATGATGATAGCTGAAAGTGCATTAAGTAGACACAGAAATGAAAACAAATGAAGGTGAGAACTCAGTCAAGGGGGTTGAAGTGGAGCAAACACTTTGTCAGGAGTGTAGCCCATGTTAGTGCTAATGCGTTTTGCATTAGTATGATGTCTGTAAAATACTGACTCTTGGCATCAGAGCTAATAACAAAAATCCACAACAATTTTAGAGTATATATACACATGCAGGAACAATAATAGCATAAGAAATATTTTGAGTGTTTTAAAATAATATTATAGCACGTGAAAGAGTTGGTAACAAATGGTAAGGTACAGTCATTATGTAAATGTCTTACTGTTCTGCAGTTGAGTTTTGACCAATAATCGATAAAACAAAAGGAGATCAGACAGTACCAGAAACACATACCAAATGAAGTTATTTTTACAGTGTTATTCAGAGGATGAGATTAATCAGGCTAAACTTTCAGTAAGAGGATTACATATATATGTATCAATATTAGGAGGATTTGTGGCTTCATTAGCAACTTCAAAGGAAGTAATACCTTCATGTATGCTTCTAACTAAAGTGAAATACTTTCTGTGATTGTTTTGATTCACAAAACAAATTTCAGCCCTGGAGGGTTATACAGAGGACAGTGCTATGTGTTTAAAATCACATGCCTCTAGTGTTGTTCCCTAGTCCGAGCTGATGTTACTGGCAGGTGGGACCCAGCCAGTGCTTGCTGCCAGGTGAGGAAAAAGGGCCTGAAGGCAGTAAGGCAGTGCTGTGAAGGGGAGGAGAGGGGCTGTGGAGTGCTGGAACGGCAGAAATTTGCTCCTTGGTGGAGCTTCTGTATTTGGACTGTACAGCCAGAGCCTCTAGTAATGGTGCAATCTGGCCTTGAACCCATTTCCCCGTCTCTGTTCCTGTGTGGCAGAGCTGGTATGTGGGTGCTTACGCCAGGTTTGGAGGGTAGCAGGCCAGTGAGAATGGGAGTTGAGAAGCTGTCAGGGTGCCCCTGCATCATGGTTTCTTGGGGCATTTTGAGTTAGCTAGTGGGTTAGAACAGCTTTGAAGCAATTACAGGGAGCATGGAAACTGGGCCAATGACAAGGTCAAAAAAGGGTTTTAATCCATAATGAGAGCATTTGCAAATTTTCTGGTGGTTCCTTCTTCTTACACTGAGCAAGACAGAAGGAAATTAGAGGACTTCCCAAGATGAGAGTAAGACATGTTAGGAACAAGATTAAAAGCTTTGTCTTTTATCTCTGGGACTCTCTAAACTCCAAAAGCAGGGAGTTCTCAGAACTCCTCTGTGTAAGGGACTACAGCTCATATCAGCTGAGCCATATGTGACAGCAGAATGGCTGACCTGGTTTTTTCAGTTGTGTCCCACTAGACTTGAGTCATGTCAGGGAGGTACCAAATATACTCTAATAAAGTACTCATATGCTGCTAGATTCAGATCTTTCTGACTGTAAGATTCTGGAGTCTCCAAAGGCATGTTTCTGCCTTAGAGAATATTATCACTTAGTGTTGGTGCAGATGTTTCAGAAGTTCTTGTTAAAGCTTGAAATTACCTGCCTTTTATGCCCTTTATTAGAGGAATTCTTGAATTGCTTGCTTTTTGCGCTGCTGAAATGGATCGAATTCCTGTTTGACTGATAAAGATGCATATTATAACCTTCTATGAAGCATGATTTTATGTCTGTATGAGAAGCAGTATAAGTATTACATCTTCCATTCTTTCCATTTGAAATGCACTAGCATTATTTTTGTCTTCCACCTGTTTCTTTCCTCTGACTACCCAGGTTTTTTATTCTCCTGTTTGGATATCCACCAAACAAGATACCCACCAAGCTCTTAGCTGTATAGCTCATTAGTTGGGCACTTCAGTTTACCCACTTTGCAAAAGTTTGGATGCTTTAATTTTTATTTATTTCTTTATTTATTTATTTTAGGAATCCGTTTTTATTGTCTGATACTTTGAGATGAGGAGGGTTTATCAGTATGTTTTTTTTGTGAGAAAGTGTGTCAAATTGGGCCAAGGCAGAATAATTCCTCAGGGTTTTGGGTTTTAGCAGAAGACTGCTTGAGGTCTTCATGTAATCAAAGAATGAATCAGCATAGCAGTGATGTCTGTAATTTCTTACCTAAGGGGAGACACAAGAAATTCTTACCTTTCTTGTGTACAATAAGATCACGGCTGTTCTCCCTCACAGGTATTCACACAGGCATACTTGATCTCCTCTGTGTTTAACACTACTTCAGTTGTAAGTAGGGAATAAAATTACCCTTACAAAAACTATTTGCTTATCATTAATCTTAAAATCTTCAGCAGCATCCTGGTTGTGTTTTAGTGCTTCCACTGTTTTCTTTTGCACTTGATACTCTGGCTGGCCAGATGTATCACTTGAATCTGGTGGCAAGGTGTCCAGACAGTTTGCTCTGTGCTGTTTCCATCCATCAGTTCCTTCCACTTTCTTGAACCTTTTCTTGCTTTATTTCATCAGAACATTTTGAGTTCAGCTACTCTGGTTTATCCAGATAGGATTTTGTTTTTTCCAGAGGTGTTGCATGAAGCTTTGCTTGTGGCCCTCATGATAGTGAGTTTTTGGCTTCTGATGACTAATTCCATAGCAGTAATCAGGGGACTGAAATGGAGGGAGAAAATAAGGATTAGTTATAATTCTAATGGAAGAATATAGCATATACTAGTCTTAAACAATGCTCAGAAGAATTGGAAGTTTTTATAATAATTATTTTCCATAGATGCTACAGGGAAATTGCATGCTTTGGAATGGATTAATGAGATTGCAAGTGGGAGAGCTGGTGCAGAGTGAGAGGCTTTAATACCTGCCTGGAAGGTTAGCTTATTCCCATTAATTTTTCAGAAGAATTTTTGGAATGCCATCAAGGCTGCTCTTTCCTATGCTTATGTAGAGACTGTTTCTACAAGGCTTTTATTCTAGCATCTAAACAAAACCCAAAGTCCTGTTCATGCACAGCTATTAATAATTGCTTAAAATAACTTCTTGTAGAAGGATTCTAGTTAAGAAGTTATGTGTGGCCTACAACAAATAAGTCTCACAATTTCAATTAGAGAAAATATTTCGTATTTACAGGTGTTAAGGCAGTAGCAGTATTGCAGTGCTTTATGGCAGTATTATAACTGGTACAGCACATGGTACACGTCATTAGCTGGGAAGGGAGTTGTGACCACGTAAAATGCTGCTGAACCTGTTCTCTGCAGTAGCTGCAGACAAGATTGAAGTACTTTGTACAAGTAAAACTGATAGAACGAGTTCAGGAGTGTGGATTTTAATAGCTCATGATAAAGTACTGCTTGTGGTACTGATAGGATAGATTGTGAAGAAAAAAATACCTTCCATGTAATGAAAAAGCAATTTTAGAGGGATGTACTTGAATGAGCTACTGCTATTTGTGCATATTTTCTGTTGATGGTTTTGATACAGAAAGAAACTAATGAGTACTTCTTAAAGATTTTTATTTCCTCATTACAGGAGAAACCATGAACAAAGGAACTGTTGCAAAATTGTATTTTTGTCTGTTTCCTCTTGTTTTCTGTAATAAAAACATGAGATATTTATTCAGTCTGAGTTAGTCCTGGGTGAACTAAATGCAGGTCTACTTAGAATTTCATAACTAGTCTATGAATTTGCATTTAAAAATCTTGCTGCTGGAAAGCATCTTAATAGCTATTCAAATTATTTATGCTTTAGGTTGAAATCACATGTCTTCTACGGATTATGGTTTATAGTGATTATTTTATTTGAGGTTGTCAGAGAGAGATCATAATGTTGTCTGGATGCAGGCGAGCCACATTTTTAACTCCCATTGTTCATGTAAAGCCAAGAGTATGAGCACCCACATGTTCCTAAGGGCAATCGAGCATTCCCCAAGTGAGATACAAAGCAAGAAAAATAAGAATATGATCAGGACTTTACAGTTCTCCTCTGCTGCTGTGGTATGTCAAGATACACTGTTTATGTGTCATTCTATCACGGACTTCCATTGCTTATGGTTTGTTTTCTTTCAGCCTCTTGGAGCCAGCGACTATTTGGAAATATCAAAGCATTTTGACACCGTGTTTGTTCGTGACATACCACTTCTTACAATAGCAAAAAGGACACAAACTCGTCGTTTCATTACTCTTATTGATACCTTTTATGAGCATAAGGTGAGAATCAGGCCTTTCCTGTATGCATAGGAATAATATTGGGAGTCCTAAAACTGACTGTTACTTTGAAATAAGAGTTTCTGCAGTAATGGTGTGGAAAACATAAGCAGAATGAGCTAGCACTGCAAAGAAACATCATTCCAGCTTCACAAAACAAAAGGTCCCACTGCAATAAAGGCAAATAAACAGGGTGGGGTGTTTGTTTGTTTGGTTGGTTGGGTTTTTTTGGGGGTGGAATGGGTTTTGGTTTGGGGTTTTTTTAAAATTTTTTTATTTCTGTGAGTATGAAGCATGAACATAAATATAAGCCTGAGCTAAATTTGCCTTTCTTGAATGGGGATGTTCTTTCCTAACCCAGGAAAACAACAGAAGACATGTCATTATTTTAATAATGAAAGATTGTGTTGTCAACTGTGCTGGAGTAATATGGAGTTTTTTCGATTTTAATCTGTATGGGCAGTTGGTCAAGAATCAGTGCCTTTTTAAACAGGAAGGAGGAGTTAATAGCACAATTACATCATGAATTTTAAAGGAAACAGTCACTGTAGGCTTTACATTAGATTGTAGAATTGCTTGTGGAATAATAATGATAAATGCAGCACTTCATGTGGATTTACAGAGATTTCAATCATGGAAGCAAAATCAGCTTTTTAAAGTGATGCAAGATTTGAAACACTATCTTATATGCGATTATATACACACACTTAAACATCTGTGCAGTTGGGAAGTGTCAGTTGAGGTTGTTTTATATGAAGAATGTTCTGGCATGGGTTGTTGATCAGAAAGGCCCCAACTCAGCAAGGTATTGAACTAACTCAGTGCTTGAGTAGTCTCATTCAAATCAGTGTAATTCAAATTAGTCACATTCTTTATGCTTTATGGTTGGGAAGTGGACATTTGCTAAGACAATATGCTATTACTAAACTAATGTGTTAGAAATAAGAATTGCATTGTCATTAAGAATTGTCATTAAGAACTGCAAGCAGTCACTTTCTATGACTTCCACCATAGGAAAACCACAAGTGTTAAACTCCCATCAAAAGTAGCTGGGAAAAATACCTGGGTATATTTGTGGATGCCTATCAGAATGCAAATATCTTGCCTGCATGGTTTCAACAAGAGTCTCCTCCTGCAGTATTATTTCAGTCTGTCTTCCTTGCAGCCCCCATCTCTCACTGCACATTGTATCTCCTCCCAGCAGACATGAAAAGAGCATCATTATTTTTGCTAGCAAATAACTTACTGGAGTAGCACAAATGAAGGCAAGAAAGGCTTCATTCAGCCATTTGGGAAATTTGGAATATAAGTATTGTTTAAATAGCGTAGTGTATCTAGCCGCTCAGAGGATGCTCTATGGGTGAAAAGTAAGCATTGTTTACTATACAACTGTTAGTTTAGAAAGTAAACTTTTGGCTAACTCATTGCCTGATTCTGAGTATTTGCTGACACAGTTCTTCTGTTCTCTAAGTAAAAGTTATGTCAGTTGTTAGTGAGAAAAAGATCCTGTTAAATCTGTAACAGCAGTGCTAATAAGAGAAAGGAGAACCACTGAGGGAAAAACACTGATGCTTCACCTTGAATTTTGCTGTGCAGAGATCATGTGTTTTATCCTGTTCCTGTAGAGCCCAAGTGATGATACTGTTGCCTGTTCTCCTCCTCACAGGTGCGCATTATCTGCTCTGCAGCAGCTCCTCTCCAAAGCTTGTTTCTGGTGGAACATGCCAGTGGTGAACTGCAGGACAACAGAGTGTTGATGGATGATTTGGACTTGAGCCAGGTACATAATTTTAACATTATCTCTCTTTTGTAATAAAAGTGGGTTTAGTCGCATAATTGCAGCAGCATTTTAGGAGGGGGAATGAAGAAAACACGTAACTAATGATTTGCTGCTTTATTTGCAGTGTCTCTGTCACTTTGATAATTACATGTTGTGCTACTTGTCCCTAGTCGAAGAAAATGTCACTATATGTTGAACCATCTTGTGTAAGTCTTAGGGTCATTTTGAATATTAATCATTGTATCTGCTCAGCTATATATGAAAATGCTGATTTAAGTTTAGTGCCTACATTTAAAACACAGAAATAAAAGATGGTTTGTTCTATCTCTTCCTAGACTACAGAACAGCCTCACAAGTCCTCACAAACAATACTACTTTGCATGTTGCTTATTCTGTTTTTCTTTTTCCCTGTAGCTCAGTTATTGCTAATGACTTTTCAAATAATTTGTTTAAATCAGTGTACAAATAGTCAACAAAAAGGGAAAATACATGGTTTTAAAACCAATTGTTTTTACTATATTCCGTCAGAGAATTACCTAGCTGAATAGGTGCTTTTCTTTAATTTTTGGACATTAATTTTAATTTGTTGGTGCTATACTGCTGTCTTGTTTTGTCAAGGCCTGTAAAGCACTGAGCCTTAGGAGTTAGACAAGATGCACTTCAGTACAGCCATGAGTCTCACAGGTGTGTGGTTTTTGTGTATTGATGTAGGATTCTGCCAAAGGACTCTCCATGTTTACAGGAGAGGAGGAAATCTTTGCCTTTCAGCGTACTCTCTCACGGCTCACAGAAATGCAGACTGAACAATACTGGAATGACGGGGACAGAAGCAAAAAAACGTAATTAAAAGTTGAATGAAATCACCAAGAAGTAAAATTACAGCATGAAATCACCAAGAAGAAAAATTGGAAAAACTTCAGAAAAGCACTGGAAAGCTTTTTAGCACAACTTGAATAATAATTGCACTTTATCATCTGGACCATGTTTTCTTTCATCAGTAGTTTTTTGAATTTAAAACATGGTGTCTTAGTTATTTTTCTGTACCACCAGTGTGTGGATATGTCAAATTTTGCCTTCATTTGTTCTTCTTCAAACCTGTCTGGTCTGGATGTCTGGGTCCACACAGTAGTGAATGGAGTTAAAGCCAGCTGGTGGCTGGTGACCAGTGGGGTTCCCTAGGGCTCAGTACTGGGGCCAGCCCTCTTCAATATCTTTATCCATGGTATAGACAAGGGAACAAAGTGCACCCTCAGTAAGTTCACAGATGATGCCAAGTTGGGTGGGAGTGTCCATCTGCAGAAGGGTAGGAAGGCTCTGCAAAGGGATCTGGTCAGGGTGGATCAATGGGCTGAGCTGTCTGATGTTCTGCAAGGCCAAGTGCCAGGTCCTGCCCTTGGGTCACAACAACTCCAGGCAGCACCACAGGCTGAGGCAGAGTGGCTGGAAAGCTGTACAGGGGAAAAAGACCTGGGGATGCTGGTCAACAGAACGTGAGCCAGCTGTGCCCAGGTGGCCAAGAAGGCCAGTGGCATCCTGGCCTCTATCAGCAACAGTGTGGCCAGCAGGACCAGGGCAGGGATTGTCCCCCTGTACCTGCACTGGTGAGGACTCACCTTGAGTGCTGTATCCAGTCTGGGCCCTTCACTACAAGGAGGACATTGAGGGGCTGGAGCAAGTCCAGAGAAGGGCAGTGGAGCACAAGTCCTGTGAAGAGCAGCAGAAGGAACTGAGAGTGTTTAGCCTGGAGAAAAGGAGGCTCAGGGCTCGCCTTACTGCTCTCTACAGCCACCTGAAAGGAGATTGTAATGAGGTGAGGATTGGACTCTTCTCCCAGGCAACCAGTGACAGGATAAGAAGAGACAGATTCAGTCTGCTCCAGAGGAGATTCAGGTTGGACATGAGGAAGAATTTCTTCACCAAAAGTGTTGTCCAGTATTGGAACAGGCTGCCCAAGGAGGTGGTGGAGTCATCATCCCTGTAAGTGTTTAAGAAATTGCTGGACATGGCACTTAGTTCTGTGGTTTATTTTATAGGGTGATGCTTGGACAAAAGTTGGACTTGATGACCTTGGAGTTTTTTTCCAACCTTAATAAGTCTCTAAAATGTAACTTATATATTCTGGAAGTTTAATGGGATTAGAATATTCTGTAGAATTGGTCTTGAAGGTTAATGGGCTTTGCAGAGTCATCTTACGATGTCACATGAAGTGAGCTTATCATTGTTTATGCACTGCTGCTTGCACAAAAGAAAAATCAAATGTTTTCTTAAAGAAAGTCCTGTTATTATCCATGCTAGAATCCTGAAACTCCTCTGTAGTGTGTTCTGGATTTGCCTTTTTTTTTTCTTCCTATTCTCTGAGTCTAGCTATGTGCTGACATTCAGGTTCTAGGTGGTTTTTTTTAATCAGACTGTTGCTCAGTCTGGTTCATTGAAAGCTAAATGGTTTTAACCAAGAGAGAACCCTGAGGAGGAGCTTTAAGGTACTTGAAGCTGCACAGGATTAAGATCTAAGTAATGAATGGGAAAAGAGACCTTGATAAGACAGGGTATGCTGTCTTTGATAAGGCAAGTAAGTGCAAGTTCATATGCTTCCTAAATTTTGTGGTTCTTGCAACCCTGTGACTTCTACCAGTGACATCTCTACCCTGAATTTTCTTAAGCTTCTTCTCCACCAAACCTTCCACTGCTGCTAACACACCTGCCCTGATCTGGTGCGAACAGTGCTCAGTACTAGTGAGGCAATTAATCACATTACCATAGGAATGTATTTTATGGAAAAGATAGTATAGTAACTGATACCTCAAGACACATCACCCATTCTCTTGTTTGTAGTTGGAAACTCTATTTTAGTTAAAGATGTGGTGGTGTCGTTCTTGATTTTAATCTCACTGAAACAAAACATGGGATTGTGTGTGTTGGCTTATAATGTATTTTTATAAAGTAATCTTAAGAGTGTGTTTAGAAACTTTGAGTAGAAAAAAGCATGTAGATATACTGAAAAGACTGCACTCATTTCCTAGGGAGGAGATATATAACACATTGTCCCCAACTTTGAGAGGTCTTCCTGGATTTTGAAACATGGCCTTTTTCTGTTATCAAATTGTGTCCCTTCACAATTGCAAAAAGCCTCTAAAAGGGTTTTCTGGGCAGCAGGGAGGGCTGGAGAGGTCCTGAGCACTTACTTTTTTTAGGGAGCCACATGCTCGTCTGATTTTCTGTTCTTATCCCCTTTGTTTGTCCTGGAAGTTACTTACACTGGCTATACCTGCTCTTCAAATAATTTTAAAAGCCTATAGTTATAGTTTGCAACTCATGGAACTATATTATTATTCCCACAAGGATGACTACCATGGAGAATTTTAATGCATATTTATGAAAACTCCAATCAGAATACATTGCTTATACTTAAGACTATCCAAATAATTGGTCTGTGTTGTCAGAGATTTGGATTAGGTTTCTCAGCAGAGGGACTATTGACATTCATGCATGTGTGTCTGTATATACAAACACATATGTATATTTAACTTACGCATGTATATATAAATCTAGATAAAACTAATATATATAATTTAAGTTGTGTGTTTCTGTATTTATATGTGGCACTCTGTACTTACCAACCTGGGACTGTGCTGATTACTCTCCTGAAGCTTCAGCCTTTTTGAGTAGCATTCAAATGCCTCCTGCCTTGAACCAGAATGTGTTGTGGGAAAATTGGAGATGGTGGTAGATAACCTAAGGCACTTTTCATCTGGATTTTTATTTACAGTCTTCTAAAACCTGTTTATATGTTTAGCCTGTATGTCCTTCTCTGTCAGGTGGTACAGGGGAAATGTGTAATCTTGCAAAATGCAGATGACATGTCTGGGACATATGGGGGAGGATGTCCTGGCAGGTTCTTCATTCCCACAGAGACCAGGAAAGTGAGGTGCTTCTCCACTGTCTGTGTGGGTGATGATAAAGCTCCTTTAACCACAGGATTCCTGTCTGTGTTCAAACTGGTGCTGCTTTGCCCACTGGTATTTGAGACTTTCTGCAGACTGAATGCTCAGCCCAAACTCAGATACTCCAGGTTTTTGGAAGCTCCTGAATGCAGTGGGACTCTGACGTACCATTGAAAGCCCCTAAGGATATAGGTGAGCTCTGTGAAAACACAGGAGGGAAGTTCCCAAAAGCTTCTAGAGCCAGCACTGCTTCTGGGACATATTGCTAAAAGAAATGATAGTGCAGTCGTTCCTTGACCAGCAAGGAATTTCTGTTGGGAGTCTCTGGTAGATACCAGCAATAATCAAGGAAAAGAAATGGGGAAGATTCCAGAAGTGTTTTGAGGCTGGAAACAACAAAAGTTGCTTAAATCACTGTGCTGTATTTGTTATTGTGCTGCAGATGGAGGTTTGCCACTTTTGGGTCAGGTCCACAAGGAGAAATTTGTTGGATTGGTTTCTCAGCCAGCCCAGATGCCAGGGCAGAGAGTGCCCCAGTAATCAAAGCAGCACCTTTATGCCCATCTACATCCCTGAAGAAACGGAAGCCCTATTTGCTTATTTTATGATGCTGTAGAATCTATAAAGCCCTTTTCCAGTGCTGAGTTGGGGTGCTGCTTCTGGGGTCAGACACCTTCCAGGCAACTGGTGCTGGCCAGAATCTCACTGGATACAAGAGTGGTCATGTCGTACCCAGAGCCACTTAGTTCCCAGCTATCCTGTCCCCTGCTGCCTGAGAGACAGCAAAAATCCATTACTTTATTCCCACATGAAGATGTTGTATTTGACAAAATGTAAACAGATGCCTGTGACTGAATTATGCACACTCTGTAACAGCCTTAAAAATTGCTGGATTTGTGCTGGATGCTTCTAGCCAGAGTTAAGTCCCGCCTTTTAAGGTTTTTCTTAACTTGTGAATTCATGTCATCTCAGATCTGCAACAAGTTTTTATTTCGTTTAGTCATTCAGCAAATATTATTGACGAGTTATTTTTAAGGGTATTTTCAAGTGACGTTTATTGATGTAGAATAATATTTTGCTGTCATATGAAGCAAAATTCTAGGAATTATGGACCATGTGAAACACTTCATGTTTTCTAAAGGTAACATCCTGGCTGAGAATCTCTCAACTAACTTATTTCAGATAGTTGATTCATTAAAGAATGTTCGTAATGCCCAAAAATTTAACTACTTTTTTTTTTTTTTTAATAATAATAATAAATGGTGCAATTCTGTCTTTCAGAGTTACTGGTTTTCAGTATTTGTTGCTGTGCAGATTGAGGGAACAATTGCAGTATTTTGGGTAGAACAAGACAGCCTTCCAAAGACTTTGGAGGTTTTGAAGATGCACTTTTTGCCAATGCAGGGTTTTGATCTGAAAAGGAAAATGGATTTTCTTTTAGTAAAGGTGTTTGTGATGGCACTACAGCTGGATAGATGTCACCTATTTTGCAATCTAAACATGAAAAAAAGCAACTGACCAGGTTTCAAACAGTGCCCAGCACGGTCATCATCCATGTAACAAGGAGGAAGAACAGTCTCTCCATCAAGATGCGGCTAACAGAAGTAAGATGCAGGATTCTTCTTTCTGCACTTACCTGGATCTGAATACACCTGGTGCCTCAGTTTCCCAGCTGATAAAATGGGAAAGATACTACTTTATTTGCTGACTCTGGCGGGCTGCCAGGTTTCCCTCATTAATATTCTAAGATACTTGCTGAGGCTCTGGGATGAAAATACTTCAGTAAAGTATGTAAATAGTGCAAAAAAAAATTTAGCTACTCAGAGTGGATTAGTCTCCTTGTTTGGGTTACAGAATTAATGTCATCCACTAAACACTACATGCCTCTTCATAGTGATTTTGTTTTAAATAATGCATCTATTTTAGGAATCTATTTAAAGAAAAAAACCCTGAGATTTATTATTAAAACCATAAACCATTTGTGTACTTTTTATTTTACTTGTAATAACAAATTTTCTATAAGATTCATAACAACCTCAGATCCTATGCATGTGAAATGCAGTGGCTTTGTAAATTCTGTTGGGATTTTCCTTGTATACAGAGAATATTTTTTTAGATATGTCATTTTGAATCTAATATATTAAAAACTGAACATTGTCAAATCCATCTCTTATTTGAGAAGAATTTATCTTGTAATAAAGAAAAATTAATAAATCCAGATTTTATAAACTTGTCACTTATTCCTGCTATTTTTAGATATGTGTTCTGGATTGACAGACCACTGTTAATTTGATTAATAGAATGTCAAGGGGTTGGAATGGACCTTTAAAATCATCTAATCCCAACCTCCCTTGCCACGGGCAGTGAGTGATACCTCCCACTGGACCAGGTTGCTGAAGGCCTTATCTGACATATCTGGGAATACTGCCAGGGATAGGTCATCCAAGCTGCTCTGGGAAACCTCTTCCAGTGCCTCACCACCACCACTCTCACAGGGAAAGAATTTATTCCTAATAGCCACTCTAATCCCTCCCTCTTTCAGTTTAAAGTCATTCCCCCTTGTCCTGTCACTTGTAAAAAGTCCCTCTCCAGTTCTCTTGCTGTACTCTTTAGGTGCTGGAAGGTGCTGTAATGTCTCCCTGGAGCCTTCTCCAGGCTGAACAACCTCACCTCCCTCAACCTGTCTCCATTGGAGAACTGCTCCCAGACCTTTGATCTTCATGGCTTAGCGTGATTGTTTTTTCTTGAAGCTTTGTATCCAGGGAGCAAACCTGGACTGGCAGCACTGCCAGTTTCTGGGCACGTGGTTGCCTGTGGGAGCTGTAGCATTGCCCTACACACAGTTCAGCTTTTGGGTTGGAATATCCAGGGCTTGTCAGAAAGGTCCTCCTCCAGAAGTAGTTCAGACTTGTCTGCCTCGGTTACTGCTGCCAGCAGCCCTAATTTTTGGGTTTGGAACCCTATTTTGTACCTCTTTGGCTCTTACCTCCAACGACTTGAGGGTGAGACAAAACAGTTGTATGCAAACCACAATTAAAGTGCTTTTCCCTCCACTCCTCATAATTTGGGATTCTTACTGTTCAAGATGTGCTTTTGCTGTCAGCGGATTAGTTCCGTGGTTAGTTGTTACAGGTTTTGCACAGCTTGGGAAGTTGCCTGGGGAAGCAGTTGATTAACATGTAGGCTGGCAGAGAACACCCACAATGAAGGGCTGGGAGTCTGAGGATCACTGCAGCTCCCCAGTGCAAGTGTCCTGAAGGAGCGCCTCTGAGTGTGGAGGATGTGAGAGCACTGCTGCAGCATGGCCCTTCCCCATGGTTGCCACTGGCAGACAGGCAGTTCTTGCTGGCACATGGCAAGCAGCATTTCACTGTTTGGACTTAAGAAACCAGGGATTTAAAATATTTAGGTGGGTTTATTAAACTTTGGACCTGTTTCTGTACCTTTTACTGCAAACATTATATTTTCCCATTTCTTGAAGACGGATATTGTAATATTGAAAGTCAAGCTTGCAGCATTGTGGTATTCAGTGTTTGAGAAGAGCATCCAGAATGGGATGTCTTACTCTCCCATTACAGATTCACTCAGGTTTGTGAAGGAAGAGGCTGTACCCTCAACAATGGTTGCATGCCTTGTCACTCATGGAAACATTGGACCCTTTCTCCAGATCAATTTAAGATTCTGTTTTCCCTTCTAACATCCTGCAGCAGTAAGCTGTCAGGGTTTAATTAGAAATTTTGCTCAAAAAATGTCATAGCTTTGCTGCCTTTTCTGAAATTCTTCAAGAACAGATTTTGCCACTCTGCCTTTGCAGCTTTGTTTGTCCAGTGGATGCTTCTGTTGTCTTGTCCTGATCCAATTCCTCTCAGAGATGAGCAATCTCCAATGTGTCCATCTCTTGTCACTGAAGATTGCTCCTCATCTTAGGATACTTAATATTCTCTTGTTCTGTAACCTCATTTCTGATGGAGAAGCACAGGTTTTTGTGTCTCAGCTTCCCCAAGATCCCTGGGCTTAGTGTTTCCTGCTGCTTGGCTTTAGGCCTCGGGAGCTCTGGCACATATGAAATACAGGGTGTGGGATCTGGGGGTGCTCCCATGCGCCTGCAGAATGGGAGATTTCTGACCCTTGGGTTTGGGGCACTGCCTGCTTTTGCCTCTGTGTCTGCCTAGAAGGGGGATTGCAATAGCAGTTCCTTAGTGCCAGAGGAGAGGGAGGAGGGAGCAGATGGAGGATGCAGGCCACTTGCTCCCTCTCCAGCCTTCTGCATTCTCCACATATTTGTAAAACAACTTTTGTTTTAAATTGAATTGATTTCTAAGAGAGCCATTAAAATACAGAAATGCTTCTCACTGACCTAGTACTCTGCATTCATGTTGGTAAAATTTTGGATGTGTTTCTATAGTCCTCCCGCCAGTTCTTTGTCAGGGTGAAGGGTTTAGTTGGCTCTGTTAATCCACTCTCTAGCTGAAATTGTTCATTTAAATTGTTATTAAAAAATCCACTCTTTCCCAATGTGAATCCTATATTCTCAGATTTCAGTACTGCTGCCAGTGCAAAGACTTCAAATTCTCTGAGTGCAACCACACTATGTCAGTCCAAAGCCAAATTGCCACAATTCCCCTTACTCAGCTTCAAGCTAATTTTTCCAGCAGGCAATAATAGCCATAAAAGTATAGGGGAAGAAGATTTCAAGAGCTTGAGAAATGGTTAACCAATTTCTTCACAAGCTGTGGGATAATTCTACCACATTCTCTTATTGCAAGAAGTTACTGAGTGTGTTTTTAGCACATGGTTCTTCAGTGTCTTCAGTGATTAAGAGCAATCACAGCCACTGAAAAACGAAGCACGGAACAAAAGATCAAGTGGTTGTTTAAGCTGAAGTCAACTGAACCAGGAAAAGTCAGCTCACTGACATGAAGAAAAAATCTTTGAGTGCTCTGCTCTTTTAGAATTTAGCAAAGGCAAACACACTTGTGTAACTTTTTCTACATGCAGTGATGGATAATGTTCAGGTCACAACACGTGTTGGGTGGCAAGGTTTGTTCCTGCAGGCCTGTTAAGACCATCACTCATGTCAGGTCTTTCCTGTTAATCGAGGTTCACACACTGTCAAAACAGCTAACAAAGTTCCTCAGGGAACAGGGGGAGCAAAGTTGGTTGGAAACACAGGCAGAGGACCAGTCTCCTGCAGTTGCAGTTGATCTCCCAAAAAGTAACATTTCAGAGGCCAGTGGAGAGAGGAGCAATTACTGTCCAGCAAAATTACAATCTGAATGGGCTGCCATTTTCAGTGCTTTGCTAGGATGACTGTGATTGCTATAGAAACTTCTGAAAGTGAGACAGAGAGGTTTTCCAGCACTGGAAATAGCGAATGGAGAAGGTTAGACTGGGTGCAAAGCCCATTCAGTTAGACAGCTGCCAATCGAGCCTCTTTGCCAAGTAGATTGTAGGAAATGCTGATTAAAATGTCCATGGAATGCACCAGGCAAATTAAATTTCAGTCACAGCCGCCTGGGCAGTTTTGGTGGGCAGACAGCTCCAGCCTGTGGTGCACCTGGGCTTGCTCTCCCCCTCTCCCACAGCCACCTACCCCTCGCACACAGGTACTGAGTGATACTGCAGCAGTGATGCTGTGCCCATGGCAGCCTAAGGAATACAAATGAGATGAGGTTTGTTGGGAAAGTGGTAGTGACTGGTCCAGCAAAGGATATCTCGGGTGGGGGGGGAGAAACCCAGACATCATTCCACGTAAAGGAGCAGTGTCCCTCCACACTCCAGCTTTGACATTTCTCCCAGAGCACAAGCCCAGGAGATGAGGGCTGCTGCCATGTTCACCACTCTGTAACTGGGCTGGCCTCCTGCCTGTCTCACCTACCTTATTCCCTATTTTGGCATTTGAACAGGACTGCTGTCTTTGAACATTGCCTGCCAATCCCTTCCCCTCCAAACAGCCTCTGAACATTGCCTGCCAATCCCTTCCCCTCCAAACAGCCTCCACTGGACAGCTGAAACTCTCCCTTTGGGGCAGAACTGCTGGCAGTACAGCCAAAAGCCCACCACAACCTAAGGAGACAAGCCTGAGTATGAGGGACGTGTTGATGCTTGGGACTTCCCCTTTTCCACCTTTTCAGTAGCTTAGACATGCCCCTGAAATCCCCTCCCACAGTCCATCATCACCAGCTTTGGTGGGACACCCAGATGCAACTGCAAGTCCAGTAATGTTTCTTCTTAAGAAGGTGCTCTGACCTCCTTTCCATACCCCCAGTACCCAGCCCTTTTATCTGTGCTGTGGGAGGGTGTAATATCTTTCTGTGTTCATTGCTGGCCTTGGTAAAAGAGCTTGTCACCCTTCTGGCAGCAGACTGGCAGCAGTTATTCCAGTGCCTAGCTCCCCACCGATCCCCTAAAGGAATGTTGGTATTAGTAGGCTTCATCACCATCATAATTTTATTTCCTTCTCTTTCCTGTCTCAGCCTCCTTTGGTTTAACTCCAGGCAGCAGCCAGAAGAGTCTCAGTCAGGTACGTGCAGACACGGGTAATGCTGTGATGCAGCCACAGCCATGTCTCTCCTCCTCCACAAGCTGGGTGCAGTCGGTGTGCCAGGCTCAGGCAGCTTCAGCACTGTATCCCTTCACAACCACTCCACTTAGGATAGCTGCTTTTCCAGTTGCACTTGGCTTTGAGGCAAAACAATAAAACCATTTTGTGAAGCAAAAGGATCTCTTATCTACCTGTATTGCAGTTTCCAAAGGTTCTTCATAGGCTGTGCTTGGAAAAAAAATAATTTGCACTTAGGTACACAAAATTTTATGGCGTGCATAAATAAAAGCAATAAGATTTGTCTTGCAGCATAAGAGTGAACAATGTAAAAAGTCACACTTATCAAATCCATGAAATGCTTGCTGTATGGATTTTTTTTCCCCAGGAAAAAAAAAAAAAGACAAAAGCTCTTTTGGTAGTGAATAAAATGGGTATTTTGGTTTGGTTGTGATTCTGTTCATTTACAATTCCTTAATACACAGTTCTTTAAAAGTCAGAGTGACTTCATCCTCTGCTCTCAGAGCAGCTGAGGACAAACATCAAGACATCTGCTGAAGACAGTGCCTGTCTGTTGGAGTCTGTAAGTCAAGAGTCTCTCTGAATTCTTCAGAGAAATCAGAGGGCAGGGATTTGAATTAAAATCTTTGGATGGATTGAAGTATATTAAGCCACTCACACATTAGAGGTGTAAGTTTAAGTTTTAGAATAAGCAAGTAAGTAAGGAAGGAAGAATTTTTAAGTGCTTTTACAGAGTAAAGGTCTCAGATACCAGTGTAGAAGCATGAGTTCTAGTGAAGATTGAAAAACATAGTCCTAGATACTAGCCTTTCTGTGGAGGCTCCAGGAACATAGTTTTAGACGTAATAAAACTATCATAAGAATATTGCTTACAGTTTTCAGATAGAACAACATAGACCATATGCATAGTTTATACATAACCTGGCACGCTAAGAAACTAGAATTCTAATAGGATAAGAATAGATGGTTCCAGTTTGTGTCTTTAGCTTGTTGGGAAGTTTGTATATAAGAATCTATGCACTGGGGAGAGATTCACTTTTTGCCTTTTGCTTTTGTTCCTGCTCTCTCACTGCCATCACCACCACCTAAAGACAAAAGCTGCCACAGCAACCTCGGCCCTGCCGGGACCTTTGGGAGCTGCTTCTACTTCTATTTGGGACTCTGTGTCAAAACTTTTGCATGGACTTTAATGCTTGTGACTCTTTGCCTTTCGAGACTGATGTGCCTTTGCAATAAGCAACTTTATAGCTTGGCTCTTTAAAGAAAACAACCACAACCTGACAAATGGTGCCCCAAGTACCAGTGAATAATCTACACCTGTCACTGCCTGCCCAGCCTTTTTTACATACATTGGTAATTTGTTTTACTAACATAAAGCTGCTGCAGTACTGTCCATGTATATATATTACATGTGCTGAAGGAGTTATGAATGGGTTCTGTAGTCCTTGTGGCCTGTACCTGCTCCCATAGCCATGAGTTAAGACTAGGTTAATGGATGCTAATCTGTCAATTCTTGAACAATTCAGGAAATTAGTTATTGACATAATGGAGAAATTATCTGAGTGTATCACAGCAACCCATACTTGAGGACACCTCTGTCTGCTAGGGTTGACCTTAATAATTAACAGCTTTACCCGGCGCCCCAGAGGTGCTTTAAAAGGCAAGAGGCTGAAGGTTAAATAGCTTCTGTGCATGAGATGTGCTCATTACACCAGTATGTCTATAATGGCTTTTCTGAAGCCACAGAAGCTTAATTGATTGTTCTCATTTCATGGTCTTTCCGGGGGTCCCCTCTACCATTATAAAGCTGTGTTCTTGTCCTTGTCAGATTCCCTTTTCCTGTTCAGACTAACCAGTGGTCACAACACCAAGTCTAAAAGAGTTCAAGAAGCATTTGCACAATGCTATCAGACACGAGGTGTAATTCTTGGGGTGGTGCTGTGCAGGGCCAGGAGTTGGACTTGGATGAGCCTGAGGGATCCTTCAAACTCAGCATATTCTATGAATCTGTGATCCAATGACCCGCTTCTCTGATAAACTGCTACAGCTGGAAACAGAAAACTATTCTGAGCTGAGAACACATTTGCCAGCTCATTTAGAGCTGAAGCTGCGGAGCCATTAATGCCACAAGCTCCTGCCCATGTCCCAAATAAGAAATGAGTTTCAGAAGTCTCAGCCTTTGGGTCAAAGTCCTCCAATGTATTTAGTACTTGACAAGGGCAGAAGATGAGTTCCTATAAAAGAGAGGCTGGACTCTAATGTCTCCTGTCTTTCAAACAGAAAGATGATTGAATATTTTTTATATATTAACAAGGTAAGCGGAGGGTAAAAGTAGGGTAAAGCTAGTTGCAGGAGATTTTCCCATTTCTTGACTTAAAACAGGCACAAGCCCCATCTTCCTATTAACTTCACAGCTCTCCCATGGAAAGGGGGGATGTACAAAGCACTGTTGTGCCACAGGTTCTGTTTCACTTGGGCTGAGATGCTCCTGTTGAAAGGGGGATGTTATGGAAGCTGTCAGGATTTCCTGATCTCTTCTAACTTTGGTGCATCTACCATCAGTGACAACAGATAAGTTCAATGCTGCATTTTAAGTGAATTGAGACACCACTGTTCCATTATCCAGGCAAAACAGAGTCCAGGCCAAGGCAGGATAAACAGTAAATCATCAAGAAAGACTGACTGAGAAGGGAAAGCTAGTCCCTAGTTCTGTAGGAGTGGGTGCATCATATGCCATCATCTGGCTCCGCTGTGTGTTGGGTTCTCTTGTCTCAGGGGAGGAAAAATTTTGTTCCTCACCCTTTCCTAGAGGAGTGTGCATGCACTTGCATCTCTCTCTCTTCAGCAGGCTGTTGTAATGCCAAGCAGGCAATTTCTCATCAACCACACTCATTGTTCCTGCAATTCAGTGGCACTTCCAGTCAAAACATATTCCCCGTTCTTGCTGGTCTTCTCCTGACTCTGCAGCGTATCCTGGCCTCTCTGATGGTAAAAAATTAGCAACCTATGAAATTCTAGACTGGCATGGATTTGTGGGGATACCCGTCCTTAGGATAACAGGAGTCATGCACATAGCCCAGGTTCCCCACAAGACTTGCACCTGCTGGGCTCTGGAAACACATCCACTCACTCCAATCAACCACTTCCCAGTGATAAAAGGGAATTCCTGCCTTAGGACACTGCTTTCGGCTTTCTCCTACCCTTGCTTGCAAAATTCCAGAATAGCTTGGGATAGAAGGGATATTTGATTTCCTACCTCCATGGGCAGGGACACTTGGTTGTTTAGAACCCCACTCAACCGAGCCTTGAACACTTCCAGGGATGGGACATCCGCAGCTTTTCTGGGCAACCAGTCCCAGTCCCAGTCCCAGTCCCAGTCCCAGTCCCAGTTCCAGTTCTCTTCCATGTTGTAACTTTGGAAAGCTCCCGCTGAGGCCCGAGCGCCGCCGGGCCTGCAAGGCGGACAGAGCCCACAAGATGGCGGGCGCGCTCCGCGCGGGGGAGGCCTGGCAAGGAGAGGGTAAAAATACACAAAATCCACCTCAGACTGTCACCGCCAGGCTGAGAACGAAGTCAGGCAAACGCACCGTACTAGCCTGGGCTGAGATCCCTTTCGGAAAGTTCAGTCTGGAGTGGAGAAGAATGAGAGGAGACCCCATGAATGCTGATCTATCTGTCTCAAAGGCAGGAGGACAGGAGGATGGTGCCAGACCACTTTCGGTGCTGCCCAGTGACAGGATGAGGAGCAGTGAACTAAAACACAGTAAGTTCCACCTCAACATGAGGTATAACTTCTTTATGTTACTGGAACAGGCTGCCCGTGGTGGTTGTGGAGTGTCTCTCACCATATTTACTTGGACACGTTCCTGTGTCACTTGCTTTAGGTGACCCTGCTTTGGCAGAGGGCTCAGACAGGATGATCTCCAGAGACCCCCTCCAACCCGAAAAATTCTGAGAAGTGCTGAAAAATAAAATAAAATAAAGGAGACATCAAATACTCACACTCCCAGCATGGAATACAGCCCTGTGTCCCCTGTCAGGCAAGGTAGACACAGAAATGGGGAGCAGAGGGGTCATGAGAGGCTGCAGGGAACAGGACAGGGAAGTGCGGGGCAGGTGGCAGGAGAGCCTTCCACAGGACAGGGATGACACAACCTTCACCGTGATTTCTGTTTTTAAACAGATTTATCTTTTTAATAATTTTTAATATACAACCAGTCAATTATAACTTGGTTTTGGGAAGCAAGGGCTTCCTTGAAATTGGGGCTGCCTTATATCACAGAATAATAGAAGTTGGAAGGGACCCACAGGGATCATCGAGTCCAGCTCCTGCACAGGACCACCCCCAAGAGTCACACCGTATGACTGAGAGTAGTGTCCAAACTTCTTGAACTCTCTTGATGCTGTGACCCCTTTCATGTTGCTTGATCCTATCCCAGCCTTCTCTCCATGGCCAGATGCTGCCTTGCAATGGCTCAAGCTGAATCCTCCTGGTCACAGCACCAGCAGGATCCTTTGCTGCTGGGTACAGGGCACATGTGCTCCTGAGCAAAGCCACAGGCAGGCCCCAAAAAAGCCTTTGGAAAGCATCTGCATGGTTACCCTGTGACAGGGATCCACCTGGATCCCTGTCTCCAACCCATCATTTTCAGCATATTTAGGCAGCATGTTGCCTGAGTGATGGAAGGCTGTCTCCCTCCTGGGGTGCAGAAGTTCTTGGTGGGGGTCATTGCTGCCCCTGCACGTGGGGACTTTTTGGCAAGCAGAGCCACCTATTTCTGGGATTCTCATTGTACATACAAGTGGTCTTATGAAAAATGGTGACTCACACAACTTCAGGTGCAGCTGTGAATTCCCCACATTCAAGGGCAGCTGTGTGGATGAGTTGCTCTCTGTATTTCAGTGAAGAAACCTCTCTATTGTAGTTGTCTTCTGCTGAGATCCTGTTCTCAAGAAATTACAATATCTGGAACAGACTTAGAAGAGCATGGCTTTTGAACAAGCCAGACACCCCAATGCTCTGGAAGCTGGAGCACTTGTAGGATTTGGCTTATGACAGGTGCCTCAAAAATACCCCCATGACTATGTCTTTATAAAAAAGATTGCCCTTGCTTGGGCTTATTATGGTTAGGAGCTTGAAGAAGCTCCCTAGTTCAGTTCTGCTGACTTCATAATCAGTGTCTCCACTTCTCCTCTTCCTCCTCCCACAGGGTTCAGCTTGCAGAAATCCTATCTACTGACAACAACCTGGGAGAATGTACAGACTGTATCCTCTCCAAAAACATGAGCAAAGGAGCTAGAAGGTACTAGAGGGAATGGGTCAACCTCTGTTTAACATTTAATGGGTTGTCATTCAGTTTGGGGTTTTAAAAATTATTCTGTTGTTTGTTCTTACCATGAGAGTAGCTCTTGTCTACTTGGCCTTCCTCATGTGATTTCCCCTTTCAGGGTCATACCTCTGTTGATTGGTGCAAGCAGCTCCTTCTGCATTCAGGTTCTGTTCTTCTGAGGCACCAAACTTTCCCCTCATAAAGTGCAACTACTCCATGTGGCACTCAGGGAGCCAGGTGTTCTTGCATACTTAAGTACCTTTCAGGCTCTATTTCTTAATCCTCAAGGGTTAAAAAAAATGCTAAATTTAAGTGGAAAATACAGACAAACTTGTTAAACATTGGTCCCTCTGTGGCTTGCCTAAAGGAAGAAATTACATTGAGATTTTTTTCAAGTCAAACTATTGCACAAACACATTGAAGGGAGGTATACATAAGAAGAGATCTTTCCTGGAAAAAAATGTCCCTGTATAGAATCTGCTGGAACACAAGTCTGATGATATGCAGAAAAATTACCTCAGTGTTTCACGATTATTGGTCCATGTTAGAGTGAAGAAGAAACAGGGAAAAAAACCCAGCTCCAATCAAGCATGCTAGAGCATAACTCTCTCTGCAGATCTCTTCTCATAACAGTCCAAGCCCATGAAAGAACTGGCATCAATAGACGTTGAAGCCTACTGAAGGCCTTTAATGTAGCAAGTCAATAACTTTGATGGAGCTGGCTTTTCTGGAAAGTCAGCTGGATTGCCAGGGTAACCATATCACAAAAGGATGCAGGATGGAAGGATACAGACATTTGCTGAAAAGTTCTATGGGCATGGCAAAATTAAATTAAACTGGATGTCCTAGAAAACAGTTTTCACATTCATCATGTCTCTTGGCTGGATTCCACAGCATTATAGAAACATTTCTACAAGAATTGATTAATTTTGACATTCTGGGCCCTGGAGAGCTTCCACGCTACTCAGAATAGGTAGGTTTTTTTTGAGTACAGGCTTAGAGGTGAGATCTAAGCCAGCTGGGCAAGGCCAACATCCTTCAGTTACACATTACCATGATACAACTGAATCCTGCATCAACAAGGTGGAAGGAAAGAGAGTAAAAGGACTATCTGCTTATTTTATCCACATTTAGAAGCAGGATATGCATATAAAAGCAGATGAACTGTGGGGACAATAGTAATCTAATCTGAGACAGAGAGCAAAGATAAATCTTTTTTCTGAGACAAAGAATAACCTTCATCTGGCCAATGTCTAAACAAATGGATCCAAGCTTCAGGGTAAGGTTAAAAGCAACATTCATCCAGAGTTTAAAGGAGTTTTAGACTCATGGTTCAGTTCAGACTAAAACATGGGTTCTTAAGTTCTAAAACTAAATGTTTCTTAAAGTCTGAGTGGGCTCCTGCCTGGGTCTGTTTGCATCTGCAGTCTTTGCAGAAAAGCCCACCAGGGGCTGCAGGACTTCACCGCTTCCATCTCCCCAGCCAAAGCCTTATTCTTCTTAAATCCCCTGTACTTCCTGAGATTGAGTTCTTCACTCATGCAGATACTCCTACTGCTTTCCAGAGGTGTGGAGGCTTCAGGAAAACTGGTTGGGAAAAAACCACCCAAATCTAAATCAAACATGACCCCTTCACCCCCAATAAAATTTTCTTATTCTTCAAAAGATTTTTTTTTTCCCCACATAAAAATAAGTTCAAGACTTTTGCTGTTTGGAGATCTCAGTTAGAAACACTGCTCTACCTCTAACTTCCCTGTTCTAGAGATTCTGTCTATGAATCAGGTTAATGGTTTGTGAGTATTGACAACAACTGCATGACAACTGGATGACAACTCCACCCCTTCATTTCATACAATCATAGAATGGTTTGGGTAGGAGGGGACCTTAAAGATCATCCAGTTCCTAGCGCCCTGTCAGGAGCAGGGACACCTTCCACTAGAACAGGTTACTTCAAGCTCCATCCAGCCTGGCCTTGAACACTTCCAGGGATGGGGCATCCTTAGTTTCTCTGGGCAACTTGTTCAGTGTCTCATCGCCCTCACAGTAAAGAATTTCTCCCTAACATCTAATCTAGACCTATCCTCTTTAAGCTTAAAACCATTCCACCTTATCACATGTAAAAAGCCTCTCTCACTCATTTTTATAAGCCTTTAAGTACTAGAAGGCTGCAATGAGGTCTCCCTGTAGCCTTCTCATCTCCATCAAGAGAAGAGCATTCCCAGCTCACTCAGCCTGCCTGGGCAGGAGTGGTGCTCCATCCCTCTGATCATCTTCATGGCCTCCTCTGGACTCACTCTAACAGGTTCACATCTTTCTGGTGCTGGGAACCCCAGAGCTAGATGCACCACTCCAGATGGGGGCTCAGAGAGCAGAGTAGAGGGGCAGAATCACCTCCCCTGACCTGCTGACCACACCTCTTGATGCAGCCCAAGATGTGTTTGGCTTTCTGGATTGCAAGTGTACACTGTTGGCTCCTGTCCAGCTTTTCATCCACAAGAACACAAAAGTCCTTCCCCACAGGGCTGATCTCCACGAGTTCTTCTTCCAGTCTGTACTATCTGGGATTGCCCTGACCCAGCTGCAGCATCTTGCACTTGTTGAAGCTCATGAGGTTCTCATGCGCCCACTTCTCCAGTTTGTCCAGGTTCCTCTAGATGGCATCCCTTCCTTCTGTTGTGTCAACTGCACTGCTCAGCTTTATGCCATCTGCAAACTTGCTGAGGATGCACTCGGTCCTGCTGTGATTAACAAAGATACTGAAGAGATAGAGCCTCAAAGGACACCACACGGCACCAGCCTCTACCTAGGCACAGTCTTTGACCACAACTCTCTGGCCTTATCCACCAAATAGTCCACCTTTCAAATCCATGTCTCTCCAATTTGAAGATAGGGATGCTGTGTGGAAATCACTTGCCTTGTTTCAGCTCTGACTTTGTACATAATTGTCCTTTGGAACACGGAAAAGTGAGCAAACTTCTTAGGGATTGAGAGAATAAAATACTTGCATCATCCCTGGCAGATGGGGAATAAGCAGGAAAGCATTGGGACCCCAGAAAAGGCATCAGGAGATAAGAAATTCCTGATTTCCATCACCAGCTGGTTTTCTGGAAAATAAGCCTTGTTTTTAAAATGAGATTACAGCACTTCTCTAGATACAGATTGCAGGTATTTTGCAAAGATACCTTAGCGTGTTTCCATCAATAGCTACAGAGGCTATAAATTTGTACTTCTGGATGAAAGGTACTTTATCAAAAAGTTCCTGACAAGCTCTTATCTACACAGCACATCACTGACGTACTCATCCCATGCGAAATCTGTGCAAGAAAGACAGGATTTATTTTATCAAATTTTAGGTAGGAAGCACCCTCCAGAACATCCCACACCACAGATTAATCAATGCAGGAAAATACACTAAGCCTGGTGGCAAAGGCAATATGAGGAAATGGATTCTAGGGAAACAGGAGGTGTGAAGAACAGCCAAGTCCAAAACTTAAGAAGATGGAATTAAAAAGAAAATCTGAAGAAAGAAACTACTTATCCTAGGTACCACTGGGTCGCTGAGCATCACTAATTTTTATTTATGCTCTCCTACAATGAAAGGTGCTGATGCCAATCTGTACAGAGAGCTTGTGGACTGGAGAAAGGTTGTTCTTGTGTTGAGAATAGAACAAACTTTAGTAAAGCCCCAAGCAGGTGAAAGACACAAGTCCTTCGAGAAACAGAGGTCACAGGAGTGTGCCAGCAATGAGGCTGTCATTCTGATTCCTCCCTTCCACTTTCTGCCAATTGCTGTTTTTCTCAGTCCCTCAGAGGTTAAGGACAGATGGAAACTATAAGATCTTCACAGCTCCTTTGGGAGCTGTTAGTCAAGCCTGTCACACATCACAGTCCTTCAAACCTCACCTGTTTACCTTGCCTGAGACTTGACTGCAGCGTCCCTCATGCTTTTAACTGTGGTTAGTACCCCTCAGAAACAGGCCTGTCTTGGCTTGGACACATCTGGAAAATGTTCCAGCTATCCTGACAGCTTGTTATGGTGAATAACCACCTTCATTCCAATAAATTTGTGCCCAGTTTTTCATATGAGTACATCTGATTTCAGCTTGCTGAAACACTTTCCCATAATTTACTAGATTAAAGAGCCTTTCAGTACCTGATATTTTCCTTCCAAGGAAGTTCCTTCACCATCATAATCAATTCTCTGCTTGGCCTTTTTTGATAAACTAAAGAGACAAAGTGGTTCATGTCTCCCATTGCAAAGCATTTTCTTCAGGCTCCGAATCATTTTGTGTGGCTCTAATGTTCCACCACCCATTTTTCAGCATCAATTTATAACATGCAGGCCATCCCAGCGCTGGTCTCACAAATACAGTACGTGCTTATATCCATTTGCTTGTCCCTTAGGACTCTTAAAAAAAAAAAAAAAAAAGAAATCTATTTAGAGTCTGAGGCAGATGCAAGCCAGCTTCCTTCTGTCTCGCGTTTGGAGCAACCAAAAAAGAGCCATCAGTCATCTCTGCTGGAGCTGCCATCTCAGCAGGTAAAGAGAAAGCATGACAAGGCTGTCTCCCTTCTTGCCCATGACATAATTCAACACTGGAAAGCAAGGCTGCCCCAGCACAGGGTTCTGCTCTGAGCACAGATTGCCCCAGACACACTCAGAACACATCCATAGGGATAAACAAGCCAATGGGCACAGACTAGCTGTGTACAGGCTGTTAAACCCTCTTAACTATCAAAGTGAAGACTTTTTGTGTCCTTACCTGGGAACTGTTTGGGAAAATGCTAACATCCTGAGGCCAACACTGTGCCAGGGACCAGTCTCTCCATGGACCCAGCTGAGCTCCACTCCCTGGGAGTGCTCCCCATCACTGCCCCTTACTTTATCAAGAGAAGTAAATACCCATCTTAGTATAGAACCAGTTTCCAAGGAGGGAGAGGGATGAAATGGCTCCCTCTCAATGCAACCTCATGCATCTCAGCAAAGGAAAGGGCTTAGGGCAGAAAGGCAAGAAGGAAAAAAAGGCAGTGAAGGCATTTTTGCATAAGCTCAGAGAGGAGAGCTTGTGTCTAGGGCTTGCATCACCATGCAGCTGGGCTCAAACCCAGGCTGGCAACCTCACCCAAGCTGATGTTTTAGCCCTGGGGGGTCCCTGACACACCTGTCCTGCACCAAACATCCACTGGGCACCAACACCTTGGAGCTTCCTCATCACAGGCCTGTCCTGCAGTTGCTTGTCAGAGCTGAAACAGCAATCACCCAGGAATCCAGTGCCAACAAAGCTGGAGGCATTTCACACAGGTTATATATAGAAAAGGTGCCCAGGCCATGCCTAAATAAAACTTTCGATTCCAGGGTTCTCAGATCAGGAGGCTGAGGGGAAAGTGATTTTAGGAAAATATAATCTCAATCCCAGCTCATCAGAAGGGAACAAAAATATTTATTGGGTAGTATTTTAATAGGTTTTGATTAGAACAATAGGGACTTTCTTTTTTTGCTACAGAATTTTCCCTTTTCTTAGTATCTCTCAGTGGCAGAAAATGCTGAATCACAAACCTGGAGCTTTAAAAAAAAAAAATCATATGCAGAAGAAATGTATCTTACATAATTTCATGCTTCCTGCTCTGCTCTCTGGTGCCACGTTCCTCATTTTCAGGCTGTTTTAAAGGTCAGCTTCACAGAACAAATCCTGACCCCAGACATGGGAAATATGCTGCCTCATCACTCCAGGATCTTTTCTCACATGATTAGTCCCAACATTCCTGCAAGTAGAACAGTCTCCATTGCCACTGCTACAGACATAAAACAAAACAAAACAAAAAAAAACAGAAAAGAAAAAGGCAAGATATTTTTTTCTCTCCATTCTCAAAGTTAATGCTCACCAGCATCACAGCCTTATTTCACAGGCTGGGGGCTACTTCAGCACTGTAATGCTATTGCCATCTACAGACAAGCAATAGTCTTAACAAACATACATACAAGCTAAAGTAGGAATATATGCCTAAACTGACCACTGTTCTTGAAAAAGCTTGAAAGGCTTTAAGGAGGATTTTATTTAAGATTTTCCAATGACTCTTAGATACAGGATATGGGTGAAAGTTAATCGAAGACAGCAGTTAGTCCTCATGGTATTGGTTTTAATACTGATCATGTATTCATTCAACTGGCTCCATTTTTCTGAAGATTTTTATTTTGATACTATAATTTGAGCAGACAGGAGAGGTCACATTAAGAGGCTGATCCAGAAGACACATGCATACGCTGTTTATTTTGAACAAAAGATATGAACTTATTTGAAATTACTACTATCAATTACCAAAGAATGATAGAAGGCACAGCCATCATGAACAAGCTCCAGTGCTACAAGAAAGCTGAAATTAATTTACTTGCTTAATAAAGCTGCTGAAAATACAAGATTTCAAAATTAATGAAACAACCAATTATTCTACTGGTTATAAATGATACATATATACTGAAAAATATTTTGACTGAAGTATTAAAGTTACTGAAAATTCTTTTTAGTGTGCTTAGGCCTCTGAGAAGGACTATGGCTCTTATTCAGTAACTTGGTGGACTAGTTTTTGTCAGTATCTGTAAGAAATACAATGCAAAACTGAAGCTCCCACTCACTGGGAGACTCTACAGATGACATTTAAAAGAAAGCATACCACTACAGAGAGATGAAATATGGGGTTTCTGTTAAATTATAACTAACCAGATGGTTATACTGCTCTCAGGTTCATGATAAAAGCAGAAAGGTTGCCTCCTGTGCCTGCAGAGTTCATTGCCAGGTGGCTCAAACCATGCATGGTTTACTTGTCAGACTTGGCCTCTTCTTGTTGATCCCTGCTGAACCAGTGAAAGGGAAATGCCTTTCACTGAGGCCCTGAGAGCAAAGATTGCCCCACAGCTTGTCATTCTGTGGGGGAAAAAGAAGGCACAAGAGAAAAAAAAAAGCAGCAAAGGCATTGGACCCGTCTCAGTCCCTTGCCAGGGGAAAGACGCTGTAAGGCTGAACCCTGAACAAGTCACATGAAAAGAACCAAAGCACAAAGTCCTCTAACGAAGTCGGAACAAAAAAGGTTGGATAGGATTTCTGGAAGAAGGAGCCAGAGGTGTTTGTGAATAAGCACAAGAATAGGTACTTCCAGTGACCACAGAACTACAAACAAAAGCACTTTTGTGCCCTCCCGGATTACTTGTTCTTATTTTCTCTTACAGTCACATGCTTATGTAGGCCTGTACTGTTTGAAAACATGATTTATTAAGATGCTTTAAATTGCAACCAAGTATTGTACTATTAATACTTCGTTTTAACTTTCTTGTTACTTAATATAAATGTACATAATTTTAATCTCCTGTGCAGGCACATCCCCACTGAATCCTTTAAAAGTTTTTTGTTGATATATGCACTATATTTCCAAAGTGTTTCAGATTTATGGGCTTCCCCCTCCCTTCCCCATTATTGTTTCATTGGTTCAGGGACAACTCCTTCTTTTCAGCAGATTGAAACATCCAGTAATGTGAAACAGATCTGTTGACCCCATAGTATTAAATCATGCTTTGTGGTGCTTTATTCCTGCTCCAAAAGACTTTATGCATTAGCAAGTACATAAAATTGCACCAGAGACTGAATACATACTGAAAAGCAATAAATGATTCCATATGATCTTAATTTTTCAAAGCAGTGCACCACTGTTTTAAAGCAATAGTATTTAATTTTCCAATTAAAGGAAGTTTTTAAAATAGCCCTTCTAACCCACAGATATGGGAACACTCTCACTTTGGATATTGTCTCCAGCTGAGAGATTTGGGTACACCAACAATTTTCACAGTCAAATGGTGTCCTTGGTTAGCAAGCTAGCAAGGGTGCAATTAGCCACGGCAGTTAATTTCTTCCTTTTATTCAAAAAAGCTTGTGTCATCATTACTGCGAAGACACAGGTCACAAAGGCTCTGTGAGCAAACTGAATAGCACACGTTCCTCTTTAAGCTTCACATACTTGAACATCTGTCAGACCTCAGCTAGAGTTTCTCCCCAGTTTTCCCTGTTTACTTCCAAGGGAAAAAGTCCATTTTGGTTAAACAAGGTTTATAATAGCTCCACCTATATTTTAAACTAGACATGCCTGTTTGGTAGAGTAGCTACTGTATTTAGAAGCAGCGAGCTCTTTAGCAGATCAGCATGTATTCAATTAGATCGGCTCACCTAAATGGTGCCCCCAAAAATTAAACTTAAAAACCAATAAAATAAGGTCTCGCTGTTGCTGTCATTTGCCTCTCCATAGGTCAGCTGGCAGTGAATGACTTCAGGTGACATTTTGGTTTGCTAAACTGAAGGAAATTATTTTGCAAGGCAGGCAAGGGTGTGTGCAAATGGAAGAATTCAACTTTCAAATTCCAGGAGGAGGACAGTTGCTATAACTGCATGCCCCGAGTATGTTTGAGTGACATTCACATGAGCTGCAAGGAACGTAAGATCCTTAATACCAGAACAGGACCGGGGCAGAACTGAGGCAATAAAGTTCAGAACTGCCCTCTCAAAATCCCCTGCTCAACCGATGCCTAATCCTGGAGGCAACGAAGTCCTATTTTTAGGACTATCTCAAGATAGAAGACATTCTGCCTTTCACATACCCACAGCCACCCCATGTTGGGCAGCCCTGTGCTTGCCTTCCCCAGCGCTGGAATTCGTAGCTTGGACACGTTTCCATGCAAGACGAGACCCACGGCCCCGGCTGCGCAGCCTGCTCAGAGCACATCCAACACATACCAACAGGGCTCTGGCTTTTTAGAGCACGCTGCTGGGATCGCTCTTGCAGGACGGGACAGCAGGTACAAGGTGCCCGGCGCTATCCCATCGCTCTGCGCCGTGTACAGACACTCGGGAAACATGAACCCCTTCCCGTTCCCGTTCCTCCGACTTGAGGCAGCTCCTGAGTCAGCAGTTACTCAGTTCCTCCGAGGTGCGAGAGAGAGAACCAGCTGCAAACGCTTATAAATCGACTTCTCCACCATGTGCTAAGCCGCTGGCTGCTTTTGCTTAACACTTCACCAGCCCCTTTGAACCCTTCCTCAACTTCCCTAGGGGAAATCTCCTTTCCCCTGTGTGCCTTGCAGTGCCCCTCACACCAGAAGACACGAGGTCATCTTCTCCTTCTGCCCGCCGGGGTTCAGCTGCCCCGCTCTGACCTTCTCGGAGAGTATCTTACCAGGGAGGCAGGCTAGCCTAACACGCACTCCATTTCCAACCAGCCTGTTGAACCCGTACTGCTGCTTGGGGGAGAGGGTGGGGCCTCGGCATTCACGGGAGCAATCAAGGAGAGGCCATGACCCAGCAATAATAACATTGCCAAAGGGAAGGGAGGGGAGCAGCCTTGGATTTCAGTCGCCTTTTGAAAGTGTGCTCCGTGTACTTTACATCAAACATCTGTCAGAGGAGAAAACACAAAGTCCTGGGAAAAGAACCAGGAGCCACATCTTCAGCTCCCGAACAAGTGCTCTGATCACTGGCAATACAGGATGACAGCATGAGGGAGGTGCTTAGAGTTCTTCCTCCAGGGGCCACGTTCGGGAGAAAATAACTCTTTGGAGCAAGTGAAATAGGCCGTATTGGGCACCTGCTGTCAAAAGGAGAGGCCAGGCTGCGAGTCTGAGAAAAGGTAAATGCTTTCCTGCGGCCCTCATTCTCGTCACCTGATCCCCGATTAAATCCCCTGCCGTGCAAGCACTCCTGTTCGCAGGTAGAGGGAAGCAGGGCTGTGAGAGGTTGTTTTAGGGCTGTGCAGTGTAAGCACCACCACGACGAAGCAAAGATTGAGGATGCCTCCCTGTGCACAGCACCATGCGGGACAGGACAGTCACCTCGGGGACGTTTTCTGTCCCGTGAAGACAAGCGACACTGACACAGTTTCAGAGGTGTGGCTTCAAGGCCTCCCTGTCGGTGCCCTGCCTTTAGGCATTTGGCACACTGGATTGACACACCTGGCTGCCAGACACATACCCACCCAGTCCCTTCCCCTCCCACCGCACACAGATCTTCAGTGCCTCCGAGCCCACGTCTGGAGGGCACCTGCAGCCTGGCACAACTTAGCTTTGAGACAAGGGGATCGGGGAAAGTCGAGAGGTGGCTCTGCTCGCTCCTCAGTGCAGCAGCAGCTTCTGGCTGAAGGCAATTTTCGTGCAAGCGCCACGGCAGCTTCAGGAAAGGCTTTTCTGGCAGCAGGGCTGCAAGCGAGGGGCAGCTCCAGGGGAGGAGGCGCGGAACCCGCCCGACCCCCACCCCGCGCCGCATTTTACTCGATTGTTTATTATTTTCTGAGAGGCGGCGGCGGGGCGGAGGCGCCAGCCAATGGGAGGCGTCGCTGGCCTGACGGGCGACGGGCGGCGGCCAATAGGCTGCGAGGGCGGGCCCCGGCGGTCACGCGCGGCCCCGGAGCATGACATCATTGAGTTCGCACGGCGCAGCCTAGCTTGGTGGGGGCGGGGCCGCGGCGGGGGCGGGGCTGGCGCGGGGGCGGGGCTGGCGCGGGGGCGGGGCCGCGGCGGGGCCCGCACCGCCTCTCCCCCTCCCCGCGCTGTGTGGGCGCAGGAAGGTGTTAAGTTATAATGATGGAGCAATTAAGCGATAAGTGGGTATAATTAACCCCACGTGAGGTAACCGAGACGGGTTTAAGTGGACACGGCCGCGTTGCTCAAGGAGTTAGTGGCGGGGTAGAACGGCGTTTGGTCACTCGGACCAGCCGAAACTAAGGGGGAGAGCTGTTTATGTTCACAAGTCAAAATTATTTTATATAATCCAAGATTAATAATAATAATGTGGAGTTTCTTGCTGTATCTCAGCAACTTGACTACACCCTGATAGTATAAACTCAAGAACTGCACGTACCTCTGAGTATTTAAAAATTACAAAGCAACTTATTGAGCAATGTCAGCCTAAGGAGCAGGTTTTTACAAAGGGTTTAAAATATGTGATTAGGTTTTGCTTTTACCCGACCTCTTACCTTTCTTCCTCACCCTCAAAGTATGTTTGGGTCAAATCCATGGCACATCAAGAAGTTGGCTATTGGTTTAAAATGGAAACTGAGATGCTCCTTCAATGGGACATTAAGAAGAGGGATTTCAGGGAAATTAATAATGCTGAGAGAGTCCAACTTGAAGTGATCTTTAAGCTGCTGTTCATCACTTCAGGGAAGATTTTATAGTTAGAAATGTGTGGCTATCTTTGGCAAACCCATCAAGTTTCCATGGCATAGTTTGGACCCTTGCTCTGTGTCTACCAATCAGCCAGTCTTTCCATAACAACTATGAAACCCACTAGCCAGTTTCAGCCAAACTGGGCCAAAAAGTTAGTCTCAGGGTTGGTTGGTTTACAAATGACATTACTTTCTAATCATCAGCATCCATCAGCATGTTTGTTCTGAATCAGCCACAAAGCCTATTGCCTGTTGCCCACTCTATGTTTAAAAGACACAGTAGGGAACTGTAGGAAGAACAAAACACACTAAGGGAGCCACTCTTTCACAGCATGAATGGGAGGGGTACACAGGGTTATTGCAAGGGACACAAACTGCTCAGATACCAGGCTGCAGGTGCCTTACAAAACAACAATGCAGCCATTGTTTTACGTAAGTGCAATATAACATTCATTTATTGAGCGGCAGTACACTTTACAGGAGATGTCCATAATGCTGTACTGACAAGAAATTCCAGGTCTCCCACCCCCCATGAGAATTTAGATGTAACCCTGCTTCTGCAGTTAAGATATTTTTGTGAGGTGAAGCCAGAAATGTCACCTGCAGTCCTCTAGCTGCCATGTGACTGTGACCCTGCCAGATCCATATAATCCAGATACCGTGATGGGCACACACGTTCCCCACATCAGCTTGAGCGGACGTAGTACATAAAAGGAGATGCAGAGGAAGAGGCAGCCCTGCCCTAAAAACTCTCGAAGTCTAAGTAGGCAAAGTAAGTGAGCTGGCTTTCAGATGCCCTGAGGGCTGGCCTAACTTTATTCTTGTTGAAGTCAGTGATAAAACTCCCATAAATGGAGCCTTTTGGAAAATCCCACCCTTGGGGCATGAAAGTACTTAAAGGAAGAGACTGAAAATTGTGCCGGCTTTAGATTCAATTTTGATCAGTTTTTACGTGTATTTCAGTGGGCCTAGCCATGGAACTACAATAAGCAGAGCTCCTGTGTCTTTGTGTTTTGCTCATGCACTTTTCATAAGCAAAATGTGTAGGAACAATTATACTGTGGTTTTAATTCCACCCCTAAATTGCTTTATCATGGGCATGCACGTGGTGCATGGAGCTCTGAAGAACTAGTAGCATGACATGTGATATAGGTCTTGCGACTGATATACCAGTGAATTCTGAAGAGGACAGATAATCTTGCTCAAGGCTGGCATTCAGGTGATCCAGCTTTATTTCTCAGTTCTGGCATGGGCTTCCTGTATGACCTCAGTACAGTCATGTAATTGTTCAGTGCCTCAGTCCATCATCTTTTTAATAGGGTTACTACTTACTTATTTCCTTTCTCCCGCCCTCTCCTGCCTCACTTAGACTGCAATTCTGCCAGGGAGTGGAGCATTTCTTACCACGTGCAGGGCCTTCATCCAGTACAATGAGACCTAATAGCAGTGCCTGTAGAGTAATGCAATGCCAATTAAATAAATAAATGAAGATGATAATATTATTTAGGACTATATTTGCTGCTTATAACCCAGCCCAAGGTCAAAGTGCTATGTGTCCCTGGAACCTCAGGATGTGCTCCGTGTAGAGGTTTCTGCAGTGGTCAAAATCAGCCCCAAGCAGTAGATAGTTTTGGGAAAAGCCTGAGCACCAGTCACAGTTTCACAGCTGGCCTTCTCTGGCAAACTCCTGAAAGCCACAAGGAAAGGCTCCTTGGAGATTTGTTGTTGGACTAAGCATTTTCTCACCATGCCTTTTTGTCTGAACTTGGTTGCTGGCTCTTCAATGCCGCTGTGGTTTTCCTCCCTACCAACTGCTAAATCATATACATGAATGCCAATGTCACAACTGCAGAGTGGCTGGTGTCTTTTTTGAGCTGCCTTGCATTCCTGTAGTGGCCATGTTACAAAAAAGCCATGGCAAGGCACCAACATTGTGACCCAAAATGGAGTTGCAGTGAAAATTATTTCCATTACTTGAACCTGCATTCATTCTGATTAATTTAGTGTCTCCTGCTATATTTAGATAACCAGGGATTAATTATACACATGCTGAAATGATGTCCCTTGTCAAGAAATCACGCTAAACTATTCCTAATTTCAGTGCCACTTGAATTCAAAACCGAACTCTTAGGGCCTTAGGCCTTACTTAGCAGGATGTGTAATGCATGCAGGACCAGGGCCTTGCTGTTTTCTAATAAAACTGAATGGTTTTCAAATCTCTCTACTTGTCTATAATGCAATACATCAGGAACAGTTTAATTTGCTAATTCTATCCAGCAAAGCTTCAGAAGCACACCTACTTCTCAGTTCATGCTATTGTCTGTATCTTGTCTCAGAGACAATGCTACTTTGGACTAAATCTAGTGCAGAGTCTAGGTCTATGTCAAGTCGGGTGAGAACTGATACATAGAAGCTGCCATGTGAAGTATTTATAGCTACATCTACATTAATAGCTTTTGTGTTCCTTGGTTTTGTGGGTCACCCCTTTATTCAACCCATAATTAACTACATCTTTAAGTGAGCTGCTTTGGAGGGCTTTCTGCTAGGGCATGGCCGCCAAGGAGGAGGTACAGCAGGGTTGTATTCAGGTGCGGACATGTCTGAACACGCTCCTGGCATCATTCACAGGCAGAGTAAAAGTTTTCAAAGAATTACTTTCAAAGTTAGACTCTGTATTTTAAAGTTTACCAGAACAGCTCATGCGCCAATAATTTATGACCAGTGGAAACAGATACAGAAAAGAAACAGAGCTAATACAACCCTTGGAAGGATTTACCGGCTACTTGGAAAGGCCTGATCGCTTTCCACCGGGCCGACCGGATAGGACTCCGGAGCCCCAGGGCCAGCGAGCCCTCTCCAGGTGCCGGCAGCTTCTCCAGCCCGCCCAGCTCCGGGTGGCTCCCCCCATCCCGGCGCTCCCGCCCCGTTGGGGCGGCTCCTGCGCCGCACCGCCCGCCCGCCGCCCGCCCGTGGGCGGGCCCTGCCGAGCCGTGCCGTTTGGTTGAGTCTCCCTGCGTGTGTCTATAACTTTGTGTTGCTGCCGCTGGTTGTTAGGAGGAGGGATGTGGAAGTCGGCGGCGAGCAGGGTGACAGGCTGCTCGGGCGGGCTGCGGCGGCGGACGGACTGGGCGCGGGCGGATCGCTTGCCTCTCGCCGGCTGCTCGCAGAGGGAGCGGGCGCTCTGCCTTTTTCCCATCCTTCGCCTTTAAAGGGAAGGCTCTCTGGAGCTGAAGGCGCAGGAGCAGCAGGAACCATGCAGCAGCGCTGCTTCTTCCTCCCGTGAATTCGGATCTCGATTGCTGCCGGTTGTGGAGGTGGCTGTCGATCCAGCACCCCCCCGCCGCCTCCCGCCCCTCCCGATGTGGCTTCCCCTGCCTCGTCTGCCTGCGCTTTTTAAATGACTTAAGTGAAGGGGGGAAAAACTGTCAAGATGGCAGCAGCAGGAGCAAGGAGGTTATGAATGTGGTGTTGATGCTGGAACAAAACCTATTCTCTTTGGCAGCCCTAGGGAGGGCTTAAAGCTACTGGACCTGTTGGAAGACTGGCGATTTGATTTGTTCCCGTTGTGTTTGCTTTTTTCCTGCAAAGAAGGAGGATTTATTACTATTTTTTTTTTAACCGACCAGCCCCCGGGGTGGCCTTCTCCTGCCCCCTTCTCCGTTGGCTGTGAGATTTTGGGGGGTTGCTTGCTTGGGAGCACCGCAAAGTGACAGGTTTACGCTAGTGTGCAGTTGGATGTACTAAGACTTCGGCTCCCTTTAGGGCGTTTTGAAGAAGGAAAAAGTCTTCGGCGTAACCCAAAGGACCCCTCTCCCTGCCCTCCTGCCGACGGAGGGCGCAAAGGACCACTCCCCCCCACCCCAAAAGGCAAGATATCTGCGGAAGCGACGAAGAGTGAGCTCGGAGACGCGGGGGGTGTGGGGGGGTTCTCTCCCGGCTGGATACAGCGCGGTTCTCGCTGGAGCTATTTCTGCATCCGCATGGAGTGAAACATAAACAAACGCACACACGCACCGCGGGGCCAGCCGCCGCTCCGCCGGCGCGGAGGGCAGCGCCGCGGGCACCTCCGGCACCGCCCGGCCCGTGCTGCCGCCCTGCGCGGCCGCTCCGGCTCCTAATCTGATTTTTTTTTTTTTCC
>VRYO01002297.1:57275390-57301729 GCA_009812075.1 Sialia sialis | reverse complement strand
GGAAATGAGCAGAGTTGCTTTTATGCATGATCAGTCTGAGTCTCAAAGCTCAAATACAGAACGACTTTTTTATTTTTGTCAAGAAAACCCTCAGCTTTTTGCCCATGTATTTCTCAAAGGCAGTAGAAGGAAATTCGGGTTTTGACATTTCTTCATAAAGTTAATCAAAGCATGGAGCTATTGGCTGTTCAGCCACGGGAAAGCTTGGTTTGCGATTCCTGAGTTGCCAGTGTATGAGAGCACCGTCTACTGATAGCCCAGCATTTTCTGTCCGGCACTGCGACAGCCAGCAGCTAAGACTACTATCATTTTAATAAGTGAGGGGGGAAAAAATCTGGTCTTGTGGCTTGTTTACTCAGCGCGTGGAAAAGCACGTTGCAGGCAGGCAGGATTTTTCCCCCTAAGAAAGAGTCTTGTAAGGCCTACCAGGAGCCAGAGCTGCATGTAAAGCACATTTGAAGTGATTTCCAGAACTGCTTTTTTTCCTTCTCATTTTCCTGTTCATCTGTCAGCGTCTGTTGGACGCCAAAATGTCACGTACTTGCAGCTGTACAGAAATGCAGGTGCTGCTTGATGCCAATGCTGTTTGCAGAAAGAAATCCCGGCAAGGTTCAGTTGCTGCTTGGGGCCGATACTAGCAGCATCTGACCGGAGTTTTTGAATGGATGGCTGAAGGTAAATTTGCCAGCAAGTTCAATGCTTTTACAGAGAAATTAAATTTTCTCTTTGAATCCCGGTTTTGATCAGGTGATAACTTTCAGTATACAAATTGGTCAGAAATACTGTATAGATGAAACATTTCTGGCAGTTTCTGTGTTAGCAGCCCTGTTTTGTGTTTTGGTGCCTGAGTAGGACTTGCTGCTGGGAATTGAAGTGTATGATTTTTACCTTCCAAATGAAGCACAGTAGAGAAAGTATTTAGTTGACAGATTTGTCTCAGGCTGGGGCAAATACAAACACAAAGTTTACCGCTGGCACAGCTAGTTGAAGACAAGGCTTTTAAAACCACACATCTTTTTTGCAGCATTTGTGTCTGTATTAGGTGTTGAATTTTGATCTGACTTTACAAGTGTGACGCAGAGTGTGATGAAGAGTTACATCTTCCAATGACAGCCTGTGCCTTCATAAGTTGTTTGGTTTCACACAGAAGCAGTGGCTTTAGATGTCAGCTGCTATGACAAATCCAGCATTTTTGTCTGGTACTTTAAATTTTTAGTAAATTCTCGATGTCTGATTCAAACGAAGACTTACCTAACAATAGGGCTGACCCTGTTTTGGCTGAATTTGGTGGCAAAACTCCTTTTTGCTTTAGCAGAAGCAGAATCTGGGCCATAACATGAAGTGCTTACATTGATTAGTATCCTTAATACCGTCACAATTTTTTCTGACAATTTATACTGTTAATTTGGTATTGATTCTTTTGCTGAGCAGCATTAACTGGTACTTGGAGCTAATTAAAATGTTAAAAACTTGGATCCCCTGAGATTCTTCTGCTATAATTTAGTTGAGAAGTTTTTCACAAGCCTTTAGGATGACCTTTCTCGGCAGATGCAGGCACAGTGGTAGCGGCAAATTCTGCCTGTAACGATTGTGAACTGTCCCTGAAGTTAGGGTAAGGCGTTCGGTCGCATTAACCGTGGGTGCAGTTGTGCGTGGGTAGTAGGGGCATATTGGAAGGGGCAAAGGGGAGGTCAGGAGATAATAATTTGCTAGGCATCTAAAACTAGAAAATGTAAATCCTTAGGCTAGGATTTCTTTTTCAAGTGCGTATACATTCAGAAGGAGACTACTTCAATTCCTTATCTGGAAGATAGCTTATTCGTGCAGAGGGAACACTCTTATACCGGGACTTCATCTTAGTCTCCTGATGTTAAATCGCATCATATGTTATTATCATCTTTGGTTCCTTCACAGGTAATGTATACAACTCTTCAGGAACTAATGTCAGCTACTCACATTAGACTTCTTCAGATTGCTAGTTACACCAAAACTTTGAATGAACAGAAGATAGTTTTGTATTAGAAGGCTTTTATTTTAATTTAGAATATCTTTACACAGCTAAATTCATCATTGAAGGTAGCAAGCCCATTTAACAATATTCTGCTCTGCCACTGAGTGGGAAAATTGTTATTTTAAACAAAGGAAAGAAAAGAACTTGGTCTTACTACCTTATGTATTATTATATATGAAATATTAATACTGTTTCCAGTGAGATGTGCCGAATACCATAATCCGCAAACATAGCTGGGATTATTCTCCTCAAACAATTATTTTAAGAGCTATAAATTATAGTTACAACTATCACTTTTTTTTTCTTTTTTTTTTTTTTCCTGCCTAGGGCATTAAAGCAGAAGTGAGTATTTCAGATGTGGTTAGGAAGGCATATATTACGTTTCCGGTAATTCGGATAAGGTTTGCCCAATACACCCCTCCCAACAATCTCCTTTGCTTCCCCCTCCCCCTGGCCCCGGTGGGATGTGTGCTAACCTAATAGTGCCTGAAGCTAACAAGGGCAGTAGTGTACGGTGCAGGGCTGCAGAGGTGCCACACTATGGACACTCCTGTGTGCCACGGGCGGCCCCAGTTGGTGCAATCTCGTACACTTCCAAACCACTGGAGAGGATTTCCATGTATGTTCCAATATCTGCTTCTATCTGGAATGTTTAGGGAAGGTCGGTATTTTTCTTTGTCATCACTGGAACGGGGAAGATGATTCCAGGGTGAGCTGGTTTCACCCTTGTAAAATGCACTGTGCCAGGCAACTCTTCCAGGTACTTCTACAGAGCTGCTCGGTGACTAGATCTTTGGTCATTCAGGTATCTGTTACCCAACTGAAGTCCTGCAGTCATGAAACTAGTGTGCTGACTTAAAAACCAAGTTTTACCTCGCTAGTATTTAGGGTGAAGTACGTACTTCTCTCAATAATCTTGAAACAGGAAACTGAAAGACCTTTTTGTCCTGTGTACATAGTAGAGGTGCCCAGTTTCACTACAGCTTAAATAATTCCATACCTCTTCCCACAATGTTATTTTGTAATTTCTTGCAGCTCTGTCTTGTGAAACAGTCTTTTCTGCATGGAGAGTACACTAGGGGGACTATTTTCCTCCTTGTTAAGCAGTATGGCAAGACTATGAATCTCATCCTTTATACAGAGATACCAGCAATTCCCAAATTTAAATGTAGCTGATTTGCTTTGATTTGTTTTTCATATCAAAAGCCTATTCTGTTTTACACCTGTTGTATTCATTTCCCCATAAAACATAAACACTAGCTGCCAGGGTGTTTACTTTGAAGGGGAGGTTTTTGTAAACTTTGTACATGGGCATTCCATCATTTTTTTCCATGTTTTATTGGCCAGTATGTACCAAAGGGCTACAGTCCCTTCAGTGTAACAAATGCACAAGTCTCCTCTCTAATTACTGAGACTTGAAAAGGCTTGAGAAATTTGCCAGTGATGTTGACAGATGTCTGAATCTGTTAGCCAGATGCTGATATGCAAGATGTGTCGTATTCTTTTTATCATCTTGCAAAGATGCGAGAAGGAAGTAACACCACTCTCTTTCTTCTTATTTCTCCTTCCTCGGACTGACACACAATGTCTTTATCAGGAGTGGCAACATAAAACTGGAGTCTGCATCAGTTTTTTGTTTTTTCCCTCTGCTGACTTGCAAACTTTTTTTCTTTTTGTTTCTTTAAAGGTTCTGTTTCCAAATTAACTGCTAGCAAGAATATTTTTCCAGCCTTCTATTATATTTTTAAATATATTTTTGTGTTGCCTTATTCATCTGTACAGAAGAATTTCAGTTACAAGCTTTTAGAGTTTGAGTTACAAGCCGTAGCCTGATTATTTTAAGTTTTGACCTACCAAAGAGACCATAGATTTAAGCACGTGAATGGATCCTTGGGACTTCACTGGGATTACTTGTGTGCTTAAACTTGCTGCTTAAGCATCTTACCTGATCAAAGCCTTACTGTGTTGTGCTTTAACAAAATACTCAGAAACATTTTTAAGTGACTTTTGTGCTGAGCAGTCTAAAGAGATGTGTGGTTCCAGTGGTTGAAACCACTACATAACAAATGTCTTGCATCAAAGAGGAGTATTCTTTAGTATCACGGTAACAAATGACTTTTTAAACTTTTCAGTAGAAACCATATGTAGATATTAGCACATGTTGTTTCATATCTATAATGTACATCAATGATCTCGCTTTTCTCCAGCTCATGCAGGCAGGTTACAGCTATTAGAGCAGTGAGAGAGAGACCAAGTAAGTAGCTCTCCCAGAATCACGGACATTGTTTGATCCACAGTCTGACAGTGAGGAGCACCTCTGCTGAAGGACTTGTTAAATGCAGACATAAACACATCACCTTGGTGAATGTCTTCAGCCGCAAAGAATCACAGGCTCTGATAAACTCAACTTTCGATGTGAATGGGAAACTTCCATCAATGGTGATGTGGTATTGCTGGATAGTATTGCCGCCAGGTAGACCTGCATGATAAATGCTGGAATCAAAGTCACTCCATTTTTCAGAGACACAAGGTTACCTAAAACAGTCATGCAGCAATTGACGTTGTCTGTAATAGGTTTATTAGTGTCAATATTTGTATGTATTTAAAATTTGAGCATATTTAAAATAGGAAGCATGAGAGTCAGAGGTTGGCTTCTACTCTTACCTCTGTGTTTGAAAGTAAACAGTTAACGCTAATAAAAATTAAATCACCTCAGTGGCAGCTATATCTGATGTATTATACTGGCTTGGGCAAACACTGTCTGAGACTACGAGGCTGGGGAGGAGAGACGTCCTGGCACTGCTGTCCTGGGACCATCCTGCCTGTGCATGGTGTTGTCCTGGTGAAGCGAGCAGTCTTACTCCCGAGGCCATTTTGTATTCGGGTCATTTTGGTGGTGCTACACTACTTTGCTGTAATCCTGGGAGATTAGGGGAGGCTGGGCACGTGCTGCTGCATTTAGAAAGGCGAGTGATTAGGGTTAGCTGTGTGGTTTTCTGAAAGCTCTTTGTGCTGATGTGGACAAAGTAGCAGCCCGTAGTGGAAGGTAGGCAGCTCTGGGACAGGCCCCCCACACTGTCCTGCAGCGGCTGAGAGGGTTTCAGCCAGCTCGCCTGGGCTGGACGGGGTGAACAAGTGTGAAACCACCCCAGAAAATTATGGTGGGTGTGCTGGCTTCAAAGGGAGGCCGATGGCTTTGCCTTGGAGATAAGGGAAAACTGAGGATAAGCAACCAAAGCGTTTCTCTAGGTGGCAGCCTCCTAAAGGTGCCCCGCTTGATTTTGGCAGCCAGCTATTTTGCGTGGAAGTATGGAAAATCTTTTGTGAAAATTGTTCCTTATTTGCAATGCAATTAAAGTGGGTCTTAGTGTAGTGGCGGCTTGCCAAAGGAGAAACTGAAAGTGTTTCCTAATGCAAGTTGCTACTTAGACTAAAGTCTCTGCATATTCTTGTTTCTCTCCCACTTTTTAAAAAAGCCTTACTACTATGTCTATCACAGAAAATGTGCCCAAGGGCAGCGTTGCAAAATGGCAATATTAGTTTGTTTTAAAGGCAAGGGGCCCTCTGCATTTGGAGGTACTCTGTCTGAAGAGGGGCAAACTCTGAGCATCCCCCAGCTGCTGATTCATTCCCCTTACCATGGAAAACTGTGATTCTAAAGTTGGCTCCGGAAAGGGCCACAGCTTGGCCAGGTCCCGCACACAGCGATGGTCCCAATAAAGGCCTGGCTGATAACACAGCACTTAGGGAGCTGCAAGGGTTTTTTCAATGTGGCTTTTCTTGGGACTGACAATATGTGCGTAGCACAGCGGTTCAGGAGCAAAATGAAGTGTTCAAGTAATGTGCATAGTCATGCAGTTTTCTGTACTGCTGGCTCAGCACGCCGTGAGTTAAGTGAAGATTATGCTTAACCTTTTATTTGCTCTTTTTTTTTGTGCTTCTACAAACTTAGACTGTTCTGTTACAATTTCCTGAGTATTGCCACACACCAAACTTGGAAAATGAGGTGCATTTAACCAATTTAGGGCCTGACATATGTTAATTAACAATAATTACCTGCTTGAATAGTCCATTTAGCACTTATTATTAAAAAATGGCTTGTCTACAGAAGGGGATTTTCCTTCAGAGAGAGATGTTTTGTTCTAACTTGCTTTAGACCAAATCAGGTTGGGGTATCCTGTGCTTCTCTGCATGGCTGTACTAGCTTCCTGCTGTTCCAGCTGTGCACGTGGGATACAGTTGTTACCACTGATAGACACCAACTTCTTACCCATGTGTATTTGGCATTTATTTGACAACAGCTTAGCTTCCCAAGCAAACTATCATGTTTCCAAGCATTTTCTGCTAGTGGTGGGTATACAGCTCTTGCTCGTTGGCTTGAGGCAGCAGAGAAAGAGCTGTGCTGCTCAGCGTGCCAGGAGCTACAGGGACCTCTGGAGTCCTGTGGTGGTGTGACCCCAGCCCCTTTGGGGTGAAGGAGTAGGAAAAGCTCAGGTGTGCAAGGCCGGAGAAGGGATGTAGGAATTGCTAGGGCACACCATGGTGCCCTGCAGGCAGGTCATCTTCAGCTCCATGTGGATGAGGATTATGGACCTTAGGGGGCTCCTGCAGCCATTGAGAGCAAGCCACCGCTGGAGTGGAGAGTGATCTCCAACAACAGCAGAAGTCTTGCTGTGTTCATCAACTACATCACCTAAGTTATCTCCTGGGCAGTGTGTTGGGTAAGGGTTGTCACAAATCATTGGTCTAAAACCTGTAAGGGGAGTAAGAACCAGAGAGGACTTGTTTGATTTCCAAATACCAATATTAACAAAAAGAAAAATAAATAAAATCTGTGCCTCAATTCCCCATATCCCAGTTTCTCATTCCTGTCTTAGGAGACTCAGGGACATTACATCCTACTTCGCCTTCTTCATCCTTCCCACTTGTAACACTAGCTGGGGGGTTGCATGGTGCACTTCCATGGTGGGAGGTGGAGGGCTGGTTTGTAGCTGTGCGGGGCATGTTGTGTGGTTTTGTCTGGGGATGCAGTGTGGAGACAATTAGGCTGTTGGACTGGTGAAAAGCAATGCCAGTGCAATGTGAGAAGTTGGGAACAAGTTGCATTAGTGCTCTGCCTCATCCCTGGTGTGAAATAGCAAGGGAGATGCCTTCCAGTAAGGCTAGAGAAGAGCAGTGCTTTTTGCCAGAGTGGTTTCTCCTAGTGCTGTGCTTGGTTGTGAGGCTCAGGAGAAACCCCTCTTGCCCTGCAAAGCCAGAGTCCTTTCTTTGGGCCACCCCCCTTACACATTTGCTCAAGGATTGATATGCTTATAATGCTGCTTTGCAGGGAATTTGAGGCAGATTGCAAGTTAGCAGCATTGATGTGTTGTTAATAACTCTGTGTTTGACCTACCTGGACTTTGCTTACTGGGGCAATTTTCTTTATCTGTATGCTGGTACCTATTAAAAATAAAGGCTATTTAAATACTTTTTCAAATACCTTCTTAAGATTTCACAGACAGAGAAATGCTATTCTGTGGATTTGTACTAGTAAAGAAATGCCTTGTGAAAATTACCTCTTGTAACAGACTTGTGCTAACAAATTGAGTGGATTGCTTGCTCTATTCACAACATGCTCTATACTTTGGAACTGAATTACGGAATGCTGGATTCTCACATGAACGTGTTTATTTGGCAACGTATTATCTTGCTTTTCTTTATTATTTTTCCCCTGATGTTGAAGTTTCTAGTGGCTGCATATAAAGAGAGGTATGAGGACAGTGCATGCTGGTACAGAAGGCTGGAGGCAGCCCATGGACCATTGTAGGCGGAACTGGTGGAGGAAGGAAGCACCACTTGAAGCAAGGATGATGCTGTGTGGCATTGACAGCTTGTTGTCAGGGCCTTTGCGGTGTGTGCCTCCAGCTTTGGGGGTCAGGAGGCTGTGGGTGCAGGGCTCTGCCTGTGCAGCCTGGGGCTGCTGCACACCTGAGTGCTGCCTGTGCTCAGGTGTGTTTCCATGGGGTGAGTCATGGATCACTTGTGCGTCCCTTCACCCACTGCCTGTGCCGAGGTGAAGGGTGGGTCTGTGCTGACGTCTCCATGCCAAAATCCAGTTGAGAGCTCCGGAATGAGGGCAGGAGGCAGGAGTGCTGCCAAAGGAGCCATTTTTGTCCTTTGACACTTATCTCTTGGGCTGCCTTCACTCTGTGTCCTGCCTGGGGGCTCCTCATAACCCACCCCTCAGCTATGCAGTGTCTTCAGGCCAGCCTGTCTCCCCATCCCTGGCCTTTCCAGATCTTTGTCTCTCTCTAGGGAGCAGCGGAGGCCATGGCACTCCTGGGATTGTGATCGGTGGGTGGGACTCAGTCCTAGGAAAGAGTTTTCAGTAGGTTTTCTGGCTTCTGAATCAGGTGAGCAGAAAAGGGCAGGTCTGGGCTGCTTGCCAGGACTCGAGCTGGGAGGTAACATCTGCTTATCCCAGCCCTAGAGGAGTGGGAGACAGCAGATAAGTCAGAAGACTTATGAGGACAGACAGCGGTCTGCTGTGGGAGGACAGATAGAGGAACACCCAAAAACATCAGGATGTGTCTGCTGGGGCTTCACTCTGTGTCCTGGCTGCTGCGACTGCTCAGTTTGGAGTGGGAATGAAAAAGTTTGCATGGATGTATGTTCATGACAGTGCAACTTTCATGGGTGGATGAAGTAAAGAGGGCAGGTCTGAGTCTCATCCCTCCTAAAGGCCATTTTAAGACAGGAGCACACATTTGCATTAGTGCTAGACAGACTCAAGCCAGCAGTGCCAAAAATCTTGGTTGCAGCTGAGCCTGAGCCCTGTGTGTGGACTGAGTATGACCAGGGAGCGTTAGTAACAGTGTCATACATAAGTAAACAAAGCTTTGTTTAAAAATGTATTAATTACCTAGCAATATCTAATACAAGCTGTTCTCTTAAGTCTAGACAGCACCTCTGACTCTGGAGACAATTTGCCATTGTAACTTAGTGTTTTCTCATGCTGTATCACAGCGATTTCTATGCTTTCTCCAAAATAAAATGCAGAAGAATAAAGGTATTATTCTAAAGAAATAATTTTAAGACATGGGCCGAATTCCAGGGTCATATTTGTTTTATCTAGAATGTGGACTGAATTGTCTTGATGCATACTCACATAGCAGTGCTTTTAAATCCTGCTGTATCTGTGGTTTTTTCTCTCCACACTATCTCTTCAAACACCTATTGCAACTCTCCAAAGACACATTGTGATCAAGGTTAACTCCACTTTCTTACATGAAATTTGCAGTGTAAACATACCTTTAAATGTAGACTTAATCCAGATCAGAAGTTTCCTACTTTGTGTGAACCCAAATCTTGTGTAAATATGTTTGCTAATACTTCATGGAGAATTTATCAGTTTCACATATTAAGTTCCAGATATGCTTTAGTACATAAAATTTGGCATTTGACAAGTGAGAACAGTGCTCATGAAAGAATGTCTTATTATGAGTGTTTCACAGGCTCCCACATTATCACCTTTCTTGCTGATTGGTTTTGTGCAGAGAGCAGTGATGTGGTTTCCTGAAAGCCTATAACTTACTGTTTGTTCTGCACAACTGCTCTGGACCTTGACTAATTTTCAGAGAATGTTTTTTTCCAGGAATTTGTACAAGAAGGTGACGCCAGTTCAAGTCGTGTCCTGAGATGCTTGTAAGCTGAGACAAGTAGAGCTGCTGTCCCTGTTTTTGTGCAACATGATCTATTGTGCCTAAGAGTTTCACTGTGTGGAGGAACTCAAAACCATTTGTGTGAGATGTCAGGTTTCAGAGTGAATGGTGCTTCTTTAAGTATGCATCAAGACTTACAATGGGAGGTTGCTGACCCTTCTGTGCCTTTGTAGGACAAGAACTTTGGCACTGATAACGATGCTGCCACTGAGGAGCTGTAAAAACTCTGAAGCATTTTTTGAATTCATAGCCTCAGCAATGCATGTGTCCCAGATAAGTGGGTTACATCTAAAATCTTCGATTTGCAAATGGAAGTCATGTCAGAGCTCTGCATGAACTGGGCCAGAGGTTTCCAGCCTAGTTTGTGCAGCAGCCAAAAACTCCGACCTAGTATTATGTTCATCATGATGTTGACAGTCTGATTTTCACTTCCCATGGCATGTTGAGATTTATTTCTTGCCCCAGTGCTCTTGCGTCCTGATTCATGCATGGCAAAAATACTTCCGATTAAAATGTGCTAGAAGGTTTGCATGCTTGGGGTAGGAGAGAAATCTTTTATGAGGAACTGTTCTATATGAAGCTACGGAGAAGGGAGCTGTGGTGTTAGGAAGGTGTTTGAAAATCAATAGTGAGGCCATTTTCCATACAAAAAAGAGAGGAAGTGTGTAGTCCATAAGGTAGTGGCATACGGGACTGGGAGGAGGAAGGATTCCGTAAGCTAGCAGTGGGGTGTAAATCAACCTGATGTATGTTCATAGACATCTGATGTCTACTGGGCCTGGTGGGGTAGCTCAAAGCAGGTGGAAGAAGCATACTGTTTACCTAATTAGAAACATAAATAAAATCTTTCCAACATTCTTCTAAATTAAAATGCATTTGAAGCATATGTCAGACTTCTCACATCCAGGAAAGATCTCTTAAAACCCTGCCGTTCCTCATGAAGGCTGTTTCCAGTCCACTTTCTTCAGGGCTCTGCCAGCTAACAAGTCTTCTTGGTTGGAAGGTGGAGTGGGGTGTGCATTAGCAGCTGGAGATGCTGGGGTTCTTCCTGAGCGCACCTGTACTCCTTTTTAATCAGAGGGAAAAGGCCTATTGCTTGAGATGATAGACCAGGGAATTGGAATCACAAAAGAAAATTATTATTGTTGAAATCATTGAAGACAGAATTTCACCTCTGTATTTATTGAGGAGTCGGTGATGGTGGGAAGCAGGGCCTGGGCTGCAGTACTGTCAGAGCAGCTTCATATCTCCAGTGTATTTTAGACACCAAGGAGACAAAGATGATGCTAATTGCAAGAGAAACTACTTAACTGCTTTGTATTATGTGTGAAATGAAGGGGGAATAACGCTGATTGAATGACCTATTTTGACTTTCTCAGTGTAATATGTTTAATGTTTTAGTCTTTTTCTGGACAGTGAATTATAATTTTATCAAATCCTGCTGGAAATTAATGTGTTGCTGGGCAAAGTTATTTTATCCTCGCAGTTTCAACTGCAAAGTTACATCTTGCCACTTGACTCGGTAGCAGGAGTTTTCCCTTTCAGCTGGAAAGGGCTTTTGCCATGCGACACAGTGGCAGTAGTACTTTTTGTTTTATACAAAATAGGGACCTGTCAGGAGGAATATAAAATAGGGCACTGAAGTAGTCTAATTTAGAAAGAGAAAGGGCATAAATCTCCACCTCTCTCTGATGACAGAAGGCCAAAGTACAGCAGAAATGTTTCCCTGCTTGTAAAATGCCAGATGCCAAATGTAAAATACCAGAGAGGTTGTGTTGTTAAAGGCACAGGCTGTATCTAGCTGCCTTACAAATTTGTCAGCCTTATTTTCAGTATGTAAAGGGGTTCTTGGACAATGAAGCAGCTCTGTTAGCGTCTTCTCTGCTTACTGTGCTGTTACAGAAATTGTTTGCTGTTTTGGACCAGTGTCAGGCAGAATAATACTGAATAAGTCCCAGATGAATGTGGGTGGTGAAAGGAGAAAAATAATTTCAAATAAAGAGGGGCATTATCAGCTGAGCAGCCAGTGTTGATCCTATGGTGCTGAAAAATGAAAGCAGGAAAAAGACACTTTTAAAAATTTTATTTTTATTTTATTTTTATTTTCAAGAATGGAAATTTTAGCTGAAAAATCTGTTCTGACCAGAGTTTGGTATTCTTGGTATTCTATTGAAACTTGCAGCAAATTGGCTTTGGTGTGGCAGTTCTGTGAAGCACTGAGAGGGAGAACAGAAGTAGGAACAAGCCTCCAAAACTTGAGAGGATCTTCAAATTGCTTGTCCATTTTGGACAGCATGACCTGTAGCGTCACTTGCAGCTGCTGGGTCCAAGAGTGTAAGTAGTGAAAAGAACACTGATTTGGCCAGGATAAAATGTTCATTTTGAGTTTTTCTAACAGCTGTCTCGGGACTTAACCCTGGCAAAATCTTGTCCTGTGTCATTTCTATTCAGGCTTGTACTAAGCATGTGGAATGACAATATTCTCTAATTGAAAGAAAGAAAAGAGGAAAAAAGTAGCAAATTGAGAAATAGTATCTATTTGGTGTCTTCTCAGCCTGAAGGAAAAACACTCTTTGAACTATATGATAGCAGTTGTTTGAGAAATTAAGTATGGATTTCCTTCAATTGTAGTTGAATCATGACATCTTACTAAATTTATCCAGTTTTGAGTGCCTGCTTTCTGGTTTGACATTTTTGTTGGTGGCTGTTGGTCGTGTTTGGTTTAAAAAAAAAAATCTTTTCATGCCTGAGAGGTGGTATTTTCCTTATTTTTGCAGGAAACTGTATCAAGTATCAGACCACAAATTTTTCCAGGTGGTTACAGACTTGTGGGGGTCTGCAGCTTTCTCCCTAGAAGTACTGCAATGCCCTGGATAGGTTTGAGCCATGCCAGTGATGGGTTTTCCTCATATTCTAGGAGCTGCCAGGGAGATTTTGCATGGTTTGACCACAGAACTGTAGATCACTGGAGTATCTCTGCGGATAGTTCTTACTGTTCAGTGAAGGGCCAAGCAGAAGTACTAAATAAGACCATTCTTTATTTACCAAAAAATCTACACTGAAAAAATGTATCAGTATAGAAGTCAAGTGCTTGGGAAGTACAAAATGTCAGAAATAAAGATGCCTATAACTTGAAATTACTTCTCATGCTGGCTATGACACTGTTATTAGGAAGGAGCTCACAGGCTCCATCCGCCCCCACTCTCCTTGTTGGTCTGGATCATTAAGGGGGTAGTCAGGGTTTCAGCTCATCTCCTGTGCTCTCTGTGTGGGCCCCGTGCCATAGTTGTTGCACTTGGCTCTGAGTAAAGAAATACGCCCTTCCCGGTGTGCTTGTCAGTGTCATTTGCCTCCTCAGTATCCATAGGCTTCCCTGACGAGCACTGTCCCAGCACCCAGTATCTTCTCCCCACCCCAAGCTCCTTACTACATTCTTTCATCCCAGTCTCTTTTTCTGTGATTCTGAGTCTTGCTCCATGCATCCCTCCTTCCTTTTCCTGTGACCTTCTACGTCTCTGCCCGCCCCCACTGGTTTTCGTATCTGTTCTGCTTGTCCAGGTTGTGTGGTTTATTTGTCCAGCTCCCCATTCCACATTTTGCCTCTGTCTCAGGATTGTGTATTTCCTGTGCCTTGCTTGACTATCCTGGACCACTTACTCTATTTCTAATCCCAGTTTCAGTTCAGGTTTGCAAAGTTATTGGTGCTGAGGAACAAACAGGATTTTGTAGTAGGAAGTGTTGGACAATATAAGGTGTAGGTGGGGCGCACAGCACCACCTATAATTTAGAACACTGTTCATATTTTTAACTGATCCACCCTTAGGTAAGCAGTCCTGGTGCTGTCAGTGTGCAAATCCTTAGTCATTTGGATAACCCTGTTCCTTCTGCTGATACTGGGTACTGAGAGCTTGCTCATTGGTGTAAGAGATGGAAGATCCTGTCTCAGAGAGACTTTGATGTATTACTTCTCTGTGGCCTGACCCAGACACCAAACAGCATCTGAGATCTACAATTCATAGGGCTACTGAGCCCCTTAAGTATTTAATGGTATAGGTAGTGATTGCTCTTATTTCCATGGTGAGGGGCTGTTTCTTTTTCATTCCTTATCTGTGGAAAGAAAGGAGACATTCAAGTTCCTCACTGAAAAAATAGAAGGCATGACAGTGTACAGTCCATAGTCATAGCATATTCTGTGTCTTCCAGTAAGGACCTTCTAACTTGGTGGATTCAGACTTGAAAATATAATGATATAGCTGACCTTTTCTGATATTGCTTCACAGTTTCTTGTACCTTCTGCCTCTGATGCTAACTTCATGCCTGTCTTTAAAAGTTCCAATAAAATGCCTTCACATCTGGGAAAGCAGATGAAAATGTTTTTGTTACCAGAATTAGATTGAGAAACTCCTACTGATTTGTGGTGCTAGCTAGACCAAGTCATTTATTGGTGTAAATAATCTTGTATTGACCCATTAAAGATCTTGGGTATAGAGTTTGTGATCTGTGAGTCCCTTGTTCCTTCATGATGAAAGTTCAAACCTTTAATCGGGTTAACAGCGTGTCCTGTCCTCTTTCCATTGCAATAAAGTGTATGCAAACACACGTTGCAACAAACAGTGCAAAGGCAAATGTAGCACACCCTGCTTTTTCCCCTGCAGGAGAAATCTGCAGTTTGCTCTCTGCTAGTGCTCTCTGAGCCACTCTGGCAGCGTGGTTGGCTGAGGGATTTACTTGGGGTGGCCGATGCCTTTCAGGTGTGGTGCTTCAGTTTCCCAGGCTATTGATAACAGCTGTTTAGACACAGCTCTCTGGGTCACAGCGTATGGGGGTTTTCTGATGGTTGTGGTGACCTTGGGAGGAGAATTAGAGTGGATGTAATGTTTCCAAGAATTGGAGACGCCTGTGCCATTGAACTGGTGCACATTGCTGAATCAATTACTAGCATTACTAGGATTTTGCTTTAGGGGAACCTCACAGCTATATCAGATTTTTGTTATCGGTAGCGTATTGGTAATTTGTTTTAATACAGTGCCAAGTATTTGCAGGGAGAAGGAACCTTAGTAGTTGGTTTCTGTGGAGTGTTTTGCCTATATGCAACATCGTTGCAATGCATACTCCAGCACTGTCTCTCACTTTAGTTTCTAGGAATTTTTTATTAGCTCCCATGTGGAAATGAATTTGGTATGAGACTGTCATCCTCAGGTGAGGAATTGCAGCATGGTGCCCCTTCTTCTTCCATAGCTGCTGATGACAACTAAAACTCTCAGCATGAAGATTTTCTAACTATTTTGTAATGTGTCACTTTGGTGATTCAGTCTACTGTGGTGTAGGCCCCTGGTGAGCTTTTGCAGAAAGCCTTCCCTGTGCTGCCCTTGATCTAAATCCATGTCACCAGCCTCTCCTGCACCCACTGCTGTCAGTTTACTGAGTTTGTAATTGATTGTCAAAGTGTTGCATTTAATTCAAGCGCTGGTAGAGTTTTCCTCGAAATGCCTGTGTAGTGTTAAGCCAGTTAGGAGTTACAAATGTAAATATGTTTACAGAGAAAAGAGGAATGCATGAAAGCTGGCATTGCCTAAACAGCCAAAAGCAGCATGATTTTATGCTAGAGGGACTCTGAAAATGTAGGTTGCCGGAGTGTGCTTCCAGAAGTAAATTCCAACCAGAAGTGCCTGCAGTCCTTGCCTTCAAAATACACTGCCCATCTGCTGTAGCTGCTGAGGCAACATGGGGGAGAGGGCTCCGAAGTCTGTTGGCATCCTTGTGGAGTTTTATAGGGAAGTTTGAAATGCCAGAGAGAAGCATCGGCTGTATCTGAAGGGCTCCTTGTTCTGGATTTTCCCAGACAGGAGCAGTGCAGCTGGCAATGAAGTGACTCCTGACGCCGGTGTTTCATAACTGAAAGTTCAGCATTTTTCACAAGCTGTCTTATTTGGGGCTGTGAGCGTGGGCACATGCACACCCCTCGCACACCCCCCACACACCCCCCCAGCACATTGTTTACTTCCTCTCTAAGTTCTGGGACATTCAGTACTAAGGAGCATGATACGCTTGCATAAACACCCCAGCCAGATTTATCTCCCAAGCCTATCTTTCCTTTCCCGTCTTGGAAAGTGATTAATCTGCAGCACACATTTTGTTCTTTGATTGCAGGGCATTATTCTGTAATCATTTACAGTTTTGCAGAGCCATGGCGCTGCCTTGATGGAGCATTTCTGTCGTGTAGCTGGCGCTGTCAGCTGAAGCTTAGCTGCGTAATGTGGAGGGAGCATTATCCTGTGTCTCTGTGTCATGTTCAAACTGTTCTCTATTTATATTGCCTGGTTTTTGCGCATTCAAAAACATTCAAATGTGCACATTTAAAGTGCAGATAAGTGTCTGCAGCAGCACATGCTGGCGACTAGTTCGTAGGTTTTAGGAACAGCGTCAGTACTGCGGTGTGCTGGCTGCCAGCTGAGGTTTTCCTTTGCATGTATGGAGACTGGAGGAGTTTAAGTAACTTGTGTTTTCCATGCTGCAGGTCTATTGAAGCCTGCATTAGTCAGTAATGGGCAGCTTACGTAGATCCAAGAATTGTACATATTTCTTAGTGTCTGTGGAAGACAAAAAAGTGAAGAGATTGAAGTTGAATCAGAAAATCTGTCCTGTCTGTACTGCACCGAGGCTTTTCCATGTGCCCTTTGTGTATTTTGTTTGTTTTCTAGTGTGCAAGGAAAGGAGATGGAAGAGGTAACCACCTTGAATTAACATGTTGTGGGATTGAGATAAGGCTGTTGAGCAGAGTTCTGTTTGATGCAATTCTCCTCTTCTTTCAGTAGAAAGATATGAAATGTAGGTACAAAAAAATTCAAAGAAAACCATGTAACTTTGTAACTGACATGATGGTAATTTTATTTTTTTTTTTGCAATATATGTGCACCTTTCTGGCCTGCAAAGGCCCTGAAGTGGATGGGCCTGGTCTAGTCACCTATGCCAATGAGCATCTTTTTCCAAAGTCTCTCAGAAATCTGGCCCACAGCTCGTCAGATAAAGCATTTTTCTGTCACCTTATGACAAACCAAAGTCCTATAGTTACAAGACTGATACCACAACAGCGATGTATTGCATGCTGATACCAGGAAAAACTGAAAGTTCTGCAGTTGCATCATGTCTGTTAAATGAAATATCCAGAGGATCCCACACCAGAAGTCAAGACAAGAACATCTTCCAAACAGCCTTCCTTGTCAGTCTGATCTTGAGGCAGGACAAAGAAGGTTTTTTTTTTTTTTTTCTGACTGCAAATCCAGCAGTTGTTTTAAATGAGCAGGTGTCAAGAAGAGTACCCTGCTGTGCCTTGGGGATCTGACAATGCTGGATCAGGGAGAGCAGCAGCTTCTCTCCTCCAGCAGTGGGCTTTGGAGCAGGAAGAAGAGGCAGCACAGACCAGTAATAGTGTGGTATTTTAGTTTAAACTCCTGTCCCCTGATTTCTGATACATTGAGGTGTCTAGAACATCTGATCACAAATGTCCTTTCTCCATCCTAGAAATGTAAATACCTGAATTCTAAATAAAAGGAAACTTAAAAGCAAGCAGAAGGAGGGATAAGAATCTTTGGAAGCAGCAGCTGTTTAGGGAACCTACCAAATTGTGTAATGAATGAAACAACAGGTTCAGAGTGTGTGCATGTATGAAGGTCTCCAACTGCTTGGGTTGTGCTAAAACCCAGGATTAAGGTTTGGTTGGTGCAGCTGACTTTAAGCACTGGTTAAGTGAGGAGAGATGACTCCAAACAGGAGGGAGAATGGAGTGCACTGCTGCTGAAGTGCAGTCTTGCAGCACTAGTGCCTGTGCCCTTCTGGGATGGCTTGTGGGCCCAGCTTCAGGACCACTGGGAGCTTTCTCTTAGTGCACTTGGATGCATACCACAGGGTCGTGGAGTCAGGGTTCAGCTTTGCTCACCCCAAATCCCTTATCACCTCAAAATGATTTGTAACAGTTGTATTTGTTTGTCTTTAAAAGCGAGAGATGAACCCCTTTAATCTCTGTTGTTTATGTTACTGCTTATACAGAGTACAGCTGCCCACAGAAAGATTTCTAGGACATACGGGTTCAGTACAAAGGAAACTTCGCATTGAAAATGTGAGGCCCCATTCCGTGAGGCCGAAAGGAGCCTTTGCCTCAATGTGGGTTAGTTATTTAATAGTTGACTGAGTAGACAGAATGATCATGGACAAGGAATGAGGCTGGTCAACTACGTCCCAAGTAACATTTCAGGGAGTAGGAGGGATTTTACTTAGCCCTCCAGAAGCATCAGAGCTAATGTCATACTAAAGTTACAAATCATGCAAAAGCTTTGGGAGAAAAAGAAACTTTGGGCTTCTTCAACACATTCAATTATGGAAGAAAACATTCACTGAAAGCAAAGTCCTCTTGAGTGGAACACGTGCCTCTAAGGGAGGGTGTGGATAAGAACCAGGTGTTAAGAACATCTGTTGGAACATCCCAACCACTTTCAGAGCTTCTTGGAGCTCAGTAAAAATTTAGTCTGCTCCTGTGAAGGCCTCCTCTGCCCTGTAACTGTCATGCTAATGCTTTACCTTCACTCTAGCCTGGTGCAAGGGTGGATGAAAACAAGGTGTGTTTGCTTTTCCAGTCTGTATGGGTGAGTTTAGAAGGTGGTGCTGCTGTGGGTTTCAACGAAGAGAGGCCATCTTCCAGATGCAGAGGATTCACCAGCTTTTTCTTGCATCACATCAGCAGAGAACCCTTGAACTGTGGAAGTGTCCCAGAAGGGTGGAATAGTGTGCTAAATTGCATGCCACTATTTTATCCTATTTCAGTGCAGCTGAAAAGCATGTGTGGTGTTCTTTACCCAAGAAGTTTGTTTTTGGACATAGTAAGATCCACTGTTGTTAAATGCTGCTGTTGTGTACCTGCACAATTTTTGATGGTGATGGCTGCAGTGGGAGCAGAGCTTTAGAGAGGACTTGTGCTGTGCAAGCCCCAGTAAGGTAACAAACCCAGCAGAGACTGGAATGGGCACGGGTGATATCTGAGGGAACAGCAGATGACAGACAGCTTTTCTTTAGCACCACCCCCTAGCTGACTTTCAGTCCTTTCTGTTCCCTAAACCATGAGGTGTCAGAGATAACTCCGACTTAGAGGTCACCCATGTGGGAAACTGGACATTAAATTCTGAACTTCTAACCAGACTAACATTTTCATCTTTATTTCATACTAGTGGCTGGTTCTGGTCTTGAAAGCACCTCCTGTGCAATGTAAAACAGGGCTCAGAGAAAGGAAATGAAATCAGAAATGGAGAAAAGTTATTTTAACCATAAATAGCTGTGGTAGGAAGGTAGATGTTTGTATGTGCAATAGTACAGTACCTACTGTGTGTATTTTAGGAGAACCTGAGAATAGCAGCTGGGCTGAAATACTTGACGGTGAAGTCAAATATAGTTTAAGTTAAAAAAAAAAGTGGCTGGGAAGGGTGGATTTGCAGCCTGAAGCCTGTCGGTGTTATCTCTGCCGTGTGGCACAGAACAGCCTGTGACTCTGGCACTTGTTTGTGAACACACAGTTCCCGTAATGGGATACGTCCCACTCCTATCAGCGTGGTATTGTGCCTGGGTAAATGCTCCCCACTTCCCAAATTTCCCCAAGAGCAGTAGTTGGATGACAGCTTTGTTTCTCCAAAGGCTTCTTTTTCTGAAGGGTTGCTGGTTTTGCAGCCAGTGGACCTGTTGAGCTTTGTATCTATAGAGCTCAGAAGAAGCAAAGCTTCAGGCATTAAAACTAGAGCTCTTGCTAATGTGCCAAGGTCAAAAGGATCAGAACCTAAATTAAACTTGTCCCTGAAATTTGGCTGTGAATCACGAATTCAGGAAGTTGTACATGAAAATCAGTCTGGGCACTGTTTCTTTCTTATGAGTCCTTTAGCTAAAAATAATGTATTGCGCTATAGTTATAAATAATACGGGCTTTTTTTTTTTCTTCCCCTGTCTAATTAAATTGTTACTCTTGCCACAACGAAGGGAAAAGGAAAAGATAATAACATGAATCTGGTTGAACAAGTACGTAGCTTACAGGTTTCAGCTAGAGTGTTTGCAGCTGCAGACGATACTGAACCCTATGCTCGTGCGTTTAATTGTCAAAGTGAAAAGAGGGTGCTCTGGAGGGATCAGCAGTGTTTTCTATGTGTCCATCGTTTGGGAACCCTTTTGAAAGCTTACACAAAGTGGGTTTTTCCTGCACTGTCAAAATGCAGAAAAAAGGAATTTTTATTTTATGGTGGTGTATTTTTTTTTTTCCCCTCTTCTGGTAACCAAGAAGATTTTGCAAAATTGTGATTGAACCATATGGTAGGATGTTTTGAATGGACGATGGTGTCCTCCTAAAATGACAAGCAGTGGCTACAGATATCTCTGCCATTGTACAGTGTGACACTTTGGCAGGTTTGCTGTGGCTAAGTAGTGGATAAAGCTGGATAGATGAACTTCTCTGCATCTTGGTTATGGCATTGAGGTGCTATTTGAAAGCCATGTGGGCAACCTAGCTGTGGCCTCCTGGCTGCTGAACAGCAGTGAAGGCCAGCAGCCTGGTAAGACAGTACTTACCACACGTATTGCTGCTGCTGTATTTACTCTGGGAAAGTTTTGTGTGTTTTGCTGCTGAGATTTGTCAGTGACATCTGGGGCCTTTTAGCAGTGTTCAGGTTTATGGTGGATTGTAGATGTTATTGGAGAGACCATCTAACTCACTTGCTTCTGGGAGGGCAATGATAATGGCCAAGGAAAGCAGTAATCCCAAGCCTACGGGACAACGACAGGCAATAACGTGGCTGCCCAGTTTTAAGCTTAATCACGACATCCTTCAGGTAGTGGGAATGTTATTTTCCTTGAATGAGGCCATGCTGAGGGAGAAAAAAGAATCTTACAAAGCAGAGAAGCTGGCCTGTGTGAGCAGTAGAGCTGGGCACAGGCTCAGAGATTTATTGCGCTGAAATTTGCTGTCACTTAAAAAAAAAAAAAAAAGGAAAAAAAGCGTCGAGGCAGCTGCGTTATTTCACTGGCAGTGATGCAATGCCGATGACACACCAGGACGGGAGGGACCAGCACGCTCTGTGACAGCACAGCATGTACACGATGTCACCCGAGAGTGCCCCACCAGGAAACAGATCCAACCAAGTGCCAGCATGTCGTCTAGGGCTTCATTTCCAAGCCAATATTTATACATAACAGCTGGAAGTATGTTTTTGGAAGTAACACATCGTGACTGCACGTGTACAATTTCCAAAACACCCCCTTTCGCCCCTCCTATATTCTGTGCTTTAGGGGGCTTTAGATTTTTTTTCCTAAATTTATTTTATTGCAATGCAGTCAAAGCATTTATTGATTTTTTTCATTCACTTGTCATCTGCTCTAAAAGAGTGAAAATCTCACAGGAAAACACCATGCTCTGATAAGTTTGTAAACAGCAGAAATCTTGGTATTCATGTTTACTGCATCGTCCTGAAGATTTCTGCTGCCCCCAAAAGTTAGTGATGGCACAGTCAAAAAGAATATTTTAATATTGAAAAGAAAGACCCAAACAGAAGAAACTTCAGTGTTTTTTGTAGAAAAATATGTAAAAGGATTGAGGAAGAAAGCTGCTGGTGTATTAAGTGTGTGTGTTTGGTTAAGGAATTGGATGGGTGGGAAATACTTTTCCATGTGTGTGGAAAATATGAGTTGGCTTTTGCAATAGCATTTTATGGGAAGAAAGATCAAGGGTTCAGGAGCTGAAATACTTATTCATAAAATGTAGGGAGCAAAGACAAGCTACTTGTTGTGCTTCTGCCTGTTTGCTGTAAGTCCAATCTAGCTGAATCATTTCTAGGAATGGAGTGGGTAACTAGATTTCCAGCCTCCTCTCTGTCCTTGGCTCCTCTCCTGCATGGCTGCTCCTGATTAGTACTTGTTGTACTGAGCTTTATGTGAAGGTTATGTTCCTGTCCACTGCATTGCTAAAGCTTTTACCACCTTGGGATCTATGCGCAGCCCACTTGAAACTGGATTAAAACAGCCAGCTTGTTTCACTGAGGTTTTTAAACAGCTATCAGACAGAAGCTGACCCGAGTAGGATTTTGGTCTAATGCTGGGGAAAGGAAAGGCCTTTCCCCAACACTGGTCCATTGCCACACTTTGTGGGTGGTTTCTGACAAAATCAAACCCAACCCAAGCATTTCCCCTGGTGTCTGAGGTCTTCCGAAAGGCTGAAGACGGATGATCTGCCACATGAAGCCAAGCTTGCTGCAGGTGTAGCTTTAATTTGTTCGGTGAATGGGATTTTTTATTTGTGTATCTTAAGAAATTTGTTGTTAGTCTGCAGAGACTGCTTGCCTGAAGGTTTTTGCTGTCTGTTCCCTGCACCCTGCAATGCCCAAAGGATCTGAGCCCCACTCAGCTGCCAGGGTGTGCAGATAGGTGTGTCAGCACAGCAAGCTGCACCGTCCCATGCTTGCCTTTGTTTAATCTGGCACCTTCCCAGCTCACCTTAGACATTGCTGTGTGCCTCAGGGTGGTGTGGCTCTGCAAGGCTGTGCCGCACACAGTGGTGGTTTTCCCCTCTTTCCAGTAAGTGTAATGGGAGGGGGAATTAAAACAGCTGCTCGCAAGATTTTTAAGAACTGAGAGCCTCTGTGCTTTCCATGGGTTTCAGGACAGGTTGATAGTGCATATGAAGGCTAAAGTTTGTCTGCCCATCAGGAGGCAAAGGGACTGGGCTAGTGCCACACGGGGTGAATTTGGATCACTTTGGTTAGGAAGAGCAGCTATGGTTATCTCGGTGATCAATATAAACCCTTCTGGTTGTTTACTAGTGAGTTCTAGTGTTCTGTATTTTTGAACCTTGGTTCTAAAAAAGGCACAATTTGGAGCTTGTGGTCTTTTCTTCCCAAAAGAGGGAAGTGTTTTTTAGTGGTGGTCTTGATCCAAGGTGCAAATTGTTTTTTAGCAGCAAGTGAAGTAACTTCCTAGACGAAAAAGGTTCTAGGTAAGACTATCACCTCTTTGTCCTGAAGTTGCTGTGCATTTAATGAATGTCTTGTGAGGGCTAAAAAAAATCATAAAAAGCAGTTTGTTTACCTAAAGAGAATCTATGTGAAAGTGCCATATCTGAAGGATTTCAAAGCCCTCTGACGATTTAATGGGGAGGGAGGAAAGTTTTTTCATTTCTCTTGTTCCTTTTAATCTTAAGCATAATTCCCTTTCACCCCTGGCTTTTGTAGCTCTGCACCCATTTGTGTGTGCGCAGTTGTGTGGTTATCAGCCCGTGTGTGGTTCCAGGTCCCTCAGGCCTGCAGCCTTTCCCTGCCTAATGTCTCTGAGAGGACTGTGCAGAGCCAGAAAGATCCCAGTTTTCCCGGGGGATTTACAGTTACCACCCTGTTTTTTACACATGCCTCTTGCAGGCCCTGCTGCCCAGGCAGTGCTTGCCAGGTAGGAGACTACTCTGCTGCTTAGGAGCAGCTGTGGCACCTTGGGGTGACCCTGCTGCCAGGCCAGGTGGAGCAGCTTTAGTCAGGGTAATGCCAACTTTCCGTCTCCTCTGGTGGGGTCTCCCCACTTCTGCTGGGGGTGACCAAAAGAAAAGGATGCTGCTGCAAACACGAATAGGGGCACAGAGAGAGCCAGCTCACTCCAGTATGTAGTGCTCCATTGTGGTGTTCTGTGAAATACCCACCCCCATTACCAGTTCCATAGGCACTTCCTTCCCTTGCTGGCTGCCTCCTGGCCAACCCTCTCATAGGGGTATTTCGGCAGTTCAGCAAGGTCAGAGGAACACTCACTGAGGCAGGGGGGTTTGAATTGTAAGGGGGAGATTATGATCAGCCTTTAGGGTGTGAGAGAGAGGCATCTTGGGCTGGGACCAGGTTTCTTCTTCAAAGCCAAGAAAATACTTCTCACTGCTTTTACTGCTCACCATGGTGAACTTGAGTCCTTCCCCGTTTACAACATGCATTAATGTTAAAATTGGCCGAATCGGTGCCAGAATGTTTCAGGTGGCAAATTGATAATTGGTATCTGCTATCTCTTTCCTTTTCATGGGCAAAGGCATCCCACCCTGAGCTTCCAGGAGAGCCTGACCCCACTCTGTGGAACACAGCAGTGCTGCTGTGCTGGAGTCAGAGTGGTTTCTTAGGATATGGGTGCTTTCTCCACCAGGACTTCTGCAGCCATTTGGGGGATCCAGTGGTGGGGACTTCTCCTCTTCCTCAGGACTCCCATTAACCTGTGAGGAGATGTCCGAGTCAGGAACTAGAGAGCCATAAAGGGAAGAGTGTAAATGCATGTTATATTTCAATCTGATAGCATGTCTGTGTTAAATACCTTTTGGCTGCAAGAACTTGTCTTTCATACCTCATGCGGTCATTTAAAGAAATAAATAGCAAGAGATGGGTCTGAATTGTTTTTTAAGTATCTTAAAGCTAGCCAAGATATAGATGCTTCCAAGACCTCTGGCAAGAAGAAATGAAATTGTTTTAATCTAGTGTTTTAAGAGGATCAGAGGTAACCTGTCTTTAGGAGCCTTCTGCCTCTTCTTCCTCAGCCACCTGGGGAAAGCAGGCCTCTTTCTTTAGGAATAAATAGTTCTTTACAGTGCTGGGACACAGTTATTCAGCCTTCCCATCTTTGCTGCCTCCAGTGAGTACTTTGCTGAAGGAGTTATGTTTATTCTTTTCAGCCCGAGAGTTCATTTCAAATTAGTGCCGTGTTTCCACGTAGAGTCAACTCAGATCCTTTGTTATTATCTGAAATATTTGAAACAATTAAGATTGTTCAGTATTTTGCAAGATGAGCAAAATCCAGAGATGTTCCTCTCTCTTCCAACTTCTTCCACATTGTGCAAGTGGTTTCACTATGAAGAGGCTGCACATTTTGGGAGCTTTTCTGGCTTCCTTTTGTGTTGGGCCAGCAAAATTTTAGTCCTAAAGGTTGCAAGGCAACTGCCTGTGTGCTCCTGGAAGTGTTACCAGGTATGGGGTGATCCTACCAAACCATTTGAAGATGGAGGATATGGACATGGTCTCGTGGGGTGTGATTTACAGCTGTCCTCCCTCAGGTGGGAAGTACCAGGGACAATCAAAGCCATGTTACCCGCAGAGTGCAGGCAGGTAACTCAAAGACTCAAAGAATGTTTCCTTTGCAAGATCTTAAAATTTTCATTCTGCTGTAGGCAGTTAGGTGTATTCAAAAAAACAAACAGACTGGGTGTTTAATGCATTGTTTTCCTGTAGCAAATGTTAGAAGGTGCAGTTATCATGGGATCATTGTTTTTGTTCAGGATACTTTTCAGCTGCTTCTCCATACTAGGATGAAGATGCATTGATAGCTATATTGGTGCATAATGTGCTTGGTGAACTAATTTCTGCTCAATAGAAATAATTTCAAAGTTCATATTTAATGCAATGGTCTTGAGAACAGTTTTGTAATCCTTTGCTTATTTTAGGTACTTCTCAGTGGTTAGGTTTATTTAACCTCCAATAGCCTCTCTTTCCTTTGTCTCCAGTGATTATTTTTGTGGGATGTTGTTTCATTAGCCTAGTGTGTGTGGTGGTCATGGAATGCTATCCACCAGCGGTTACTTGGATTCTAAGCAGGAAAAAGAGAAAATTAATTTGAAATTTCATACTTATAATTTTTATTTTATCTAAATACAGCCAGAGGATTATGCTAGAGAAGTCTTACATGTAGCTAATATTCCATATATTTTTGGTTTAATGCAAGATGTTCTTCTGTGTCTTCTGACTCAGAAAGGAGGGAATGAAAGTTGATTTAATGTTGTAATGTGACATCAGATTTGGACTACAGTTTTTGTTTTGTTTTTTTTGCAGAAGAGTGAAGAGTTCTTAAGGAACAGTGTGAACAACTTTCCCAGTCAAAGAAAGTACATAACGAGACTTTATTTTTTTTTCATTTACCACACTTACTCATCATTTTACAAACTCTTGCTTTAGCATGGCAATTGCTTCTTCAGTGTTAATGTGGCTTGGCATATGGGGAGTGGTTCGGGCTGTGCTTTAAGGATGTTTAACACTTTCCAAAAGCATCCTCTTCTTGAGACAGAAAAGGGGCAAGATGAGAGGACATCACTGGGACATGGGGCAGTTTTGTATCCGAGCTGGACAAGTCTGCACGTGGCCAATGTTTGTATTAAGGCAACAAACACAAAAGCTGTCTCTTTTGGTGTCAAAAGGCTCTGCTGCCTGCCACTCTGTGTTGGGAGCCTCTGGGCTCAAAAAGAATGTCACTTGAGAGTCAGACTTCTATTATTACAGTTTTCAGTCTGGCTTGGTGGGCTGCTGAAAAGTGGTTCAGACCTTCAGTGAGTTATGACAAGCCAACTGAAATTAATACCATATTTTACATGGTTTTAGAGAGTGACCTTTCCTCACTTGGGAAGCATAAAGGAGCTCATCTTATTTCCCCAGCACTTCTTTCTGAGTCGATGCTAATTTCCCCTTGGTTGGGCTGAATTTATAATGCTGGAAACAAAGACAGATGCAGAAGATTTAACAGCGCGTGTTCATGAACTTTAAAAGTTTCCTTGAATAGACTGGGCACTTCTAAATGTCTCCTTATTTACAGTTGGTTTTTGTTTTCTC
>VRYO01002297.1:57255651-57275380 GCA_009812075.1 Sialia sialis | reverse complement strand
CCCCCCCCCCCCCTTTTCCTTTTTGGAATTCCTGATTCAAATGAAGGAGATTTCCAGTATTACTGTGCTAGAAAATGCTGGAAATTTATCTGTGCTCTCCATAATGTTTTAACAGAAAGGCTTGCAAAAAAACACCCCATATCAAAGCTGTGTTTCTTTCTTATTGCACTATTTATGTAATTACTGAAGTGTAATGTTAAAACACCTGATAATCAGATAGAATGCACAAACACACTTTGTTGAATTTTTAAAATTGCATTGTATTTCTCAATCACTGGCACCTGAATAAGCATAAAAGGGCAGACACCAGAGCAGTCACCTTCCGTCTTCCTTTGCATGAAGGATGGGTGGCAGCTGTAACCTTGTGCGCTGAATCTTCTTCTCTAGGGACTTGTTATGATGGATTTGCAAGGTGCTCTTTATTTTCTAGTTTGTTTTTTGTTTGGTTTTTTTTTAGAAATTGCAAGCAGGGAAGGAGAACTGAGTCTAAGATGCAGTATATTTTATCAGACTTACTACCTGTGGGTTTAAATGTGTTAAACACTGAGGAAGGAGGTTCTTTTGTTCACTACTCCATTGAGCTTTGATCGAAAGTTTAGTGAGCAAGTTAGTAGATCTTTCTTTACAAAGCACATTGTATCCTTCACATGTAACCTCTTACCTTTTCTCATCAGCTAGAATCAGTTAGAATTTGTGATGGATTGGATACTTGCATTTTTTTCTGTAGCGAGACTGAGACAGTGGAGATGACAACTTGGAGGCTTTTTCCCCAGGGGAGTCCAAACCTTTGGACCCAAATCATCTTGATATGGATGCACTTTCTGGGAATCACAGTCAGGGTGCTGTGAGGCTTTCAGGATCTCTGACAGCTGCTGAAGACCTCAAATGTCTTGTGATGTGCATGCCCCATGCAGCGTGTTTTACCCACATTTGCGGGTTTGTAAGCACTGTGAGCAACTCTGATGGACAGAAAGGTGAAATCTTGACTGATTTATATAAACCAGCTTTATCTGTGGTCTTCAAGGGAAGTGTTCTGTGGAGAGTTGAGATCTCTGTAGCTGGTCTAGCAGCTTTTTGAACACAGTCAGCCTTGGCTTTTATTAGCAGATTAGTGGTTCTCTCCTTACGGTACCTTTCACGTTGTATTTTGCAATTCAGTTTTAGTAGGAGGACCTGCTTGGCACAGCCCAGCTCTGTCGTTGTCTCTCTGTAACCTTTGCATCTAACTGGGGAGGATGACCCCAGCCTGGACCAGTGCTCTGACACATTCCTTCTAGCTCCAAGGTCTTCACCAGGTACTTTGAGTGACTGGACTTCTTACTGTTTTGCCTTCTTCTGAAGTTCTCAAGATTTCCTGGCTTCCAGGGCTTTTATTTTCCCCTATCTTTCAGTAATTTGTATTAGAGGTAAGAGAGCAGTGGTTGTTGTAGACTGTGGACCCAGGCTTCTAGTCTCAAAAGAGTCCCATTAGTCAAAGAAAACAGAAGCAGTGCTTCCCTTGCAGGGCAGCAAAATGGCTGAGCTGAGCAATTCTACTCATTAGGTCTGGGACTTGCTTCATCTCCCTCCCATACTATTTGCAGAGAGAAAAACTCCCATTGCATATTTTTGTTCACATCAACCAAGCTTGAGGACTTGGTCTAGAAAGATTGAACTCATGTTCTGTGTTTCCTGCCAAGATGCTGCAATCCACTGGAGATAAAATTAATTCCTTTTTGCTGAGTGAGAATCCAAAGCTATTTATTAATGAGGAAAAGAAAGTGCCAGATCTTTCTCCTTCTCGTCTTGTATGTATGGGTGTGGGAAGGGTACTCATCCTGCTTTTGACCCTTCATTCCCCACAGGATGTTTTGTACAAATCAGCATTAGAATCATCAAGTTTCTGAAACCAGGTGTGTCAGAAAAGGCTTTAGTTTAAATGCCTTTTAATTTAAAGTCATTCATGCTTCCCAGTTTTCAATTTGAACAGTACTGAGGAGATTTTCAAGTACACCAGATGAATTAGTCTCTCAGCTCCTGTTGGCTTTTACTGGTGGGGTATGAAGAGAAAGCTCTGCTATTGTCCTTGAAAGATCTCTTTGTAAATGTCTGGCATTTTGTGATGAGTTGGTGTTTCTCTCCAGGAGTCTTTGAAGCTAGTATTTTCCTGGATCCTTCTTACCAGAATTACCAAGCAAAGCTTTATATTCAAATATTTAAAAGGTTGTAATTGCTTTAATTAAAAAAAAAAAACATGCACGTACCTGCATTTGATTTATATTACAAATACCTGTATTATCAGGTTGTATTTGCCAGAGTAAATACCTGAAAGGTTTTAAGAACCTCATTACATTGAAGCTCATGGACTGAGCTGGCCTGTTTCGCAGGTTTCACAAGATTTTGTCCTATCTCTATGTGTGTGCATGTTTATATGGGTGTATATATGTCCTGGTGCTTACCCTACCAAAAAGCTAGCAGCCTGAAGAGCTGTAGTCATCTGTGGTGGGGATAAATACCCCTTGCCAGATTTTCTGAAACTCCTGCAAACACTGGAAAAATTGCCTTGAATTGCAGGAAAAGTTTTGGTCTGCTCCTGTAAATGCAATGTCAGTTTCTTCTATGCAAACTAAAGCAAAGTGGAAAACTTTACTACAAATGAGAGCCAGGCTTGGAGTCACCATCCCTTTCTGCCCACATGTGTATGTTCCCCCAGTAATGTCACACGTTGTCACCTGAGAATTGGTGGTGTGACTAAGTGCTGTGCAGGTGGTCTTCTTCTACCTTGAGACTTAATTTTTCCTCCCCCCACTGTATGGGGTTATACTGGTTTCTTACACTCCCACTTAAAAATGAATGTTGGAAGAAAACGCTAGGTAGGCAGCGACAGCATTTTCTAAACTTTCTGTAAGGGTTTTTATGTGCACTGTTCTGTAAGGATTGTAATGCACACTGTTGCACAATATATTGTATCACATATACACTTTAGCATTTATTTATACAACTGTATGTAGTGCTTCATAAAAATGCATCGTGTTGGGGGGAGCTTCTGCTTATGTTGCCAGATGAGTTGAGGACCAATGTGAGCCAAACTTCATTTCAGGAGCTGAGGTCAAGGCAGGCACTTTTGAACTAAACCTAACTTCAGAAAATCTCAGGAATTCAGAAGTTAAGTTTCACTGAGAAGTTAAGTAAATTTAATAAAGGACAAATACTTTTTTCTCCAGAACAGTACAACAGTCTAGCTGTTTGTGCTTTAAAAGTGGAAATAGCAAGAGAGGCTCTGAATAGGCAGGAAAGTGAGTGGGAAGGTGGGACCCTCTTTTACCTAACCTTTCTCCAAGGAATGGCACAGTTGTGGAGGGTCTCACTGGATATGTGATGGGGTTTGGAAGGTACATGTGTAAAATCTGGAAAGAGCTTTCAGCTTTGAGTGCAAAAAAGCCATCTTTGGTTGGAAGTGGTCTCGGGAAGAAGCAGAGCAAACACTATCATAATGCGTCTTCTCTTCCTTGGCGTGCAGTTGTCACGAGAGATTTGTAACTCTCTTCTTGGTTCATTGTTCCCTAGCTAGTGTGTATTCTCCATTCAGTAGTGCCAGAATTAAGATGAAGCCTGCCCGTTTCAATAAGGCGGCTTTGTTGTCCAAATGGCAGCACTTGTATAGGAATTGGATTGACTCCAGCAGAGCTTGCACGATACACTGCAAAACTGTTGTCATATGATCCTTTTTATTACTAAGAAAAAGCCAGTTCTCAAAAAAATGGACTAGACCTCTTTTTTCCTTTTTCCCCTGTTTTGTTAGGGAGGGGAAAAAATCACCATAAAATTCTTTCTATTAATAATAAAATGCAAATTTGAAAACTATGCTTAATGCTTGAGTGAAATAGATTAGATTAAGTAAAGTGGCATTAATGTAGAAATATGATAGAGCCCCATCTACTTCATTTAATGTATCAGGAGCTGTGATTAATCTACTCACGGGTCTAAGTAAGCATACACTGTTCACCCTTAGCAAGAGGGAATGGGAAGTGATGGCACAACAGGGAAGTAAGAGATGTTGGAGTGAGACAAAGTACAGCTGCAGTTTCCAAGCAGTACGGTTCTCTCACCTACCTTTTGCATTTCCTTGAGATGTGGAGGAAAGGCAGCTTGCTCTAAACAAACTGTTTGAAAGAGCAGACATTTATTGCTACTCTGTGTTCATGTAGCACCCAGCATTGTGAGTCTCTCATCCAGGCCAGCCACGAGGGAGGGTGTCTGTATGGGAAAGACATTAACTGCTGGTGTCTTCTATTGCTAATGATGGAAATTGCTGTTGCAACTCAAAGTATTTTATTCTCTAAGAATCTTTTTTCCTCCATTCTGGAATGAAGCATCTGTAAAGAGAGCACTTCTTATCAATTAGGTGCTGGATTTGAAAAGAGATTTTTCCTCCCTTTATTCTTGATTCTTTTCCAGTCAAGCAGCAGAAAAGAGGTGAACACATTTTGTTATGGTTGTTGATACTATTTGTTAACCATTAAATTTTACTAAAAAACCTGTGTTTTAACAGTAGGGTAATGTGAAGAAGAATTGCCTTAAGTCTAGATAAGTTTTATAAAGCACATTTTAAAAAAAATTGGTTTATTAATATACTTTTGTTATGATAAGAAGCCTCATTTTGCAACGCTTCGAGATTTATGAACTATTTCATCTTTAGCTTGTCTTTTGCAGCGATGTGATAATATTTATATAGGTTTTGATGGTTACAAAATGTAATTGAGTTCCTAGCCCATATAGAATAGAATTAATAGATTTTAAAGCTGGGGGGACTGATTATGCTCATGGTCTGATATCTGTGTGACATACAGGACATCAAATTTTATCAATAATACCTGCATAAAGGACATGAATTCTGGCTGAGCTTCATGTTACTCTTAAGATGTCCAGTTCTGGTTTAAAGACTTAAGATGAGAAAGCTTTTGAAATTCTTTTTCCCAGTGGTTAATTACCTTCATTTTTTTCCTTTTTGTTATAAGAAGTTTGTTAATTCTTTTCCTCTCTGAATTTGTCAAGCCACTGTTTGGACGTTTTGGTGTTCCATTTTTGTGTGCTAACATCAGCTGATGTCTGATATCAGAGACCTTTGCACAGAGAAGGTACAAATGACCAGGTGTTCTGTTAGATAACCTGAATCCTTGGACTCCCTCTGCTCCTCCTGAAAGTTGTATCTTTTTGGACTTTACTCTCCTAGTCCTTTACTTTCTTAATAAAATTTATATAAGTGTTGCTACTTCAGTGCATCCCGAAATGTGCTTGTTAACACACTTCATAGTATTTGAGTCTCTTCACTTGCTCCAGCATCTAGCTGTAGTCTCCATTAAAGTTCAATTCTATTAGAAGCTTTCTTTTACTAATAGTTAATATGATAGACTTTTAGTCAATATCAGGGGTTTTGGGGGGGTTGATTTTGGTTTTTTTTTCTTCTTTTAATTGAATTTAGTTTGTGGATTTTTGTTTGTTTAGCATTGTATTTGAATATATTTCTGATGCCAGAGTTCCAAAGTCCCCACTTCTCTCTCTAGACATCTTTGTGGGGAAGGATAGCCTTCTTTGCCTACTTAAATAGGTTAAGTGTTTTATTTTAAGTAGAAATAATGCGGGTCTTCTATTCTATATTCATGATCCAATTCCCTGTTCTGTTCTGCTTGTGATGAAGAATTTGGACTTTTGTAGATTCAGGAGCTGCAGCTCTTCTGAAGCCACTGGAGCTCCAGTCGCCATTTTCTACTGCTTTTTGTTTGCCTGTTACCTTGCGCGGCAATTTGCAGGGAGGAGTGGCGCTGAAGTTGCAACTTCTTGAAGGGAAGAAAAGAAACAGTGGGTTCCAGCATCTCAGAGCCACTTGCAGGAGGCTAAATGCCCTTTTACCACAGAGGTCAGTGGCATTTTGGGAACCTTTCTTGGCTGCATGAGGGTGTAGAAAAAGTTAGTATAATGTGATTTTTTTTTTCTTTAGTCATTGGAAAGGGAGCTGTTGTTTGTGTTGTACGTGGCTTTGTTCCTTGAAGGTTAGCCATGGAGAGGGAGGTGCCTGTATCCACAAATGGTTACAGCACTGTCTCTACACGGGAAGGGCACAGATGTCTTCTCTCAATGGCAGGCCGCTAGAAGCTCCATGACAATTTTGGTTTGCTTCTGTGTAAGTCCAAATCCACAGCTTTCCAAGTACGTGGTGCAGGGGGAGGTTACTACGGGTCACTTGGCGGTTTCCAAGTTTGGTGAAGCTGCTGTGTAGTGCTTATTAAGGGGATGGGAATATAACAGGTAAGCCAAGTAAATGGATTAGCTGTAAGCAGTCCTATTGTTGGCACTGCCTGGAGATAGGTTGTGAACCAGGCAGGCATGTCTTGCAAGCGATATTCTTTCATCCCCCGATTACAGAAGAGCAGCATAAATAGAGTGGCCTACATTGAAATGATTCCTGGAGGAAAGAGGCATTTAAAGCCAAGGATGGTTATGGGTACTCGGAGCAAACTGTTCAAACAGAATACCATTTCCAAGAAGGAGGGGAGGGGAGAGGGCAAGGAGCATTAAGCCAAGTATCTCTCTGTCCATCTCTGTCTGAATGCCTGACAAATGATTCCTTCAAGGCATGCAGCACTGCTGTCGTCTTCAGAACCTTCATGGAGCAGCTTTTACTTTTATTTTTAGTGGCTGGTACTGTTTGCTTGAGGGGGAGTTAAAAGAGGAAGGTCGCTAAAGACGATGCCTTTGTATTTTAGCAACAAGAATGGTTAAGGGCGGGGAGCGGGGGATAAGAAGCATTGCCCACTTCCATTGGTACATATTGATATGTTTAGAGAAAACATTTGCTCCTGCACAGGGATTGCTAGTAAAAGTCATGGCTTGAGCTTTTGTGCCTGTAGTCCCTGCCTAAAAAGGGTATGTGGCTTTTAAGTCTGCTTGCCCCAAGCAAGCAGAGAACATGGCTTTCCTGTGGCCGCTTGGCAGGTGGGATGCCTACCCACACAGTGCAGTGGCAGCTGGTGGGTGCATGGAATGGGAATGCTGGCTGGTGTTTGTCCCCAGGCAGAGCCCTGGCTCTGGAGGGTGAGCTCTCACAGAGCTCTCCTTTCCCCTGCTCTGTGGCTTCCCTTTCAGCAGAGCAGATAGCGCTGATCAGTTCTCACAGAGGTGTGGTATCGGTGGTGTATTTCCCGTGTGTCCCCCCACCATCCTGGCAAGGTTTATAGCGTTGCAAGTGCTTGACAGCATGGTTTGTTGGGATCAAAGGAGTTCAGGAGGCTTAAGGTTGTATATTTATGTGTTTTTTTATTACCTACTATTGTTACTCATATTATCTAACATGACTCAAACTGAAAAGCTCAGGCAAAATAGTTGCCTCCACAGTTTTCCTTACTGTGCCTGCTGCACTCCAGGCTTCTTTCAGGGTGGAGTAGTGTTACCTGGGGCTGCCTCCCCCCATCAGCTCCTCCAAGTGTTACTGCAATGGCTGTGTGTGTCCAAGGTGCTCTCTGCAGCAAGGAGAGATCACAACACAGCTCACACTTGCTGGATTGAGTTGTTCTCTTTAGGAACTCGCTCTACTCGCCGTCTTTCCATTACAGCACTTAGGTATCACAGGTACCTAAATTTGGTCTCTTTAGGCCAGAAAAAGATACTTTCCCAATCCTTACATCAGTCCAGGCTTTCTGCATTGGTATAAATAAGCCTTTTCAGGTGGGCTGAAGGGGACTCAGATACAAGAAGAGGTTCTGGGCAGTTCCTGTCCCACCCTTTTTCTCACCAACCTCACTCTGTCCTTTTTTTTCTCCTTTTATTTTATTAAGTTAATTGGATTTTGAGCTGATAGAAGTCTTTGATGAAGATAGAAGGACATTTTCTATTGTGCACATTAAAGTCACCTGTAAGGTAAATGTCTTACATGCAGACTACATTGTTTAAAGTGTCCTGCTATTTCTGCCAGGTGGATTTAAAGGAATTAAAACGGTTTTATCACTTAGATACAATCTTTCACTATCTGCAGGCAAAAAAAATACACTGGGAGATAGAATGAAAAATCGGGTGGTTCGTATCTGGAGACTGAGGCTGTTGATGGGACATTCTTCCTCTGTACTCAGCACTGATGCTGCACCTCAAATCCTGTATTCAGTTCTGGGCCCCTCACTACGAGAAGGACTTTGAGGGGCTGGAGTGAGTCCGGAGAAGGGCAATGATGCTGGTAAAGGGTCTGGAGCACAGGTCCTTGAGGAGCAGGTGAGGGAGCTGGGGGTGTTTAGCTTGGAGAAAAGGAGGCTCAGAGGTAACCTTAGTGCTCTCTGTAACTGCCTGAAAGAAGATGGTGGCCAGGTGGGGTTGCTCTCTTCTTCCAGGCAACCAGCAATAGGATGAGAGGAAATGGCCTCGAGCTGTGCCAGGGGAGGTTTAGTTTGGACATCAGGAGGAATTTTGTCACAGAAATGGTGGTTAGATATTGGAATGGGCTGCCCAAGGAAGTGATGGAGTCACCATGCCTGGAGGTGTTTAGGGAAAGACTGGATGTGGCACTTAGTGCCATGGTCTAGTTGACGTGGCTAGGTCATAGGTTGGACTCGATCATCTTGAAAGTCTTTTACTATCTATTAGATTCTGTGATTCTGTGTAACATGTTAAGTGTTAAATGATTGCAGGGACAGCTTCCCTCTGGGTCTTGTCATCTCCCCACTGTAAACATGCTATATCAAATGTGTATGTGTTGGAAATACAGCAGTCTTTTAGAAAAAGAAACAAACCACTGACTTCAAGCAATTGGTGTGAATACGAATACTCATTTTCTGATGTGTTTGATTTAAATGTTTGTAAATCTCCACATGGATCATTTCCCCCTTAAAAGTAATGATTTTTTTTTCATGTGAAGTAGTCTACAGTTATACCAAACAACATTAATATTTAGCACAGCATGGAGATCATGCAGTTTGAGTATGTCCAGTTTTCGCTTGTGTTTTTCATTTAAAGTATTTCTATCAATGCAGCTCTTCAAATATCATGCAACACTGTCTGCAAATAGAGGCATGAAATCTCTGTAATGCAGAGATCCCTGCAATTCTCCAGTGAGGCTGAAGAGCTTTCTCAGTGCCTTGCAGCACGTCAGAGGAACCTACTTCAGCTGCATTCTTCCACTGCCATTTCTGTGATTGCTTCCACCGTAGGAATGATAAAGTGGTATTTCACATAACTTTGTTCTTTTGGCAGTTCTTCACAGAGAACTTTGCAAAGCAGCAATGATCCATTTAAGCTCCACTTCAGGCACTGAGGGTGTCAAAGAGTGGGTACATGCCATCACTTTTGGTCTCATTTTATGTGAAGAATTGATGAGTTTCATTTCAGGAATGTTAATTGAGCCATTTGAGTTCAGGTATGAAGTCTTTGCATAACTGCCTTCCATCGAGGGAGTGAATTCACATGAGTCTTGCCTGTCCCTCCTGCCTTGTGTTGTTTCATTTTTTTTACCACAGCCCTGCTCCTAGTTTATTCCATAACCTAGATTATGGCCAAGGGCAAGACCTACATAAGCATATGGTGCACATTGCACGTTGCATTATCTGAAGTCATGAGGGTGTGATTAATGGGCTTAGGGTTTTAATTTGGCCTATCTTACTCTCGTGTCTCTTTCCAGTAAGGTTGCAAAGCCTGACCAGGGACTGTGACTACAGGGTGCATGCACAAAGTGGTGAGGTGACACTTTTTCCTTAAAGTACTGGGCAGCTGCTGGATGTAAACCTCTGCTGCCAGGAGCCGGGGTGAGCCTGCTTCAAACTGGCTGTCCTGGTTTGGACAGCACTGCATTACCGGGTCCCAGTGTCTCAGGGCAGTTTGGGCTCAGCTGCCTTGAGTGCCACTGAAAATAATGGATGATCTCATTCGTGGGCCATGTTAGTGATACTTCAGGTGTTGCTTGGCCTTGTGCAGTGGTGTAGATGCCTCAGGTTTGTAGCAGGCAGCCGTTCCTGGTGTGCTTTCTATGATGGGGTTCAACAGATATGCAGGTCCTGTCAGAGAAGAGCTCCTACAAGCTGGACCAGAACTCTGATCTGCCATGTGAATTTGCGGTCTGGAGTGGGAAGGTTGTACCTTAGAGCATAAAACGGTTTGTTAGTGCAATACTTGGCTGTCCAGAAAAAATATGTTGGGTGTCAGTCCTGCATGCATGGCAAGAGGCACTGGCTGGCCTGTCAGTTTGCCATGCTAGACTGACAGGGCCTTTACCTGCTGTGTGGCAATGGGAGAGGATGAGTAGATCAAAGCAGTGGGTAGAGAGGCTCTTGTATCTACGCTATATTCAAACTGAGCATTTTATTCCAGAGTAGATTTTGTCTGGTCCTTTGGACTAAATGTCCCCACTGCATGTGTGGGTGGAATCTTCCCAAAGCACTTCTTGTTTCATATACTTCAATCTTAATTCAAAGATGTGGAGGCATTTGGTATATCCCTGGACCTGAATTTCCTTCTAAGGAATTCCTGGAAGGAATTAATTTGGGCCCAGCAGAGCCATTCTGTGAAGAAAGCTGGCTGCAATGGGATGGCTGGCTAGGGGATTGCTTCAGAACTGCTTCAGAACACCCCTTTGTGTGGACACAGCCAGGGTGATCCTAGCTGGAGGTTTAAGAAGCACAGGTTTCTTTTGCAAGTACCAAAGGCAGCTGTGTGGCTTATGGGAAGCCACTGCACCCCAGGCTGCCCCGTCTGCTTTACATAGGGTGATGTGAGCTCTCCAGGTGAAACCTGCTTCATCATAGCTGAGCACATCTTGGCTGCTGGTGTTCTCACAAATGCTGCATGTGCCTTGTGGTGGGAGTTGGGGACTTTGTGCTGTATTCCTCTTGTATCTTGTTGCCTTTTCTACTTTTGCAAGGAGCCCCCACACTTCATTCATAAAATAATCTTGAATCTGTAGTAGTAATGGGGCATGGTTGTCAGCCTTGATGATAATTCAGAGGCTTGTATTTACTTGTAATAAGACGTTTTAGAAGGAAAATGAGACGAAGCTTCAGTTTACAGCCAGCTTGCTTAAGGTAGTGAAATTAACTTAGAGATACAAAAACTGAAGTTGTATCTCTTTTATCCGTGGTGTTGTGTTCAAACAAACTAAATTAGAAGCTTGTTTGTGGACTGATAGTCAGAATTCTAAGTTTTTATTTATCTTGGAAAAATCTAATAGTTTGTTTTTAGTAATAACAATTCTGCTAATTTTTATGTTAGGCAGTCGAATGTTGTTGGCTTAGATATCCATGTCCTTCAGAACTGCTGTTTTTGATTTTTGGATTTGGAACAAACCCAGCATCATAAGTTAAAAGCAAAACTTTTCTCAGCAGGTTGAGACAAAAAATAAAGCGATTGTATCACAGAATATATGCACTTAACAGCCAAGCTTTTTGATTCCATGGTTACAACAACAAAACAAAAAAGCCTCACACATATAGCCAGTTGGTGATTTTATTGTTCGAGTCAGATGGCCTTTCTTAAAACTAATTTTAATGGACAAGAAAGAAAGAATGTATTGCTGTACTTGTGCAACTAAAGTTTATGAAATAGGATTGGAAAAATACACAGAATAATTGGGCACATCCTGTACTTAGTGAATCACCAAGTCAGTGCAATAAACATTGCTGCGTTTGGGAATTTAGATCTATACCCTGCTCTTGCCAAGAACAATGGGGATTGCTTGGGATCACAGGCTACCTGAACTATTTCTTTATTTCTTGTGCAAAGTTGTTCTTTTCTTTGGGTATTCCGTGTTCTGAGGTAATTTCTAGGTTTGCCAAGTGTTAGTGCTAGTCCAGTTCTATGACATCTTAGACTGACTTAATGGAACCTAGGAAACAAACTAGAAGCTGTATGTGGCAGGGCCTCTGCAGACTTTGGTATTGGTAAAGGAAGAAGATTCCTGAGCTGGAAACTATGCAGTCCAACCAACATCTTCCTTCAGGGAAACAGACTTTAGTCTTCAAAAGTAAAAACACAAGCTACAGACTTCTGATAATTTCAATCTTGCTTGCCAGATAACAGGGATAAACTTGTGAACGTGTTTAAGAAATTGCTAAGTTTCCAGAAAACAAACTGTTACTTAAGGGACGTGAGAACCATTCCAAAGCCAGAAACAAGCACAACATCCTAATTTGCTCTTGAATATGCACGTGGCTCTTGCAAATTATGAGAGCTGCACATGCACAGGCTTAATGGAATCCTGATGGAAGCCATCCAGAGCTGGAGTCTGGCTCCTGGTGAAATTAGGACTGCTGTCTGGCTAGGACTGAAGTTCAGGTCTCAGGCAAACTGATCGAGATGTTTTCTTCCCTCAAGGAAATATGTGTTTAGTCGGCAGCCAGAAAGATGGGATGGCCTGTGTGCAAGGTTTTTGTAGCATTGCTTAGTTGAGCTCTGGACTTTGTCCATCTTATTTACTTACCCAAAACACGATCATTCTTCTAAGGAGAAACTTTACTGTTTTTCCCAGTAGCAGAGGCAGTGAACCAAGTGTACACTTAACAATGTGCTCCTGTTGTTTCACCCTGTGAGGACAACAACCATCCAGCATTTCTGGTACCACTGAGCTGAATGGCAGAATTTATGTATTCAGCCAAACCAACCAGTAGTTTCTTTGAGTGTCTGCTAATATGCATTGATAAGTCCCCAAAGGGTCTTTTACAGCTCTGCTCCATCTGAGGAGCAAGGGCCAAGAAAGTAGGTATAGGCTGGAAGAATCTCAGTAGCCCCAGAGTAGTATTTCTAAGTAATATTTGAAGTGGTGGGAGAGACAGAAAGAAATGGTATTATTGAAATTTCTGTTAGCACAGTTTATGAATGTTAAATTTAAAACATGTTTTTAACAAAACATGGCCTTTTTTGTTAAAGATGTAGCTTCTGTTGGGGGAAGAGAGAAGTGGGTTCAACCAACAGAAAGTGTTCCTTGGTCTTCTCTCCCTCCTAGATAAACACCATTAAAGGTTCAGGACATTTCTCTGGAGGGGAAATCAATTTTCTGCACTCCTCAGTTCAATGCAGATGCAGCTGAGGCCGTACAGTAGGTGACTCACACTCTGGCCATCTTTTTAATGATGAAACTATTATGTGCTGCACTGCCCATTCAGGCATTTCGGTTTCTAATTCTCTACCCCTGGCTCCCAGAAATATGAATAACAATGCTTTTACCAGAGAGGTGGAAATGCTCCCTGAGACACAGCACCAGGGCAGGACGTGCTGTTGGTTGATGCCATGGATAGTATTAAGGATACCGGAGCATAATTGGCTTGAACTTTTGCTCACCCCTAGACTTAAATCCAAAGCTTTTTTATCAAGTTCAGATAAGGTCTCTACCTTTATTTGATTCTCATTAGAGCTCTGTCCTTCTGTGTAGTTCCTGGTGGTGTCTCCTCCATTCTGTTTGGGGTTTCAGGTGGAAATGCCAGTGTGTGGTGTATGCAATAGTTGAACCCTGGCCTACAAAACCCAGCTGGCTCAGATGATAATGAAAGGCAGCTTATTACTCCAAGAGATGCCTTTCCCACATCAGGTAGATTTGCATCAGGCAATTGCAGGAATCAGATGCTGATCTTTATTACCAAAAAAATACAGCAAGGAAAATCCCATTTCTGAAAGTCTTTGTACTGTACATGGACCCAGATGTATAGCATTGCTCTGTGCACAGAAAACAGGACTCGTATGTATTTTAATAATGTAAGTGTAATGTAATTATTCTCTTGTCCATCTGGCAGGTGGTGTTTTCATTAAGAAGTGAATAATCTAAGCTATAGGCTCTGTAGAGGGGGATGAGTATGGAGGAGATTCAGGTCATCTGCTGTGGGACCATAAATAGAAGCTAACTAGGGAGCCCTTACTGTCCTTGTCCACTAAAACTGAAAATCTGTTGCTCTTATTTTTCCTTTAGCAGACTGCTTGCAGGCGTAGAAGGTGGTCTGTTAGTGAAAACTTTTCACCATCATGCAGTTTAATTCCTCATTGTGGTAGTAGCTTGAGGTACGGTGTGAAAAAATTGGTATTGTATAAGAGAAAAAAACCTAAGTCCTTATATAAACCACTATGCATAGGAAGATTAAAATCACACTTGTGGAGGTGCCTGGTGTGTCTCTGGGCATGACATACTGATTTAAAAAGAAACTTAGATTACTTTTTATTCATGTAGAAGGTCCTGATTTAAAAAAAAACAAAAAACAACAAATCGAAGCACACACAGAAGAAAGACAAGCCTGAGCCATCCTCCAAAAAAAAGAAGTTTTGGGAGGAGCGTTGCGTGTAGCTTTCTAAAGGAAGTCTGGTTGCTCTCTGACCATCTGTGTGGCATCTTCTGTTTTCCAGACAAAGTTTTCTAATGTCCACATGGAAATGGGAGCAATTTCCTCTTTCCTTGTCCTAGCAGGACTTTTCTTGGCACAGCATAAGGCCTAGTTTGAGTTTTACCCTGGAAAGATATAAATATCCTGGCCCTGTCCCAGGAACATTCAAGTAAGGATTAGGTTTTATTTTTTGTCTGGTAACATGCAGAGAAACCTATCAGGTTGACCAGGCTGGGAGGAGTTTTCATTCAGTAAAGCTTATAAATAAAGAAAACTGAGTCTTCAAAAATTACTATTATTTTTAATCTATAATTTTATGTTTAGAAGGGGACCCTGGAATGGTGTTGAGCATCATTCATTCATGTGTTTTGTCGGCATCACCTGGCAGAAGGTTAGAGATTGTCATTGTCCTTTTGCCATGGCAGTTATTTCCATTTCCGATGGGCTCGTTCTTTCACGGAGGATCCTGCTTATTTTCCTTCCCAGTAAAACTCAGGTTTGGTTGCTGTTCAGCCAGGGTGGAACACAGAGGCTGTCACACCACCACTTCCAAGGAAACACCTCCTAGGGTGTTCATTACCCTGGCTACAGATAATGGGAAACTGAAAACAAACCTGAGCAACAGGCCCTTGAAAACAGCTTTAGAGGCTGGGTGCCAAGCTGTTTAGCACTGTCTGGAGGTGCTAGTGTCTCTCTTCTCATTAAGGGTGCTGCTGAGCCTCTTTCTTTTGTGTGGGCACTGAGAATACTTGAAAGGAGATGTTTAACTACTGCACATCTTACTCAGTACAAGGAGCAATGGGAGTAGGGACAGTAAATACAGCATCCCAGGCAAATGGTGAGCTAAAGCTTTGCCGGCCTGTAATAAAGCATGGATGAGCCTTTGTCAGACATGCTTTTTTCTCTCTATTTAAAGATGTTATTTATCCCCCTGACTTCATGAAGTGTTATCTGGAAAAGTTCACTGTGCAGATCAATCTTTACCCTAAGTCTCCTTTGATATACTCTGCTTTAGAGGGGTTTCCTTGAGTTCTGCAGGAGTCAGTGAGCTCAGTGTTTTGTAGTTTCAAGCGAGAGTTTGTTTCTCTGAGTGCATCAAGGCTCAGTCATTTGTGTATGTGTGTGAAGGTCAGTGGGCTTGTCAGATACCCAATTGTAAATCCTGTCACTAAATCAATTTCTTTTAATTAAAAAAATGTGCTGCTCTTTAGAAGAAGCACACCCTTTCATCTGGACAAAACCCATTATATCCCAACGCAAATATGATAGCCGTAAGCTCTCTGCTAGTCTCATGTTGGCTGCTTGTCTCAGCTGGTGCACTGGAGGTTTGGAAATCTTGATGTTCAGAGAGAGGCTGTGTTTTCCCTTCCTCTGAAGGAAATTACTGTTGTTACTATTCTGACATTATCTAACTTTGCAGCATTAGAAGCAGAAAATGTTGATACTAGAAAACTAGTAGCCACACCAACAGGTGAGAGACATTCAAGCCCCATTCTTGTTCCCTGTGGTGCCTGCACCAGAAGCACGGAGAAGTCTGTCACAAGGGCTAAGAGCAGGACAGGATTTCACATTCATTTGGTAATTCCCTTGGGGTTATGCTCTTAGATGACTTAATGACTTGGTGTATAGCCTGTCTGGAAGATAAGCAGGCATAATTCATTGCAGGCAGGTCGTTCATCCTTTGAGATAACCAGCAACTGCACGCCATAGGGAGCAGGGAGATAAAGACACTAGGCATCAGCAGCTGTAGTTCAAGGTTTCAACCCTTCCACCTCCTTATGTGACCCAGAAGTCATTTACAGTTGATAATTCAGTAATTTTCTTTCTTTAGAGAGAATACAGTGGCAGTGGTTGGCTGAAGTAAGTGCATTTTCCATGCTGCCCATGCCTTTCAACACAGCCACAGCATACCTCTACCTGGAAGTAAACATTCTTGTGTCACTTAGAGGCTTTAGGGCTGTGTTAAATGCTGGTTTTGAAAATTTACTGTAAATTTATTCCAGTTTGTCTGGTATTACTTAAAAGGTGACTGTTGTTCATGTACTGCTTGGGATGCTTACACATTGTTAATTTTAAGTTTCAGTGCAGGTGAAGCTTTTAGGGGGCCAGTTTGTGTTAGATCTAAACTGAGGCACAAAGAGAGAAAAAGTATGTTACATAATATATACATAATATATTGTATTTGTTGACTTTCTTGTAAAAAGTCATTCACTTTCAGTATCAGCAGGTAAATTTTAAAGCTGAACAAGTCCCACACAACCATGCTGCTCCTGAGCCAAAAAATATTAGGATCAAACATATGACATGACTTCTCCCTAGTTAATATTCCCTCCTTCAAAAAATCGGCAGTCTGTAAACAGCAATCTACATCTTGAGATCCCTTGCATGCAAAGATAAATGATTGTCTCAGTGGGTACTTCATGATGACCAGCTCTCAGTAAAACATTTTTATCTTGTCTGTGTGCACAGCAAAAGAAATAACAAATACAAGGCTTTTGATATGGTCATATGATGGCCACAATGTGATTCACAGTCTGTGATGTTGCTTTATTTAAGGAGGAAGGGAGGTACAGAAGGAAAAGTCTATTTTTGTTTGTTTGTTTTCTAATTACTTGGGCTGTTTTTTCTTTGACTCAGCAGCTCTGAAGAGTACATACAGTACTATACAGTAACCAGCAGTCAGGGCTGGGAAGTGGAACGATGGTGATAATAGAAGTAAATATCCTGCATTCTCAGAGGGATTAGGAGGAGATGGAATTAGTCTCGTTATGGTTTGGTGTGGTGTCACAATCCCTCTGCATCAGTGCTATCCTGTACGTAATCTTTCAATCTCTATTTCTCAAGTAACGTACAGAGAACAACCAAGTAATCAGAATAGTTTTATCACTTTAATTTTTTTCCATTTATGAAACCCACATGTTTAGGTGATTGAAAGCATTCACCTTGCACAAGAAGCCATGCAGCAAACAAAATGGGTGTCTTGTTTTCAGTACTTCACTTGACAAATATGGTGCTTATGGCCTGTCTGGAGTGTGTCCTAAGAACAGAGAGGAAAGTGATTTTGACTGACATGAAATAATTTGATAATTGACATGAAAAAATTTGGGTGACAGGGAATGTGATGCTTTCCTGTCAGTCTGCATGCTACGCAGAAAGAGTTGTGGCATCATGGCACACCATGTCACTCAAAATGGTTTGAATCCCAACTTCCAAGGTGAGGCCTCACTACTTTTAAAGGTGTAAAGTTTGAAATTTGTGATTTCAAATAATGAAAAGGCTCAAGGCTGTAATGGATTGCAGGTGATTCTGTCTGCAAGGGGAAGAAGTGCAGCCTGTGGACTGCTTTGTGCAGGAAGGGTTGCTCACTAAAGCACTTGTCATCTTCATGTCCTGTGTCAGCCTGCTCTGTTGATGCAGGACATTCACGTGTCAGGGTACAAGACTTTCTGGCTCCTTAGGGGAACAGCCTTGCTTTAGTGAGAGCTGTTCCTTAGAGTTAGTTGGGTGTAAGTTTTAAGCAGGATTTGAATTTTAAGCAGGATATCCAGGCAGAAGAGCTGGTGTTGATGGTTGCTGGGGAGAAGATTCTGGAGACAGTCTTTCAGAGATGCATGACTTCTCAAGAACTAGGATTTGAAAACTCCTTTTTACTCTGTCTCATGGGCTGCAAAGTGCATTCTTTTTAGCCCTGCAAAGTACATTCTTCCCCTTTGCAATGTGCTCTTCTGAGAAATTGCAAGTGATGAGACACTCTGGAAAGGCAGTGGGCTTCTTGCGCAGATAGCAGCTCCTGGTTCCTTTCCTGTGACTGCTGTTATGGATTGGTAATGATTTATTCCATGTTCTAGCTTCCAGTGTTTATCACAGCACTGAAAAACCTAAATATGCCTTCTTGCAACCTTTAATTATGTGACAAAAACTGTGTCCAATTTAAAGTCTGTTCTTTTACCAAAGAGGGTGACCTGATGACTGCATTCTCTTGTGAGGAAACAGGACATCACACTTGCTGTTGATGGCCTGCTCTCCTCCTCTGTTCTTTACTATATTTTTTTCATTTCTCTGGTGATTGTAATTGCACTAAATGCATTTGATAATGCAGAAGTGACCTATTTTGTTCACAGTTCAACTGATTGTGCAGCTGCCTGTAGAGTTTCACAGCAATGTTCTCCAGCTACTCCTTGACTTACAAAAGCCTGATAAGTTGAGCATGGCCAACACAACTTACTTAAGGCAAGGAAAGTTCCAGGTAACAGAGAAGGATGAGCCTTACAGGTGTGAATGTGTTGAACCTAGTGTCAGTAAGGCAAGCTGGAGGAACAGATTGGGATGACTAGAATAGATGTCATTAAACATATTAAACTGTTGGAGGCCCTTTGTACGAGTTTGTTAATATCCAATGACATGGCCAAACATTGTGTCCCTGTAGGCTCTGCAGTTAATGTATGGTACCTCTGGCATCTGCAGTACCTACTGAACTATAAAAAAAATAGATGAGCTGGGACCCATTACCATAAACACTGTCTGCAGCACTAACCCTGCTAACAGATTGTTCTGTGCCTCATTAAAAAGGAGATAGCGCTGTCAGAGGAGTCAGGGCTTCATTTTGCCATGTTTGCTACATAATCAGTTAATTTTGCTTAATAGCGCATTGCGTCGCAGATGTGCAAAAGGGCAGAGCCGCTTCCTTTTCTGCATAAAACCTCCACTCTGGTGCAGCTGCAATTTTAACAGTGTGTGTTACAGCCGGTGAGCTGACCTTAGTCACTGTCCCTGCCTTGACCTGTCCTGGCTTCTCCCAAAACTCCTTTGGACAAGGGGCTGCTTGTACAAGTTCCTCAGATGAGAAGTTAGACACAGATGTGTATGAGAGTGGTCATTCAATGTCTGCTGGGCTTGTGCCTTTTTTTTTTTTTTTTTTTTTAGCTTATATAAGGCACTGTCAAGGACTTCCACACATTTCATTGGCAAGTACATAGTGCCTGTCTTTCATCTAAGCATTTATTAGAATGTGAAAGTTAGCATTACTGATTTCCAATGAGATGAATCCAAATATGCCTATCTTAACTTGGATCTTTAAATTTTACTTTCCTTTGAGTGCAGCTTTTGGGCAGATAATTAACAAGTCAAATACAGTAATACAAAACACATAGAGAAGCCAAGTTTAGACCCCTCTTTAGGGACAGATTATTAAACATTACAATTCGAGGTTTTAGACGATCAGTGTATTACACAGTAAAACAGCATATCCAACAATTAGTGCTAATCGTATGCTGCTTAATTGTAGTGAAATTGGGTATGTGTAAATGGTTTTATTCAGATGAAAGTTAATGTATTCCAAATAAGTACAGTAATTTCACGATTATAAGGCGCACCTGAATATAAATGTGTATGTGTAAATGGTTTTATTCAGATGAAAG
>VRYO01002297.1:57148433-57254722 GCA_009812075.1 Sialia sialis | reverse complement strand
TGAAAAAGGTGCGGCTTATATTCGTGAAATTACTGTAAGTATATTCTGTATTCACATGTTCCAGTCTGAGAATATTATAAGGATATAAATATAACTGAGTTCATAAACTCTGTAGGATGGTGTGAACATCTTGATTAAAAAAAAGCCTGAAAAAAGTAATGCTAGATGTCCGAAGGGCCCTTGTTTAGAAGAATAGGTAGACATGTAATTAAGTTCATCTGCCTTCAGAAAAGCAAGCAGCACTACTTAAATCTAAATGAGCTTAAGTTGTGTTTACTTCAAGAAATACTTAAGTATTGTAGTTAACCATCCACATAAAAGATTTTCCCCAATGAAGACTTGACACACACAAAAGGAGAAAGGTATTTCAAAATGTAGGTATGATTATAGGTGTAAGCACTGGGTTTGATTTTAGAAGAACCTGAAGGAAGTAAGTGCATGATCTAATTGAAATTCTATGAGTCTGTCTTGGGTCCCTCTGAAAGCCGTGGTCTCTTTTAAGTGCTAACAACTGAGGGAGGTGCTGGCCCTTACAAACTGATTTCACTTCAACACACCCAACACTCTGTTGGATGTTTCTCCCCAGATGCTCAGTGTGAGGATGGAACCTTCTGTGTATGATTTCCCCAGTATTTCCAAATGCGCGTCACTTTGAATATTTTTGAACTGAAAATCCACATCAAAATGCCAGTGTGTTTACAAACTTCACTGTTTATCACCCAGGGAGATTTGCAGAAGATAAAGGGCAGAGTGGGGGATGATGGTTCAATTGCAGTGCTGTGAAGTGAGGAGAAGAGCCTTTTGGAAGCTAGCAGGTCCTAGTGAGAGCTTGAATTCATAGATGCCTGACTTTGCTCCCTGCCTGAGTCCAGGCATCCCACATAGGAAGATGAGATCTAAATTTTGAATTGTGCTCTTTCTCTGCTTTTGAAAGACAAACCAAAACTTTTTTTAAAAAATACTTGAATTTGCAGTGTTTGATTTCTGAAGCCATGGCTGTGAATTCCCAAGGTGCTCTCATGCTCACTGAGGCACAATGCAGAGCACAGAGAGGTGTGAAAAAAATAAAAAAGAGACAAGTGGACTCTGGCAACCCTGTTTGGAGCAGTGCCACCCAACCTGCACTTGCATCCTGGTGGTGAAGCTGTGTGTAGACAGGCAGGGTGAAAGACTATGCAGTCATGCACTGTACACCTAATCATCTCCAGAAAATCCAGGGGCAGCTGGGCAGCAGGTCTGTTTCACAGATGTAGCCATGGAGTTGCCATGCTGCTCTAAACACATGTAAAAGAAAAGGAGGAAGATTTGGGCTTGATTGAGGTTAGCTCTTAGGACAGTATGCGGAAAGTCTTGTTGGCGCTCTGTGCCTGGCAAGTCCAGTTCTGAAGATTGAGCTGTGTGGCCCATGGGGTGGTCCATGGCCGTGGGCAGGCAGTGATGCATGCTACTTCCAAACTGCAGGTTGCTCAGATCAAATGGTCTTGCATAATGGAGCCTGCAGGATCTCTGGGATGCTATTTTATTTTATTTTATTTTATTTTTTATTAAAAATGATTGGCAGCAATATGCCCTCCTGAAGCTGGCATGCTTCTCCATTAGCTCTTCCACTTGCATGTAGACACGTACAGTCAAACTTGTGCAGCAGCTTGTCACATGCAATTTGTATTCTTTGTTTGAGAAGCAGCCTATAGACAAAACTCATTTGCTTCTCCCTTCTATGGCATTAAGCTGTTACTGAGGGGATTTCGGAGGCACGGATGGGTTAGGCATCTGATTTTTGCTGACTTGAGTTGGAATCAAGGCATGTGCTACTGCTTCTGGTGACTGAAAATCTCCCCACAGGTTTTGGCTTGCTGAAAGCTTCTTCATTTTGTTTAGAAAAGGATGAATAAGTCTTAAAATAAGGAGTATATTCTTTTTGGGGGTGAGGGCCTTGTCGTGTTAAAGCTCTTAGGACTATACGTCTTTTTTTTGTTGTTGTTGTTTTTATTTATTATTTTTTTATTTTTTCTTAATTTCTTTGGATAGCTGCTTGTTTTCTAAGATGCAACTTCAGCTTTCCTAGCGCTGATGGGGAGATTAATGGTCGGGATCCCAGTTGGTGCTGGGCTCTGCACCCGCTGCCTGGGATGCTGGGCTGGGAGCAGTAGGTTCTGCCTGCTTTGGTCCTGCTCAACACCTTCAAAGTTAATCTGCTTTTAGGCTTGTTTGCACTCCCTTCTTGAACAATGTATGCTGTGTGCATTGTTTGCTTTTCAGGCTTTCAGTCAAGCAGAAAGGCAACTTTTGCACTTACTTTGTGCCAAAAGTGATGGAAGTATTTTCCCCGTTCATATTTGGACTCAGTAATGAGCTTAAGCATTTAGTAACTGCTGTAAAATAAGCTCAGGGAAAGAGTTTAAAGATTATTGTAGTTTAAGCATGCACTAAAAGGTACTTCTGCTTTATTGGGAGGTGGACAGGTATTCTGTAGGAGAGGGCAGCGTGAAGGCTCTTTCACTGGGATTGCTAATGACAGGGCACAATAGCCTCACTGCTGTCTTATTAGCTGGGTATTACAAACACGTTTCATGGAGTCTCCATCAATAGCATTGCCAGCTTCCAATACATAGCAGAAGCAGTAAGGTCACCATTAAGGCCTTGACTCATGGAGTTGTGGGGCAAAGCTCACACCTCCTGCAGGCTGGGCAGGCGGCTGTGCCGTGCCAGCGGAGGAGGCTCGCCCTGGAGCGGAGGCAGGGAGCTTTGGTCCCACATCCCTGAGGGCTGTGTCCCACTTCATCCTGTGGATAAGGCAAGAGACACAGCCTCATCCTGTGGGCGGGATTAGAGCCAGAGGCTGACAAAGGAGCGTACTGAATGCGTTTTTATCTTGGCCATGCACCTTGCTGGATGGTGACACCCTTTTGGGAAGTGCGGGTGAATCTCCCATGCCAACAGTCCTGGGCTACACTGTGGAGTGCTGTCTGCCCCTTCCAGGCTGCTTTTCATGCTCTTTGCACACAGGTGATGCTGCTGGACCAGGGTCTTCTCTCAGCCTGTCTTCTTTTGGAAGCACTGGCATAGCCTTTCCCTTCCATCCTGCTACTCAGACAAGTTTCAGCATCCCCCTTCTCCTGCCCTTTGGTGTGCTGGGGTAGCACCAGGGTGGTGGGTGCACAGCCTGAGCCCTTGCCCCTTGGGTAGCCCCCTGACATGGCATGAGCACGGTCAGGTGACTCTGTTGTGGCTTGAACGATTGCTCACATCCCCTTGGGTCTGAGCTCTAATCCTGGCTTGAAATTTTATATTGACAGAGTTAATTCCTGACTGCTTCAGACTGCAGAAACTGGTCTCTGATAAGGCTGTGTTTAATAAGGATATTCGTGGTAAAGAGCTTTGTTGGCTAGACAGAGCTTTACCTTGCTGAGCTCTGCTCTGTCCAACGAGAAAGAGAAGGTCTCCCTCTCCCAGCGCACTCCCTTCTTGCAGCCTGGCAGTGTGGTGGAGTAGGAGACACAACAGGGGTGCGGGCTGATACCTCTTTTTTTCCCGACAATAAAAACAGCCACTAAATATCTTCACACAGTTAGCTGGAAGAAGCACATGGAGCCAGAGTAAATGTACTCTTGCAGTAAGCCTAAACTCTTAAGTAAAAGCCAAAAATAAACCAGCCTGCCTTACTTTTTCCACCTTACATAGCAGTTTCCAACCACATCAAGTGAAAAGTCTAGGTGGGTGTATAGTGTTTATCATCACTGAGTAATACACATTGCATTAGCTGGGACATTTGTTTTGTACCTGACTACTGGTTTAAAAATAGCTTTAGTGAGGGCAGGAAAGATTATTTAAGTTTATATTGCTACCTAAGAGATAGGAGTGTGTTCCTGATTTGGAGAGGAAAGCTGGGAATGTAAGGAATACTTTCTAAATTTTTTTTTCCTTCCTCCTCCTCTACAGCTGTAAATGGATTGAAAGTCCAGCTGTGGAAGTGCAGTATCCAGCAGTGCAGTCTCACTTTCTGTAAGGTTGTATCAGAGTGATTTCTGTGCCTGCATTCATCTGCAGCAACTGCATCCTCCAGTATTTGGAAGTTCTTAAGATAGGTGGTAGCAAAATTTTATGTCCAGAGCAACAAAAAATTGTGAACAGTTTCACATCCTAAACTATACTGTCACTGGTACATGGCCAGAGATGGATTGAGGAGGTTCATGGGACTGGGGTGAGAGGCAAAGTCAGAAATATACCACAGACCCAAAGGATATGTGAGAGTTAGCATAAGGGGAATGCTGGTGCATCTGGAAGTGCTGGACAAAGAAAACCTTGTTACCTTGCGGTGCCTTAGCCTTTGATGCATTCATTTTAGTCACCGGATGTTCAAGTTTAGCCAGCAGTTGGCAGCCAGATGGACCGCGAGGCAGTTCACAGAGTGACTCAGTCTAGGCGAGCGTCAAGAGTCATTCACATAAAGGTAACCTATTACAGTATCTTCATTGAATTTTTTTTTTCCCTGGGTTTTCATGTTTTTGTGGTAGGGCTTGGGGTTTTGTTCATGGTAGTTTTCCAGTTGATCACTGCTTGCTGCCTTCTCTTTCACCTGGTCATGCCTCCACATCGCTGGAACAGAGATACAGAACTTTTCTTGGCCTAGTTCAATGTCTGGCTCTTGTTAGTGGCCAGGTGGCCTTGCCTTTTCCAGGACTTGTCAGGCAAAAGTATGGTCAACATAAAAACTGTGACAGCATCCCTGTATTTCCTCCCCACTCCTTTGCTGTCTATGCTGGCACCGTGGAGGATGGAGAAGCACCTGTGATGTGTGATTTAAGGCACTCATCCTGCTGCTCATTGCTTGGTGCAATCCTGTTTCTGCAGTCAGGCAAGATCTTTAGGAGGAACAGTTTTGCTTGACCTTTCTTTCTTTCTAGAAAGCTGTGGTCTTGAGACTATCACATGGTGGTGATGGTGTTTTTTTCCCTAAATGAGGAAGGTAGGAAAAGCACTGTATTTATTTATGGTGGCTTTTCTCAAGAGGGAGGTGAACATGAAAGTTTCTCCTCTGAGTCAGGGTAGACAGATTTCTCATTTGGACTGAGATTTACCAGTTTCTTATCTTGTCATTTGATGCCTGCTAAATTGCTGTGGAAGCACCAGAGTGAGGAGCTAGTGATCTTTTTTAGAAGTAAAAGGAATTAAAAAAATGAAGGATTAAATAGTTTATTCTCTGAGGCTGAAATTACAGATATTGAGTGCTTTGTCTGTTTTATTGTTAGACTGACCTTAATTGTTTGTAACAAGTAATTTATTTGAGAAGGTCAAGAAGAAAGTCTGTAGCACCTTTTTGTTGGTAGAGATGAATTACCAGGTTGTTTCTACTACTAATTCCTTTTCCTATACCTTTCTGCCTGCCTGCTTTCCCTGTCATTTGGGGCATAGTGTTGGCTTCCAGTCACCATAATAAAAACACTACGGTCTTGAGATAGATTTCTGCTTTTTCATATGCTATTATTATGATTTGGTTTATTTCTCTGGGTATGCAAAGATGAGAACAGCAGCTTGCACAGAGCTTGTAATCCCAGCAATGAAAAGAGAGAAACTCGAAGAAAATATATCTTCAGGAAGGGAGGTGAAAATCATTACAGTCCAGCTTCTGTTGTCTCTGTGCCTCACATGAGCAGCAGGGCGTTTCTGACCTTGAGACCTCTGAAAGAAGCCTCATGTGTTAGGATGCTTCACTAGTCTCAACTCCCAGCTTGGACATCCAGGATGCCTAAGAGTGTGCAGTGGGATTTGTCCCTCTCCTCCTTGCCCTCTATCTCCAGCCTGGCATGCATCTCCATCTAGGGATGGAGAGAGTATATGCCCCAGTACTGGGATGGTTGCTTCAGGGATGTGTGTCTTGTTGGTTTGGTATCAAATCAGTTTTAAAAACAACCAGGCAGGCAAGACAGTGGCTTCTAGTAAAATGACTCTGGGAAGGTGCCTCAGGAGGTATCAGGTTAGGGAATGCAACAAGGAGGGATTAAGATACAATGCCAAAGCTATTAACTGGGAAGATGCTACCTCCTCAGCTTCAGGTGTTTTTGCCACTGTTTAGGAGGAACTGATCAAAGGAACTGCCAAGAGTTAAAAAAACTCTTCAGGCAGGAAGAAGGCAGTTGTTTGAGAGCCACTCACCAAGATCAGACACCTGCCTGTAAATGTGCAGGAATCTCAGCTTCTCAGCAGCTCCTGAAACATGTATTGGCACGGGACCAAGCTAGGAGAGACAAATATCCTCTTTTTGAGTCAGTTTTAGAAAACATTATGTTGCCTACTTTCTGTTACTAGTAAATGATATTTTGATTTGAGAAAGCTGTTTCATGGGGTCACTGTCATCAGCAGCCAACAGGACTCGAGGTCCCTGAGTGCCGCTTCTCAGAGCTCTGGTCACTGAGTCTCAGTGGGCACTTTTGGACGGGGAGAAAGAAAGCAGCCACACTGGGAAGCGTGTCTTGCAGCTTGATGCTCTGTTGTACACTGACCCTTTTAGCTCATTGAAAGGTTGGTCAGGCTGCCCAAGGAAGTGGTGGAATCACCACCCTGGAAGAGTTAAAAAAATGTGGTGATGTGGCACTTAGGGACATGGTTTAGTGCTGAACATGCTGGGTTTAGTTTAGTGGTTGGACTTGATGATCTTAGGTCTTTTCCAGCCTTAAGTATTCTGTGATTCTATGACCCCTCCATACCCCTGGGGAAGCAGTGAATCTTTGCTGGTCCTTGAGAAGCAGAGTGCAGTGAGACTTGGGCAGGTAAGGTCAGGCACATCCTAGCCCTCCAGCAGCAGTGCTGCATCCTTTGTTCAAGGCAGGTATGGCCACAGGTACCTGCACAGCCTTCAGCTTAAGGCATGTACCTCCAGGAAGCCTGAGCTTTTGCAGTCTACTTTAAAGTCTCTCCCGCCTCCTCTGAGGGCTTTAAAAAATATGCTTTTCCAGTGAACAAGAGTCTCAGTCTTTGCCCTTGTGCTTCCTCTCCTATCCCACCCCAGAAAAAGGAGTTGCTTGGCCTCACTGGCAGACAGTCTCTCATAAATCTCTATGGGCCAGATGGTTCATAATTTGTTGCCCACTTTATCCCACCAAATATTTTCACATTACTCCTGTTACTTGCTGGTCTGATTCTGATATCCATTTTCTCATTCTTACCCAAATATTTATCCAAGGCCTTTCACACAAAAAAATCCTCAGTTTAGTTGTATCAGTTTTGAAATCTGTATCCTCTGCTTTGGGTATTTGGTTTGTCCTTCTTGACTTTGACTTCTCCCTAATAGAAAACGGTGTTGCAGAGGAATCTGTGGCTATTGGGTTGCCTCTCGCCTCTGCTCTCTTACTTGAAGCAAACAGCTCCTGAATTTAGGAGACTTAAACAGTGTCCTTTCCTGGATCTCTTCTGCCACATGTCATTTCTTGTATGGGAAGTTGTTTATTTGGGTAAATTATGGCAGTCTCTGGCTTTTGCTATCTCTGCAGACACATATGGTCCTGCTGATAGAGTCGTGTGTGTCTGCCTCAGATTTGTGGGCGACAGGGGCATGTGCAGAAAGAAATGGGTGGAGTTGGCCGCACTGTACAGCGTGCAAGGCTCTGCAAAATCCCTATCTGTGGGAATTGCTAGTCAGCTCTTATCAGTCACGTCCCGATGCAGTGAGTTGTAGAAATCAAATTAGCAGACAAGTCAATTGCTACATCAGTCAGAAGTTTTGCAGTGGGGATGATGTGATAGCCCAGGGCCCCTCACTGGGTAGCCTTCCTGGATTTGATTACAAGAAAAAATGAAAACCTGACAGTGCAGTTTCACTTCTGTTCTGCTTTTTGGCTTTTCTTCTTTTGTGCACAAAAGACTTTTTCTCAGTGTTGTTTGGGGCAAGCAGAGCAGAGACTCCGTCCTTGCTTTAAAAGTAGAAAAAGCTCTGCCCTGTTATTTTACAAAGCATGTTGTTGTGGCATACTACATGGTTCCTCACATCACTCAGTAGTTCATTAGTCTGTCACTGTACCAGCATACTAAATGACAAGCTAAAAAACAGAAGACAGTACAACAGTCTATTAAAATTCATATAAGATATCAAATATTCAAAGTAAGGGATGTAAAAAGAAGCTGCTTGCTGTAAATACTAATACCTGTAGTTACGTGAACATAATACTGTGCACCACCAAGCAGTGGACCGCTGCTGACAATTCCACAGCTGCCTGGGAATCCCTGTAGTTATTTATTTCCAGAGAGCTGCTACCACTTCAGGGAAAGGTCTCCTTCAGAAGCTCCAGCCTGTCATGTGAGCCTCTTCTCCTAAACAAACACCCTAGCTAACTTGAAATTGGAGGCAGGATCAATTACTTTGAAGCTCTCAGTGTCATGGAGTAACGAGACAAGATGTTATTCATTTCTTGAGTCCAGGGCAAAAGCAATGGACCTCAGACTAAACATTTTGGAGAGGTTTTATTTCTTTTTTCCTGTACTGCTTTCTCTGGAGAGTTAACATCACATGTCATTATATCCTCTAGTAATTCTTAACTTTCTTTGAAACTGCAAATGCCTGTATCAGCGAACTGGGACTTAACTTCCCAAGTGCAGGCAACAGGCACGCTTTTAGGTTTTCAGGGCAGGACTTCTGAGTAAAATTATCAGAGCTCCCATCTGATCTTTCAACAACAAATCCCTAATTCAGTTTCAGCTTCATCCCACCTTTCGGAAGAATATCCAGCCTTAAATGCAAAAACTTAAGGCAGTGGAGAATCCACCCCACCTTCAAGTGTGTTTTTCAGAAGGTTAATTACCTTCACTGTTAATATGTACACACTATTCCTGCTGTGGTTTTGAGTTCCAAATACTTGGGCCTTGTTAAAGCTTTGTCTGCTATTAATATATCCCCAGCCTCCTCTACCCAAATCTGTAATAAATTAGTTTTTAAGGCTTTTATCTGTAGCGATTCTAAAAATAATTTCTTATTGGAATCCAATTGAATCCAAGGGAAGCGAGGTGATAATCAAATGATGTCACTCTCACGTCTTGCACTGCATCTTGCTGCCTGCCAAAACTAGCAACTGTTGCTATGTACCCAGGGGAAGGTGATACTCCCAGCCTTTTCTTGGTGCTGGAAAGCTCTCCTTTCCAGTGCTTGTCAGGCCTCTGGGAGCTGCTGATGTCTGTTCCATGCTTTTCATTTTACCCTTATGTACTGGGATAGTCATGGAGAAACATGGATCATGTCCTGTAAGATGCTTGGAATTTTTCCTGTTTCTGAAGAAGACCATTTCTATGAACCACTGCAGGTCTGGAGGACTGATGTCACTTAGCACAACAGTGCTAAAGTTGCAGTGCTTGGGCTATGGGGTGGAAACCTTGCTGCAGCATGTGTGGCAATGTCCAAAAATCCATCTAACAGGACGATGGCATCACACCATGACATTTCCCAGGCATTTTTTTCTTTTCCCAGTAGCTCCCCTGAAAACTTGGCTCATGGGACTTATTCCCCAGCTTTTCTCTAGGTACGTCCTGAAGTTGAAAATATGTCACCAGAAGAGCAGAACTCATTGTCATTTGACACATAGGGATCCAGGAGTTCTTCGATAACAAACCAAATTGTGCCCCCAGATTATTTCCATGCACCTGGGACTCAGGGTGGAAACCTAGGAGTAAAACAAGTCATGAGTAAAACAAATGTTCATGAGGCTCCATCCAGTTGGTGCCAGTGCATTTTGGCAGTCACTCCCTACCCTGTCTGCATTTAAAAGGGATGGCAGTCTTAATCTTCATTTTGCTATAGTTATCTAAACATGCAAACACTGTCTTTGTGGTTTTGGACAGCAGAAGGGGGCTGAATCTCAGGCTTCATTTTTTATTTCAAACATGCATGGCTGCAAATAGCATTGTTCTGAGTTCTAGCAATGCCCTATTTCCATGGAGGGAGTGGGGAACAGAGAGGGGCACAGCAGAAGAAAGCGCTCTGTGTTCACTGGCTAGTGTACCAGAATGATGGGATGGGGTTGAAACACCGAGGCATTCTATGGGGATACAATTCCCAGGGACTCTTTCCCAAGCATGTACACTATCCCAGTATATAGCAGCAATCCAGAGCTAATTGATACGTAAGTGCCACGGGGGAGTAAAGTTATTTGAAGTTATTACAGTTATTTTGTCTTTCACCAAGTGAAAAAATCCAAAGTTAACTAGGTGGAAAAAAAAAGAGGAGGAAAAAAACCAGCAGACTACCAAACTGTGACTCGTTCAGACTAGCTTGTGAAAGTATCTTGAGGTCATCTATCCTGAAAGCCTTTGAAATTTGAAGACTATGGACTCTTGGCACTCCGCCGATTCCTTCTCCTCCTACTAGCAGATTCTACCTAACAGTTGCCCTTTTTTTCCACTTCTGAATACCCTGAATCACAGAGCTTGCTCGTTTTCTTCATTCAGGTCTAAGGCCTTAAGGACTGTGTTGGAGTAATGAAAGGACAGCTTGTACTGGATGTTGGAGCCAAGGGAAGAGGGGGTGTGGGCAGAGGGAAGAGATTACCCTGCTTCCAGGCTTTGGTCCTAATCCTGCAAACTTTTTCTCATGTGAAGAGGTCTGCAGAGGTCAGCCAGACATTTTGCACGAGCAGCGACTTATTTGCTATTTGGCATCATGCTAGAATTTTGCTTAAAAACACAGTCAGAGTTTGTGATAAGGCGTGGATGGGGGTGCTTTAAGCCAACTCAGCAGGGAGTCTGCTGAACACATGCCTGGGATTAATTAAATAGAAATTTTGTATGTTTGGCAAGTGTGGCTGGGTTTGGCTAAACTCTGGGACTCAGAAAAAGTGCCTCCCTAAAAAGAATATATAAATGAGTGCCACAAGTGTCCAATGTGCACTCCCTGGCTTTGCCCCCAAGGAGGAAGGTTAAGCCAAGTGCACATGATCTTGTCAGGAATGATCTGCCCAGGTGGCCCAGTTCCCTGCATGCCAGTATCTTGTGCAGTCCCGTGTTTGGCTATCAGATCAGGAGGCAGTGTTCTGCACCACCCTCTGATCATGTTGCGTTTGTGATTACATTGTTGGCTCTTGCAGTGGGAACCGTTCGTTGGGGCCTGAAGGTGCAAAAGCAGCTCCCCTGGTACCGCCCTGAGCCAGGGCTCTTGCTGACAAACGTGACCTTGGATAAACAAGCAAAAATTTCATCCTGTTGTACTGTAAAACTTTGTGACTCTATGTAGGGTCTCCTAATACAGAAGGCCTTGTCAGGTAGCTGCAGTTGATTTCCTGGAGAAGCAGCTTCAGTCCTTACTTTTCTGATGGACAGATATTTTCCTAGAGTATGCATATATTTATTATATACTTGCAACATGGAGTCCAAAATGTCCAACACTTCTGCAGTGATGGAAAAAAGATGCTCCTCTGTACACAGAGCTTTAAGGTTTCTTGCCATCCTGGCTTTAATTGCTTTTGACACGCTCATTTAAGGGCAGTGGGGCGGGGAGGGGACATCCCTCTTGAGTGTGAGTTAACAAGAGGAGCCCGAGTGCTGCCTGCTCCAGCTCCTACAGGCAGAGTGCCACGGGGGCAGCAGCTGGCAAAGATGGCAGCTGCTGCAGATGCAGGAAAAGACAAGTACCCAGCTGCTCCCTCCTGCCTGCTTCCCCTTGTGTTGACAGCATAGCTGTTTGTCCTACTGAATCCTTGTGTGGCTCTCACAACCCGCCACCCCCAAGACTGGAGCATGGTGAAAGGCTGGGCTGCTCCCAGCCTTGTCCTCCTTATTTATGTGTCACAGAAGGAAAAAGCCTAGATGGCGATAGGCTGTTCAGAGTCATCCTGTTGTAGTTACAATGATGGCAACAATTCACAGCTGAAGCATTTGATTTGTTAACCTTATAAAAAGATGCTATTAAATACTGTATTTAGCTCCTCAGGGGAAGTAGCCTAGTTTCTTTTTCATTTTCTTTTTCTCATCCCTGTTTTAGCATTAGTGACTCAGCTGTCACTCTCTTGTGGAAGGGCTGCTGGTGTCATGGCTGTGATTGGATAGCACCAAAAACCCATTTCTGCTGAAAATAATTAATATGGTGCATTTTCACCTCAAAAGGAGACTGTTACAAAACTACTAGAAGGTTTTTATTAACTTTAGCAAGCTCTTAAGCTTGCCTGTGAACAAAATTGGAAATTTCTGTATGTCTCCTCATGTTTATCCTTGTCAACAAGACAGAGTGTGGCAAAGGCTGGTGCACATCAACCCTGCACATTGAGAGCATTCCTGTTCAATACACAAAGTAGTTTGCGTTCATTTAGAACTGCAAAAAAAGCCTCTGCAGGTGAGAATCTCACTTTGCAACAGGCACCTGAGCAGATCCTCGTAAACAGAATTAGTTTCCACTAGCTCTGAAAAAAGTCAAGCTGGAGATGAGTGTGGACTCTTCCATGTCATTATTTTTTTCATTTCCCCTTTTCTAACCTTAACCAGAAAGCAGCCTGGTTCATTTTTTTCTAGGTATCCCACTACCTCTAAACTTCAATCATGTGGGAAAGGGGAGGGCAGAAGAGGAAGGAAATAAAAAGCACAAAGCTAGTAAGCCTATTTTATATTTTTGCATGTTGTCTCATATTGCAAAAGTCTTTAGCAGACATTTCATAATGTATGTATGTCTCAGGGTTCTTGGTGTGGGTCCTTTCCCTTTCCGAAGGAAGGAAAATATCCCCTATAAGTATTTTCATTGCTCGCTCTTTTTTCCCCTCATCTGTTCAACTGCAACCTGAAGGTGCTTGTTTCTTGTGTACTTGGGTCATGAAAATGATCCCTGGCATACTTAGGAGGCCTTGCATTCTTGAGCTATGAATGCTGTGAACAGTGTCATAAGAAAAAGATGATGTACAAAGGCATCATCATTCTTGACATTGTCCTTTAAAGTTTGCCATGTGTCTTGAATATGCAGGTGTTGGAAAAAAAGCTTCAAGCAGTGTAGTTCCACTAATAAAACTCAAGTTTACCACTAAAAACCAAATGTGGCCTATGTTCACCCAACCCGTGTGGGATCTAGGATAGTTTCTCTAAGAAGCTGAAAGTTACCTGAGAGAGAATGTATCTGGAGGAATTGTAGGGCCATCTCGGACCACAACCTCAAAATGCATAGATTTTGATTCAAGTCAAAACTTAGAATTTTCCAGCATATAGGATGGTGTCTGTGAAGTTGCCTCAAGGCCTGTCCTAAAGGGCAGGGAAGGCAGGGCTGGTTTATGCTAGCAAATGAAAGCAAAACAGGTTTCTTGATTTTATTTTCTATAGCATCTTTATAGTTAGTCTGTCTGCATGTTGAGGCTGTGAACTTTCAGATGCAAGTGTCTTCTAGGGCTGCAGTCCTTCCTACACTTGGAACTCAACCAGACTGCATCTTACAGGGTGGATAATTCTTGTCATAGTCCCTTGTTGCAGCTCTTGCTGTTGACACAGTCAAGGTGCTAAAACCCATTGCCCTGTGGCTCCACAGCTGCCTCTGAAAAAGGAATGTATGGAGCAATACAAGGACCCCATAATGGCCCGAGTGTTGGCCTCAGGAGGGATTACTCATGTGTACAGGTTCAAATGCAGAACATTAAAAGGCTCCTCCACTCACCATTTTGCTATTCAAGCTCTGGTGTTGGGGTGGGGCTTCAACAAAGCATGAAGTGCTGAAGCATTTTAACAGTCTAGCTTTAGGCTCAACATTGGCACTTGGGATTATGATTATATCTGTGACAGTGGTCTTATTTTCTGAAATTAGGTAAACAGCTTAAAAAAAAAAAAATTACTTTCATACTTGTGCATTTACCTGGCTTGTGAGATTTCTGGGATGGTGCTGCTGCCAGTTCCGTGTGAAACAGGAATGTCCTGCTTGCTGTAGCAAAGGGCTGATTCATTGGCATTGTAATAGGTGTCATATTCGCTTTTGTCAGCTCCTCAGGTATATTTTGCCCTGGCAGTAAACAGAAAATAAATTTTAAAAATCCAGTAGAACCAGTAGCATGCAAGTCATCTGAGTGAGGTGAGGTTCAATGAAAACTAAAACAGTTCGTAAGTGGGGTTAGGTGAGGCTGGGCTGAATGCAGAGACGTAGAGTTTGGTTTGAGTGTGGAGGAACTCTGAAGCTGCCATGCCCTGGGAGTCACGGGGAGTCACCATCCCAAAATCTTCCTGCCAGAGGATGAGCTCTACCCCCATCAGCAGAGATGGTCAGGTGCTGTCAGAGAACAGGAAGAGAGGCTGGTGGTCCTGTTGGGTGGATGTGCCCCTTTCTCCCTAGAACTCCCAAGGATGGCTGGTGTCACTAGCTCCAGCTCTGACTTGTACCTGCCCAGATTTTAAGTCTGCAGAAAAGCTTTTTCTGTGGGGAGGAAAAAAAGAATCAAATGCTATCAACTTGGAGATTACATCCAGGGCATCACAGCATGGAATCTAAAGCCACATGCCTTGGTGATGAGCTGCGCCGACCTAGTTTTGGGACTGAGTGCCCTGATGCAATGTATCAGTGTAAGTCACATCAAAGAATGGGTTGCAGAAAGACTTCTGGAGTAAACTTACCTTGCTACTGTTCTTGTAAAAATGGTTTGGAGATGGATATTTTTGTCCACCCATGTCATCTGGCACAGCATGAGCTGTGTTTGTGTATCCAGAAAGCAAGTCTCTATGACGCTTCAAATATACTCCTATGTGCAGTGTTTAAAATACGTTCCCCAGTGCAGAGGGAAAATACAGGAATCTATTTGAGCAAGAGGCTAGGGAGGGTCCATGTGTTATTCTCAGGACAAAAGCAGAATGCACATCAGAATACATCAGAAGGAAAACCGATCACTTTCTACTTTGAAAAGGCATTAATATTTTACAGCTGCCATTATGTTTTGAAGAGTGCTCAGGTATTTATTGGTAGCTATCCAGTCCAGAGTTGTGAAGGAGGAGATACCTGTTTTTCAAGTTGTTCTGTTCACTTATCCCTTGTCTCCTAATTCACACCCTGTCCACACCAGTGCTGCAGTAACTCAGCAGCACTGAGTGCTGCACAGGTATCAGTGGATATCTGGAGTCACAGTTGCGTGTTCCTGCTGCCAGCTGCCCTTTGGGAGGCTCCCAAGGGTTTTTTGCATGTAAAAGTCAGTGGGTCAGACCCACTGAGAGCCATGCTTAGGTGCATCCCCGACTTTCCCGAGAGCTCAGGTCTGTGGAGCAAGATCATTGCCGCTTCAGCTGCCAGCCGAAGCACATCATATTTTAAAACGCTGTTGTTTTTTTTTAAAATCAGATAGTACCTTCTGGTTCAATAATAAAGTAATTATGTGCTTAAAATAGCGCAGGAGCAGGGTCCTGTTTCACATTAGTTGACAGAGCAGAAATGCTGGGGGCTGGTTTGGAGGTTGCTGGTGGGCTTTCTCCCGAGAAGGTCTCAGGTGCCTGTGCTGGCTTTTGAAGGGTTTGCTCAGGCCTGATCAAACTCAGTCAGGCGACAGTATTAGATCTATTCCCCTCATCAGTCACATGTTTGCTGTAACTGTCACCAGATTCACAATTTAGTGTGTGCAGCTCAACACTTCAATTAATCCAGGCCGAGTGTTTAACAATCTATCATTTCAGAGCTAGCACTTTGCAGAACTGTGTGCAGGGCAGCCTTGAGCTTGTGTTCCAGGAGCCCTGGAATGCTGTCTCCATGCATGTAGATTTTGCTCTTCCCCTGCCACTGTGGTGGGAGTTGTTGCTGGTTTAGTTGCATTTCATAGGATTAGAAAGTGTTAAAAAAAATCAACCCATGACTGAAAAAGATTTCGAAAAATAAAGATTTATAATAGGTGATTCAGCAGTGAGAGGCTTTTGTGATCTTCTATGGGAAGCTACTATTTTTAGTGAATTATTATAAGCAGTAGCATCACTCACATTTATTTATAAAGGCATGAAAGAACGCCCATACGTGTCTCTAAATAGTCAATGTATAGTAACAGCCATATGCTGAGAATGAGTAAAAATAGAATTGAGCACTCTGGCTTCCACAACACTGCGTGAGAGTTGTGCTGGGATCTTTGCATCTAAGAAATGAAAAACAGAGGCTTTTTTTTCCCCCTAGATATTCTTTCTAGCAATACAAACCCAAAGCCTTCATGGTAAAAGTCTGCCTTGCAGTAAAATTTTATTTTTTTTCATTGAGGTCTGACTGGGTGGCCACTGAGGTTTGGGAGGACTCTTCCAGTAGCTGTAGCAGCTGGTGAGTTGGGGCTGTGCTGACAGGAGTTGCTGTTTTTGTGGCGTTACTGTTATGTACAGTGTTCAGGTTGTTCAGTTGTGTGTCCCTGCCCTTCTCTGGGGCTCTGTGGTGTGGAAGAGAAATGCAGCAATGCCGTGCTGAAGGAGCTCCACAAGTAAAGAATGGCATTATTTCCAAAGTTCCTACACTGGAAACACTTGAAATGCTGGGGCTTGCTATTGTGAAACCATGGGACAAAAGAAAGATGTTATCTGCTGGTGATACCACTCCCGAAGAGAAATTACAGATGGTTTGCTCTGGCTGTGCAAAGACCCAGCCCTGTGTGTCCACTGCAGCCTTTTTGTATGTGACTCCTTGGGTTTAAGTTCAATAAGGGGCAGCATCTCCCATTTTCTTGCTGACTCTGTTCATGTCCCAGTCAAGCCTGTGATGAGTTGCCCTGGGATTTCACCTTACAAGAGCAATACCTCAGAGTAAATTCTTGCTCTTAATTGGGTTAAATCCTTTTATTTAAATCAACTGTGCTTTTGAGTTTTGGGCAGCCACAATTTGAAATGGGTGGAAGGGACTGCAAAAAGTGTCTCTTGATGAGGTGCCCTAGCAACATCTCAGTGACAGTGCCTGCCTTCTGATTCCCAAATCCTATTCTAATGTTGAAAAGCACTGCCATAGCATGCAGAGGATAATACTTTATTTTTTAGGGGACTTGCTGTAGCAAAGGGTGCTGAAGTACCTGGCTCCTGACACTGGGAGAGATTGCTGGAGACCCTGACCTTCCTGTTTTGCAGCTGTGTTAAAGTATCACCATCTTCCTTGCATTCTGCTTCTCTTCTCCCAACACTCGGTGTAAACGACAACCAGCACGCTCTACTCACAGCAAAACAAATGTTACTTATTAGAGTCCTCATGTGGTCAGAGCATGTCTGACTGTAGAATAACTGGAGATTTTTCTGCTAACTGGAAGCGTGATGCTGTGAGGCAATTTCCAGGCAGTGTATATTTTCAGCTAAGTTTTATTTACGTCAGCGTAGCAATTTGCAGTATCACTGTTTGCAAAGAGCAAGGCAGTGGCTGTTTTAACTAGAATTAATTTTTTTTAGGAAAAACTTTCAAGTCATTACTCAGTTCCCATAGGTCCATGCTTTGAGATGCATTCCTTTTTAAAAGAGGAGGGCATAAACCCCCTTGGTAGGCAGGTCACTCACTGCCTGCCCTGGTGGCCAGTGCAGCTGGGGAAGCGTGGCATGCATCTTGGGGAGGCTTTGTTTTCCCTGGGCTAATCACTTTCTCCTGTTGTAATTTGGCACAGGCCAGTGCCCTGTGTGCTCTCCTGTCTGAGCCAGCACATTTCAGGGAATAAACCTTTTCTGGGCTTACTGTTCTCCCAAAGAGCTGAAATCCCTCAAGGCTCTACTCTTCTGTGGTGGGAGACAATGGGCAGAGGTGCAGGCAGAGCTAATCACAGCAGAGGCCTCTTCTAGTGTTCTTCCCCTACCAGCAAGGTCAGAAAAGTCCTTTGAAGAGAGGATGAGGAGGGGAGACCACAGAGCCACCTGTTAGATGCTGAGCTGATTTTCTTAAATCTGGGGGATATTTTTTCACCTTTTCCTGAAGTAGTGCTGTCACCCCACATATGCAAGAGTGTGAGGATGGTGCCTTTGCCAGTTGTGTGTGAAGAGATGTACCCTGCATGGTGGGGTTTTTGGGAGCTGCCTTGGGAACATGCAGATGATACTAAGCATCAGGCATCAAAACCACTTTGGATGTCAGAAAAGATTTCTTTTTCTGTGTGTAATTTTCCTAATGCTTTTTTTTTCCCTCCAGCTTCCATAATTTAGGGAAAACATAACAATTGGGAGCACATAATACTTGGTTTAATATGGAAAAAGAGGTGTATCAGAATGGCTGGATAGATACTGTGAGAGAACTCTATGTTTTAGTTCTTGCTTTTTCTGTGTCTCCAGAGCACCCTCACTACTTCATTAAATTATATAGTTTTCTGGTTTGGAAAAACTCATGGGAAAGAGGAAGAAATTCTGAGATCTCTTGGGGATTTCAAAGTTTTTTGAGAAGAGTAGCACTGCAGCCTTATGGAGCTATGCAAACAGGGGTGGTATGTAGGAACCTAGGTATAGGAACCAATAGATCGGTACTTTCTAAAGATCAATTTCCCTAGGCTTGAAAATCCCTTTCACCAGGAATTCCTTTGTACATGCACACAATTGGCAACTCCAGCCACTGCATCTATTTTCTTGTTCAGTTGCAACTGAATCTCCCTGGGGACTGTAAAGCAAACAAAATATAAAATATGTGAAATATAAAATGTGATTGTCCCACTCTGCCCTGCGCTAGTGCAGCATCCCCTTTAGTCCTGTGTGCAGTTTTGGACACCACAGTGTAAAAATGACATTGAGCTATTAGAGAGCGTCCAAAGGAGGGCCACAAGGATGGCAGAGGGCCTTGAGGAGAAGCCATATGAGGAGCACTGAGGTCACTTGGTCTGTTAAGCCTGGAGAAAAAAGATACTGAGGAGAGAACTCATTGCAGTCTGCAACACTCTCATGAGAAGAGGAGAGGCTACTGATCTTTTCTTCGTGGTGACCAGTGACAGGACCCAAGAAAATGGCATGAAGCTGTGCCAGGGGAGGATTGGGCTGGATATCAGGAAAAGGTTATTCACCTAGAGGGTGATTGGGCTCCCTAGGTAAGTGGTCATAGCATCACTTGTCTGAGTTCAAATGTTTGGACAATGCTGTCAGGCACATGGAGGTGTCCTGTGCAGGGCCGGGCATTGGACTTGACGATTCTGATGCATCCTTTCCAACTCAGCATATTCTGTGATTCTATGAAAAATGGTAGTTGAAGCAAGTTTTGAGTTTCTTGATGAAAAGGCACAGATACTGGGCTGGACAGATGGGTAAAATGTGTTGAATTATTAACGGGCTCCAGTTTCATCAACCACTGAATGCAAATAAAGTAGGGTTTTCTTAAAGAAAATAATCTTTTTGGTGGAAGCTGTCTCTAGCGTGTTCATCCCAAACAAGATTTGTGTGACAACATTTTGAGCAAGATGACATAAGCTGGAAACTGAAATTCAAGTGAGCAAACAGATCTGTGGAGAAGCTAGACTCTGTCTGTTTAGCTGGAGGCTGATAACCTGGAATTATTTTCATGGCTTCTTTTCAGTGGTGTTTGATCTGATGTCTTTTTCTACTGCATAGCCACCAGACAACTTCATATGGTGAATGAAAAACATTATATATGTTAATATAGGATAAAATAAAGTGAGCATAAAAATAATTCTCCCAAGTGAGCATTAGCAGCATTTATGGGTCTGCAGATAGCATTTGTTTTTCTCCCACCATGTCCTAACATCTCACTTGTTAAACTACTGCTTTTGATTTTTAGCCCTAACTTTATGGTTTAGGAGCCCATATCTGAAATAGCAAATTCACTACTCACTACAAAACACTGAAAGAAAAACAGACCAGTGTGTAACTTGGACTTGTCAGCCACCAGCTGCACCTCATCTTGCTAATCTTTAGGCTTAAAAAAAAAAAAAAAAAAAAAAAGCAGGACTTTTAAGAGTTAAGTTACACAGCTCTTATTTAATTTTTAAAGCGAGTGGATTCCTTGTTGCGTTGTCGAGGATGATAAATTGATACCACATGTTCCTTCCAGACAAAAAAGACTCTGTACTGCAGTGGAAGCACTTGCAGCTGGTGTCTGAGTTAGTGGACAGGCTCCACAAGGTAAACACGGCTTGGAAGGGGCTGAAATGGGCACAGGGAGAGGAAATTTTCTCCATTTTAAAAGCTAAAGCATTTGCTGCTGTTGTCTGACCGGGTCTGAGTGTTGAAATAACATGCAGACCCAGCCTCCTTGGGAGACTCATTCAGTTGTCTGTATCAAATTAGAGATACTGCACTTTGGAAATATTTGAGTGTCCTCTCTGTCAGCTTGCCTGTTTCCACTCTTATCAAAATATTGAGAAAGAGTCGTATAATTAGGACATGGTAGCTGATCTCAGGGTATTTTCTTGCAAGCAAAATGTAGCTGGATCCCTCGAGGAGTATTAAGTGAATAAAACATGGTGCAGTGGATCAACATTTACTGACATTGAGAGCATGTCCCTTAGTTTGGGGACAGTGATACAAGCCCTATGGTGCTGTCCTGGCTGGTCTGGGCACCCAGCTCCCCCCTTGTCACGGTGCCATCAGCCTAAGCCAAGGGAGGACAGCAGCACTGCTTGCCTGTGGCACTGCACCACCCTCTGCTCACGCCAGTTCTGCCTGGTCTCCTGTGTTCCTCTGTCCTGAGTCTTCCTTGTCTCCAGAGACAGTCCCTCCTCTTGCAGGACCACTTTCAAAGGGGACTTCAACCCAGCTGGTCTGGCCTCAGGGCAGTACACAGTGCTCTAGATGTTATCTGCCGGAACCTCAGTCTTCTGGCTTTCAGTAGAGTGCAGGACATTCTTCAAGTCCAATATAAATAGTAACACTAATAAAGGGAGGAGCTCATCATATTTCTTGTTTGCTCTGCTCGAGTACAGTCCATATGTTGTACCCATCGGTGGTGTCTGCAGCCTGGCTAGCATCTATCCCATCTACATATGGTCTCCAGGACAGATGATGGAAGTTCCTTTATGGATCTTTTAAAGTTTCTTATTGCATTTTGGCATGGAAAAATGTTTTGAGTTTCCATCATTGTGGCCTAATTTATCTCCTACATAAGTCAAAGACAAATCCCCATTAATTTCATCAGCAGTAGGTTCAAATGATAAACTGTATTTTCTTTGCTTCCCCACCTCCTTTGTGGTTTGTGGCATGGTCATATATTAGTAATGCACATGGCTGTGAGCAGCTATTGTCCCCATATACCTTTCCTATCTTTTAAGCAGTTTGGAATATTTTTTGACAGCTCAGAAAACAGGTAGAAAATACATTTATTTCCATCCAGATTGCCACCTGGTAGCACAGTGCAACAGCCTTTACTGATGTGAATTGTCAATCCTGGTGGCTTCTGTAGCAAAACTTGCATGAGAAAGGATAGTAGGATCCAGCCCTAATTTGGTTTGTCAGGGCATCCAGCAGAAGGACAAACCAGAAAACTCAGAGGCTGAAGAAGTTAGTGAGGGAGGTTACATGAGAGAAGTGGGTTTTAAGGCAGTGTTTGAACAGAGGGTGGAGATGGGGTACACAGAAATAAATTGGCCCATAATTATACTTAAGAAAATCTTCTTGCAGAAGAAAAGCAAAGAAAAACAGAAGCAGGATTATAGGTGGTATAGTGCTTAAAGTAAAGGAAAACAAACTGCTTGGATTTTTTATAACCACCAATTTTCAATGCAGAAGAATTGTTACATTCTTTTATTATTTTGGTAAAACCAACAGAGAGCAAAAATATATAATAAGAAGAAAATTACACATGTGCACATACATATCCACACATGCAGGAGTCCTCATCCTGAAAGGTGCCTCAGTCTCACAGTTCTACCATTTATAATTTTTCATGGTTTTAGGCCAAATACTTTCATACTATGGATACCAGCTGCAGAAATAAGCCCTTTCATGAGAATACTATAGGCTGAAAACTGTTAGCTGCTGGCACTTGGGCTGAGTGTTTTGATATCTGAAGCTGTGCATGGCACACTGCATATGCCACTTCAGGTGTTTCTCCTCTCTAAGATTTATTTTTCATTAGCGAGAGTTATGATGCCATGTACTATTACACCAAACATTTTTAGGTGGGGAAAAGCATGGTTTATATGGCTTTTGAAACCTGGCATGGACTTTGTATGGAGAAATCCCCATGTAGGTGTTGTCACAAATGGTTGTCCTTGGAAGTTAAAGGGAGTGAGGGTGAGAGCTACCTGCAGAGATGCAGTAGAAGCTGGAATATCAAGAAAGGTTATTTTTTAAAAAACCCACCAGTTTTCCAGCCAGTTTTACAGGGAGAGACCTGAGGAAGTAAGGAGTGGTGCATAGTTATTAGAAGTTAGAGTGTTGCCAGACTCAAAATATGGTTAAAATGTCATCAGTTAAACAATAAAAAGCATTTTCCCTCTTTAGACTGAAGAACTATAATGGTGCAACTCAACCCACCATAATTTGATGGCATGATAGTCCCTCAGAAATGGACATGTTTACAGCTGAGGCACTGACTCAAACTTCTCTTGAGCATGTCAGCAAAGTCTGATCAGCTGCTTTGTGTAAATTGTTTAAAACATAACAGTTGCTGTTTTGAAGCATGGTCCATATGATTTCTCTTTTCATTAAGTGATAATCACAACCATGTCTGCTGTCTGCGTGCAAGAACTTCAGGCATGTTTTCCATTTCACAATCTGACAAAAACCACAATGCTCAACAGTGGGGAAAGAAAGGCATTTTATACTGAAAATAATTGCTTTTTTAAAAAGCCGGGCTGTACTTCTTTATATGTATCTCTAATTTATTTATGTCAAGCATCCATTTTTTCCTAAGGATGCAAATGTTTGAGGTGCGGGTAGATGATTTGTAGATTGATTCATTCTTTGCCTAATTAAATCTGGAGTTTCTTCAGTGTTTTGTAAACAAAGGACACTTGTTCTGAATGGTTTGATTGTTTTACAGTCTTGCTGACTATGTGTTTTTAAAAGATGTTGATAGGACAAATGTGGTTTTATCCTTTTCATAATTACACTCAGTAATTGCCAAAATTTAAGAAAAAAGAACTCTGCACTCTTTAAACTTAGAGTAATGGCACAAGGTTTTTTTCAAAGGAATATGGGATAGCTCCAAAAATCTTTTGACTTCCACATGGAAAAAAAATGTTGGTTTACCAAACCTGGAAGCATTCACACTAACAAATACTATTTGCATTTTCTTTCTTTGATCCATATTTTAACACAAGGTCAGCAGGATGAGTGGAGTGGGATTTTCACGTCAGTTATTTTGGTTTATATCTGGTGCCGTTTCTCTGGGGGTACTGTGGACTTGTTTTCTCAGGCTCTTTCTGGTTCTGAGGGGATTATCACTGGTGGTGTTTGGGAGTTTGATCCTGCTGACTAGTGCAAGCAGGTAGGATTCAAGAGCAGGCTGTGTGCATGCTCCCCTGAGAGCCCTGTGCTTCATAGCATCCTGTACAGCATGGAGCATCCGGCTGAGTACAGCAGCTTTATACAGCTCCGTATCCAGCAGCTTACGGGGACAGGGGTATCGTTGCATACTGTGTCACATCATGTTTTGAAGACTGTGAGGATACTATAGCAAGGGGACAGCTGGCCAGCTACTGCCGTATGGGTATAATTCTGGTGCCTCTAATCAAGAGAGAAAGTACAGCTTAGTCATGCACAGAGTGCCTGTGGGAGAGGAGCAACAGCACTTGCAGTTTTCTCAGGAATTATTATAACAAATATACAGCACACGTGCCTATGAAGAATTAAAAAGACATTTGCAGAGGCTGCGATGAGTGTGACAACCCCTCCAGCCAGATTTTTGCTGTGCCTTTGCAGTTTTTATTTCAAGGAACTGATGGCAAGATTACTGATAGTAATAGTTTGTCCTGAGTCAAAAGTGAGGGAGAAACGTCTAGCAGGAATATTACACTCCTTTTCTTAGGATGAAGCTTTTAGAGATACAGAGATGTACACGAGAAATGTCCAGCTAGTGCAACCCTGGGGCTTGCTTTACAGCAGGATGCAGCCATGCCACAATCACACTCCAGCCCTCCCATATCCAGCACCAGAGAAATTCATGGAGATGTCCAGGAGGGTCCAGGGATTTTATTTGTGTTGCTGTTATCATGGGATGTTAGTTTAATGATTGAGATTTGGGTTGTAAAAGAAGTGGGGTGCCGATCTTGACATTTTATTTTGTTCCTTTCCCGCAGAATTCAATCCGGCACAACTTGTCACTCCACAGCCGATTCGTCAGGGTGCAGAATGAGGGCACCGGGAAAAGCTCTTGGTGGATGATCAATCCAGATGGTGGAAAAGGCGGCAAGGCGCCCCGGAGACGCGCCGTGTCAATGGACAACAGCAACAAGTACACCAAGAGCAGAGGGCGGGCGGCAAAGAAGAAGGCAGCCCTGCAGACAGCCCAGGAGGCAAGTGAGGACAGCCCTTCCCAGCTCTCCAAGTGGCCAGGGAGTCCCACCTCCCGCAGCAGTGACGAGCTGGATGCATGGACGGATTTTCGCTCTCGTACAAATTCAAACGCCAGTACAATCAGTGGCCGCTTGTCACCAATTTTGGCGAGCACCGAGCTCGATGATGTTCAAGATGATGATGCTCCACTTTCTCCCATGCTGTACAGTAGTCCGTCGAGCTTGTCCCCATCAGTAAACAAACCATGTACTGTGGAGTTGCCTAGGTTGACTGATATGGCTGGGACAATGAACTTGAATGATGGACTGACTGATAACCTCATGGATGATCTCTTGGACAATATAACACTCCCTCCATCCCAGCAGTCACCCACAGGAGGGATGATGCAGAGAAGCTCCAGTTTTCCTTATGGTTCCAAAGGTTCAGGGCTGGGCTCCCCATCAAGCAGTTTCAACAATGCTGTGTTTGGGCCGTCGTCCCTGAATTCCCTCCGCCAGTCACCCATGCAGACAATTCAGGAGAACAAGCAGGCCACCTTCTCTTCCATTTCTCATTACAACAACCAGACGCTGCAGGATCTCCTCACCTCTGATGCGCTTAGTCACAGCGATGTCATGATGACACAATCTGACCCACTCATGTCACAAGCCAGCACAGCTGTGTCCGCCCAGAATTCCCGCAGGAATATAATGCTCCGCAACGACCCCATGATGTCGTTTGCCGCTCAGTCCAGCCAGGGCGGTCTGGTCAATCAGAACCTGTCCCATCACCAGCACCAGTCCCACAACTCCTCTCTCAGTGGCAGCCGTGCCTTGTCCAATTCCATCAGTAACATAGGCTTGAGTGACTCCAACAGCTTGGGATCCACCAAACATCAGCAGTCACCTGTCAGTCAGTCTATGCAAACACTTTCTGACCCACTGTCAGGCTCCTCTTTGTACTCTAGCGTGAACCTCCCGGTCATGGGACATGAGAAATTCCCGAGTGACTTGGACCTAGACATTTTCAATGGGAGCCTGGAGTGTGACATGGAGTCTATTATCCGCAGTGAACTCATGGATGCCGATGGGCTGGATTTTAACTTTGATTCCCTCATCTCAGCTCAGAACGTTGTCAGTCTGAATGTGGGGAACTTCACTGGTGCTAAACAGGCTTCATCACAGAGTTGGGTACCAGGCTGAAGGATCTTTGAGAACAGGGAAAACGGGCAAACAGGTCAGTGCCCCATAGATGTGGTAAAATAATTGGTTCCTTAGTTTTACTGGAGTTTGCACCAAACCCTTAATAGTTAGTGTGCACTAATAATAGTAATTTGGCTTGTGATGGCTTGCTATGTGTTGGTATGCAACAGGCACAACCAAGAAACGTGGAGGTGTGAAGAGAAATGAGGCTAAGCTATAAAAGCTGCTCGACTGCTACACTGTCAGCACGCATCTGGTGCTCAGCACCCTTCTTAATTTAGGCATGAGAAATGTTAATGACAAATCAGGCAAACCAAGGTGGAATATTTGTGGTTTTTAGGAATGGCATAGCTCTAACTCTCCTTCTTTGAAGTCGCAACAGATGGATTCTTTCTTGCAGCTGATGCCACATGTAGCCAAGCTGTGTTACACAGGGACAGGGTGAGGGGCTCTGCAGCCAGTGGAGCAGTGTTGCTGCAGGGGAGGAGGAAGGGTGTCTTTGCAAGATCAGAGCACTCACTGGGGATCAGGTGTGTGAGACAGATCTGGACAGAATCAGAGCTGTGCTGCTGCTGTGGCATAGCAGCACTAGCAAAGTTGTTTGGATTTGCTTTTTTTGTAAAATTGTATTTCTTGGCCAAAAAAAAGGTATCAAATGGAGGAATTACATTTTGGTGGGATCCTGGTCTCAGGAATGTCCTGGCCTACTTAATGCTTTAAGTAAACAATAACTGTTGTCCTCCTCCTCCTGCCCTGGATGGGGTAGATACCTTTTTCTTTTGGACTCCTCCTAGAGAATATCTGTAGATTTGGTTTCTGACATAGGTGTTTTCTAAATGTTAGCTTCTTCAGATTAATTTTTTTCAAGATTGGTATGTTTTTTTCCGTTGTTTATTTTTCACAGCTGGGGACTTGTAATCATTGTTTCCGTCATCCCTTTGTGATTCTGCAGGATCTTGCCCATACCTCTGCCTGCTCACACATACATATTCCCTGACTCACAGGGCAGGTGCCACACAAAGTGCCCTTTCTCCTTTGTTTATTTGTTAGTATAAGGGAGTAAATTTCAAAATGTAGTAGGATAAAAGGTTAGATATAAATTATTGAAAGTATTCTATTAACTTCAGAATAGTATGTAGAGCATCTCAGTGGTGAGGTTAAATGAGGCATTCATTCAGTTTACAGCTTCCTTCCAGCTTTCTCATTTTCCAGGTGAAGGATGGAAAGAAGGAGTCAGTGTCCTTTGACTTTACAGTGCATAATTTTCTCTTTTCATCTTTAATTGCGTTTTCATTCACTGTTTCACAGTTAGATGTTCAAGGGGAAGCTTTGTGGTAGGTGAGCAGCAGTGGTGAACCTCGAGAATGTTTTCCTGTTTCCTGTGTGTACGGAACACCTCAGGAGACGTGCTGTGATCTACTGTGAGGGAGAACAAGGTTGCCCAGGCATCCTCCTTTCAATCGATCCGCAGAGCTGCTGTGCTCCAATGGAGTGGTTGGTGTGCACAGTCCCTTCTCTGTCAGTGGAAGGGTTTCCTCTGGTTCTTGCACATCTTCTCACTCTTAGCGAGAGCATTGCAGTGCACAGCCAGGAGATGGGGTGCAGAGAAGGGCTGTAGAGGACACTGCGTCCCATGACCGCGAGCAAGGCAACTTGGCGATACCAGGGACACAGATGAATTTTGGGGTTTCTTCAGTTCCAGTAATGGAGAATTTAGGAAAAGCAAGGGGAAAAAAGGAGCATTGATTCAAGGTTGAGGAAGCAAAAGTTTGCAGCAGGTCATGTTGACCAGTTCTCTCTTCCTTCAAGTGCATGAGCTTCTTGGATTTAAAAACTTTCTTTGTACAATGTAAAAAAAAAAGGCTGTAGGAACTTCATTGCTGTACAACATCCAGCAGTACAATCTGTCAAATAGAGCCTGAAAAATAGATATTATTGGCGGTTTTTCTTTACATGGGCAAATAGGGCAGCCTCCTGCTTCCATAGCTTCGTGTGCTGCGTGCAGGTAGCAGCTGCTGCAGGGAGACTTGCGTGGGCAAGACACAGCACCCCAGCTCCTCACTGATGCTCCCTGCTGCCTCTTCAACCCAGCCTCTGGCATCCAGGGAAAGCATAGCTGCCATGATCTTTTTCAGGCTGCTCCCTCTGAATAAAGGAACTGACACATCTGTGTGAGTGGAGTCTCATTGCAGAGGACAGATTTATTAACGAGACAGCTCTCCTCGGCGGATTACTGTCCAGTCATCTGTGGAAGCCTCTCTCCCTCTCCCTGACAAGTGGACCGGCTGCTGCGGGGTGCCTGCGGTATCAGGTGCAGGCACAGATGATTTCTGCTGAGCTAGTTCATCATGCACCCTTCCTCATCTGTTAAGCAGCACTGTTTGAGAGTTTGCCTCCCTGTGAGGGAGTCCTGATAGTCCCTGATAGGGACTTCTTGCATGACATCAGATTCCATCGTTCTGAATTGCTTTTCTTGGTTACTTCTCCTCTGCAGCATAAGGATCCCTGAATTAAAATCTTCTCTCAGCAATGTTCATGACCCCAGTAATGAATCTTTACAAGGCCAAAGACCAGGGAACGCTTTCAGCAGAACAGCCTGGCAATTGCTTATGCTAAATCTGTTTCACAAGGGTAGCCAGGTGTGTTTTGCAGGCAGGCTAAAGCAGTTACAATGGATTATTGGCCTACCTAGGAATAGTGAGTGCTGTGTTTTCTATTAAAAATAACAGAAACATTGGAGTCAGTTTTCAGGAAGAAAAGAAAGAAGGCAAATATACATACTTAGGTATAGAGGGAGGTTTACTTTGGAAGAAAGTCAACTACAGTTTCTTCATAGGGAAATTAAAAAACCCTGCAGGAGATGCCACTGTTGCAGGCTTAGTTGCTGTGCACGTTTGCTGCACACAAGGCTGTGCATGGTCCCTGCAAAGAACCCTGCCCAATCCCACCCCACCAACCTGTGCCTGTGAGGCTGCCCATGCCCAGCTTTTCAGAGGGTCCTCATTGAGTCATATAAATGAATTGGTTTGGTTTGGGTTGTTGTCTCTTACAAGAAGGAATGGAGAAAATAATATTTTTTTCTTGCTGTATTTACTCAGCCATATTTTTTCCTCTTTTACTGCCTAAGGCCTCTGCTCCTCCATCTCTACCTGCTTTCCAAAAGCACTGGATTGTGCCCTCCACCCACTCAGACAATCATCACCTTGGTATTTCACTGTGTTTAGCAATAAATAGACATCACTATTCCCTCACCTGTCTCTAGACTACCTTTTATTTGGAAATTAATGGATCCTTCTCTTAGTCTGGGATTCCCACAGCTCTGCACTTCGCTCTGGTGTCTGTCTCACCTGGCAAGTCCAAAGGGACTTAGCTTTTGCCGAAGAGGAATCCCAAAACAGAGCATCAGGGAAGACTATATTCAGGGCATGTGCTACTGCCTGGAAGGTCAGGAGCTGGTGAGCAGTTGCTGTATGGGCAAATGTTTTCTCCAACACTAAAGCCCAATCAAGTAGCTGCTTTTACCTGGATTGTTTCAGTGATCCAGTTTGCAGTGGCATCATGCTGGAAGCTATGCTGGCAGGGTTTGGCATGGTGTGGAGAAAGTCTCAGCATGAGCAGGACAGGAACTTCTTGAGTTGGTGTCATAGTCTGAAAAACTCATCTAAGCTGCATCTTCTCAAAGAGATTTAAACCTGTCGTTTATCAGGGTGCCTCTGGGCTCTGTAACAGAGCTGTGCTGGACTCACATTGACTTATTTGAAAATTACATGTGAAGACAGAGCAGTTAAATTCACTTATTTTCTACATGTATCATCTAGATCCCACATTTTCTTATTGAAGAATACACAAGCTGCAAATAGCAACATCATATAATACTCACACTCAATGATTAACATCTCTGGTGAAAAAATGTCTTAGGAAACCTAACAAAAGGTCAGTTAGTCTTTCATTAGTCCATATCAGCTTGGACTACTTGCCAATTTGTTAATTAGTGTTCAGCCTTTTTCTGTGTACAATTCATACCTAAGACAAATAGGTCTGAGGGTGACTTCGTGTTTACAACACCATCTTAAAAGTGAAGATAGGTAGTCAGAGATTTCCATTTGGATGGAGTTTTGAATCAGAGAGTTCTGTAGAATTTGCCACAAAGAAGATGATTTTTGTTTTCTGCCAGAAAACTTCTGCCCCTGAAAGCTGAGTTACTGGATCTCTTACCTGGTGACCTGTGACTGCCTCAGGATCATAGCTGCACTTGCTTGTCTCTTATTTTCAAAAATTAGGTCTTAGGGATAGGGCTGCCAGATTTCTTACACAGAGCTAAGGTGGGGCTGTCTGTAAAAAAATCTAAAGGAAATTCAAGAGCAGCACATTATTCTGTTCCATTTCTACTAGGCTAGTGGTTAAAGTGGTGGCACTTGTAACATTTAAATATTGTTTCTGCCAGCCCAAGTTTTGAAAGGTGGTTTTGTGACTAGTTGAACTCCACACATGCAAAGTTTAGTCTTTGAACAAAAATATCTATGTAGAAAATGTATTTTGTGGGGAACAGGGATACCTTCAACTCTAAGGAAGCCCTGCCCTGCACAGTCTCCTCGGTGGCTGGGGAACACATCAGTGGCATAGGAAAAAACTCTCTGCTCATGGCTGCTGGGGAAGAGGAGAGGGGAAATCTGGGCAAACCCCATTGGGCAGACCCATGAGGTCCCACTGAAGATCATCAAAGCCACTTGCATACAGAGGCCAGCCAGTCCTGGGCTTGCAGGGATGTTATGACTTTTGCTGTGTGAAGACAGCAGGAGCTGACACACAAACACAATGAATTGCTCACTCTTTTTGGGAGTAGGGCTTTTTTGTTCTGGTATGTTTTTAATCTTGGTTTATTGTTTGAGGTTTTATTAACTTAGGGAAAAGATCTGTAAAAACCAGGATTGCCTCCACAGGCTTGTGTTATGTTGTGAGTGTAAAGCAGCTGAAGCCAGGACAGTGGCCTTATCCTGTGGTTTGGGTGTTCTTCTGTTGGTGTTTTATATAGATGTATTTTTTAGAACCCCATGCTTTGTCATGTGATTCAGCAGCAATAATTAGGCAGAAACTTGCTGTCCCTGCAGATGCTAAGATTACAGGATGACATACTCTCACCAGATGACAGCACAAACTGATATTTTTAGAACAGCCTGCATCAACTGGTCTCCCCAGTGCTTTCCTCCTTGGATCAGCAGTGCACAGGTTTTGTTACAGAATGAGTCTTTGCAAATCGTCTGTCTCATGTGAATGAGCCATAATGATTGTTTAGAGCTGCAGATCAGTGTTGGTCCCTCGATATGTGGTTTGCCTGATAACTGGGCTGGTTACAGGTGGCTTTTCTTTGTTCATTCCTTCCTTTGAGCCAGACTTTTAAATAGCCCCCATGAAAGCATATTTTCTTGAAGAAGTGCGTAATAAGAGCTCCTTTTTAGAAACATAGCGTCATGCAGCTGAGGAAAGGTCAGGATCTTTTTTTCATAGCAATTGGGCACTCAGCCCAGGTGATGAACTGACAGCTGGAGAGGTTTAAGTCTCATGTTGATGACAGCCTAAAAGCATAGGTACAGTGTAGACAAGGGAGTGCATGTTTGAGTAGCACTGTGTGCCCATAGCCAGCTTTTATGTCCTGCCCTGGGGAAGGAGGATGAAGGAAGGAGCCACCCTGGGCTCCTGGTGCTGATGGTGAAGGATCTCCAGCAGGATGTTCCCATCAGCACTGTCCCTGATCAAGCTCCGAGCGGTGTGTGGGGGACACTGACCCCGTTAAATCAGGTACCTGTGGCTGGCTGGTGGGAATGCCCCGCTCTGGTCCTGTCTGCCAGAGCTGTTTAATCAGCTTTTCCACTCAGATTGCTGCAGAGGGTGGCAGTTATTGGAGTCTGGCAGAAGGGACATCTGCTGAGCAGGAATTTGATGGGGACACAGCTCAGCTAGCGGAAGCTGCTGTGCAGCCACGGCTGTCTGCCATTTCTCCAGGAAAAAGGACACTTTTCCCAGATGATGCTGGGGAGAATGGCTTGTGCTTATCCACATCTACAGCTGAGCTGAGTGTCCTGCCCATTGTTTTTCCCTTGCACTGCCTACATCTCCTGGCTCTTACCTACATACAAATGTAGATAAAATCTGGGTTTGAGGTAGGACCTTTCCTCTCTTGCCTTTTCTGCCACTTGTAAGTTACGATAGAAGATAACCTGCCTTCTGTCAACATGGTATTGGCTTCTCATTTTCAACTTACTGCAGAGGAAAACAAGAAGATTCCACAGCAGGGAAGATGTGTTTAAAATAGGCTTGGTACCTGGTAAAGAAAAAGAAGCTGTCTATGAGCACTTTGAGAATGGTAGGTACATAGCATATTTCCACAGCACTATAGACCCATAATTCAGGATGTCTCTAGCCATGCAGGTGCCTTTCACTGTAAAAAGTGACTCATTTTTCTTCAGATTCAAAAATGCAAGCAAAATCCTTCTCTGGTCTTGTATAGGTGCAGTAGTTACACATCATTTTGTGATCCACAGTAGACATCTCCTTCACAGTGCTCCTGAGTGCCTAAAGAAAGCACAGTTATTCAGCTGATGGGCTTTACCCCTAAAAAAAAGATGTATTTTGCAAGTATTTTTGGCCTTCTTCCTCTAGTCCAGCAGCATCCTGCCTAAAAAGGGCTGTGTTGAACAGCTGGGCTTATGTCTCAGTCATTGGCAGTGCCACCCATGAATGGCAGGATTTCCATCCCACTCCTTGGGCTCCTGAACAAGATACAGGGGATAAAATTGACCAAAAGGTTGTCAAGTAAGAGTGACCTGTTTGTCCTGTGTCTAAGCTCTCTTCTGTTGGCGAGAGCCAGATGGGATGGTTCTCAAGCAATTGTGTATCAACAGTGCTTGGGCTCAGAATTGCCTTTTCAGCTGTAAAATGGGTAGAAAGGACTTCGCCCATCTTTGTGAGTAAGATGAACTGCCCAGGGGAGCAGTGGATTCTCCTGTGCTGGAAATACTTCATACATGGCAGGATCCTGAATAATCTAACCTAAGGTCCTGCCTTCAATACAAAGTTGATCCAAGATGATTCTGATCCCTTCCAGCCTGGACTTTTGTATGAATAGGTGGACCAGTGGCATATCAGAATAACCTGCTTTTAAATAGCTATGGCAGCTCCCTACAGTTTTGGCCTTCTTTCCCAGGGAGCTGGTACAGAATAAGAGAATGATCTGCTGTCTTAAGTTACATTTACTTCCAAAATAATTGGTTGTCTCCTATGGCTTGCAATGTTCCTTGGAAGAAGAGCAGCAACAGAAGGAAGAGACACTTTCGTGCTTTATGTGTTTGTGTAACTACAAGCACTACAACATTTTAGCTCCCAGAAGTCCTGCTTCTGTGCTGGCATTCTTCCTCTTTCAATCCTTCAACCCTTATTCTCTGCCCCCAGTTCTGAGCTGAGAAAGATCTATTTTTGCAAGCAGAATTTAAAGGGAAAAAGTGAAGTTGCAGTATGCCTGAAAGTTTGGAAATAAAGTCACATTAAGTTGCCAACTCTTTTTTTTGTCTTTGGGCTTTGTCCCCTGACCTCAGTGTTGTCCCTCAGCATAGGGCCATCCTAGTGCAACGTGTGCTAAGCCTGTAGGGTGTCACTGTGACATTGGGATTTCCAGTTTTTATTGTGCTTGAAATATAAATCTTACGCTGTAATTTTGTCCTTACAGAAAGACTGACCGCAGTGGTTATCTTCCTTACTTGTTTTTAAACTAATTCTGTGTAGCTTTCAGTCTTTGGCTGTGAAACCTCAGGCAGAATATTAACTTGTAACCACACATTATCAAGTCTGTCTTACTTTTTGAGCCTACTCCTACTTTGGAGTAGAAGCTCTGTGCTAGAGGCAATGACAAATCGAAGGGCAGAGGCACCAGAACAAATGCACATCTGTCACTAAAGGACACAAGTCTCCTTGAAAATGTTTGCATCCCAAGTGTCTAGACAGTAAAAGTAGTTACTGGGATTTCCTGTCCCTGGAGAGCTGTTGCAAAGCGGTACTCAGGGAGAATGCTTGTTTTACAGACCTCTAAAGGGTGATATTTTCCAAGATGAGATCCACTCCACAAGCCTTTCAGCCAAATCAGGAGGAGATCCATGTTAGGCTGCTCATACCATAATTGTGTAAAGAAGCACACAGCTTTTCTTCCAACAGAAAAATGTATGTGCTGGTTGCTGTGTGGCTCACTGATAAACCAGGGCACGTTATCTGTGCCCCACTCTGGGGAGCATTGCCACGTCACCTTTCCGTTCTGAAGAAATTTCCAGTGCTTCATAATTGGCACCATTGGGAATCAAGGGGAGAAAGCAATAGGTGGCAAATGATACTTCAGGGCTGCTCTGATGGCGAACAAGCTTTGGAGTCCAGTTAAGTGGTGGAATGATGTGAGACAGAGGTGAGGAAATGTTGTTTCTGGAGGGAAATTAGAACCAGTGAGCTTGGCCACAGAGTAGAATGAGAGTGGCATTTGTAACTGGTCAGTAGCAAGGTAGGGGATGGGAGGGAAGAGACTAGGACAGAAGAAAGGGGCGTCTCATCTCCTGTACAACTGTTTGCAAAGCTTTTAGCAGGGCCTTTTGCAATAGGACAAGGGTAGTGGTTTTAAAATAAAAGAGGGTAGATTTAGATAAAAATTAAGAAAAATGGTTTTTTGCAATGAGGATGCTAAAACACCACAAGAGGTTATGGTGTGTGGGCAGTGAGGTGGATGACCCATCCCAGAAACTGCTCAAGACCAGGCTAGATGGAGCTCTCAGCAACCTGATCTAGTTGAAGGTGTTCTTGCTCACTTCAGGGGACTAGACAATTTTTAAGATCCCTGCCAGCCAAAACCATTCTATGATTCTGTGATAAATGGACATGTTACTGGAGCACTTTTCCTGCCTTGATACAGTTTTCATCGCTGTGGGGTAGCAGGCTGATAACACATAGTAAATAGGCTTTTTGTGGTGGGACAGAAAGCGAGACTGTGTGTGTCTGTTACAGACTTTAACAGGGTAATATGAAGGCAGTCAGGTTAAGACTTTGATCTGCCTCTTTTCATTTTTAATCCATTCGCAAAATCCATGTAAGTAGAGCTGTGAAAATGGAACTTAGTTTGGTTCTGCTACGTGATGCACACCTCAGCTGTGCATCTGTCTCCAAAATGCTGGCACTGTCTGAAGTACAGGTCCCACAAGAAAAAATACTTGGCAGTGCTCAACTTCACCCACCTCAAGTTTTTTTCTCATCACTTAGTTTCAAAATATGATACTTCACATAGATTTTTAATTTAAACGTTAGGGAATAATACTCTGTTGCTTTATTGGGAGTTTCTATACTCTTTTACTTTTAATCAATAGCTTTTTTCAAAGTCAGCAAGACTTCTCACACGTGCCACAGTTAGGCCCATGCTCAGCATAAGTGGCAGCTGCCTGAGAGGGAGCTGACTTGCTGAGCTGTGGCATTTGTGACCTGAGCCTTGCCTTCAGAGAATGTTGTGCTTTGGGAAGTCACTCATTTCCAGCCCACTCTGTTGCTCAGGCTTTAAGAAGTAGAGAAATTGGGTTTGCGCTTGTTTGAGCTGCTTATGAGCCACTAGCCAGTTTTACTGGGGGCTTCCAGGCCTGTCTGGGTGTCTTCTGCTGACCTTGTTAGGGCCATCGGGGCACACCGAATGGAGTCCTTGCCAGGCACACTAACGAGTGGCCAGGGTTAATTTGCCCTTTGAAAATGAAGAAATCAATATGTTGATCCAGTCGGAAATCCCTTTCTTCACAAAACAGTCTACCCCAAACCCCTCCACGTAATTAAGGCTAAAGCCAAATTTTGTTTGGGTGAAATGCGCAATCTGTCTGCTCCCTAAGCTGTGCTGAATGAAGTTCTCCCCTAATGGCGCAGGGAGCAGCTGTCACGCTGTTGTTCTAATAACCATGAGACAAAATGATTAAATTTCCATCAATCATTTAGCATTATCAGAATAGGTCATTTTAATAAATTGTTATCATAGGATCAGTGCCTGGCACCTTAGACAGGAGAGAGTCTTTGAGTGATCCTCCTTGCAGGAGATGCCCATCCTGGTTAAACCAGCAGTTCCAATAAATTCACCATTTTTCGTGAAGGTGTCTGCTAGCAGGGTCTTTTGAAAGTAAAAACAGTCCTGTAATCAACTCAATGGCTTTCTGGTTTCAGCCAGTGTCCCCTCGTTCCTGCACTGTATAAAAAAATCATCAATCTTTCACCTTGGGGAAAGTCCTCAAAAGGTAGTAAGTGGTGTGAGGGGACTAAATAATTTTTCAGAAGCCATTTCAGAGCCAGAAGCTAGATGCCCAGCAACACAGATGTCTACCAAGTGGACTTACTGAAAATGTGAGAGGTTTTCATGGGAATGTTTAAATGTACATACTTTCCAAAACCCCATGTGGTGCCTGCTTATGTCTTAAAGCCACTGAGTACCTTTAAAACTGTCCCCTTGGCCTCCTTGGTTGAAATGTTCTCAGTGTTTTACCTACTTACCATGTTTCTTCATAGTCATCTCCATGCTGTATCCAGTGTGTCTTCCCCTAGTTTCTCTCTCTGCAGAGAAATTTCTTGGCTGCAGAAAAAGATAGACCCTAACCCAGTTTTTAAAGCCAGCTGGACCCTGTCTGTTGCTGGTGTGTGAATAGGAAAGTGGAAAACTCCAAAGTCCACACTGGAATTTGTTGCTCCTTACTGTTTGTCTTGAGCATCCTCTTCATCTGTTCTTCAAGGATGGTGGTGGATGTCAAAAACTTACAGGAGATTTATTCAGCTCTTTGGTGATGCTGAGAAAAGGTGATAGTGAAAAATGGAGAAAAGCTGGAAGATATTTCATTGCTTCTACCTAGAAATACGCTTAACAAATAGACAGTGTCCTGGGTTTCTGTAAATCAGACTTGACTGTCATTTTTTATCAAAGAGAGGGTTTTTTCTGTCCGGTTTGGGAGCAGCTAAGCCATCAAAGAAACACATGAACCTTGGCAAGGGAAAAGTATTTTCAGGCAGGGTCATCTTATTCCTTGTTATATGTTTGAAGCTCCTGGGTGCAAACATACCTAAAATTGCTCCTCACTGTGTGTTTTGTTCGGAGGTTTGCTTGTTGCCTTTTGTGTTGCGTTTTTTGTTGTTGTTGTTGTTTGTTTATTTTCCTTACATACAGTAATCTCACTATCTTTTCTTGTTTTTCTTTTCCAGGCCCTCAAACTGACACGAGATGTAGAGAGAGAACCCTTTGCCAAATCTGCTGTCAGCAAGTGGACAGTGATACTGTTTACAGCTTACGACCTTTGTGAACCCTGCATTATTTTCCTAATGAAGCAGACTGTTAATAGGCCCCTTACTGGAGTGAAGAACCTACTTTTTTTTCCTCTCTTTCTTTTTTTTTTTCTTGTTTTGTTGAAAATTGAACTCATTTTGAAGTATGCAAAATCTTCCTTTTCTGGGATGGCCAGGCACCTGCTGTGGAGACAATGTTCAGCACCATCCTGTTGAGAACTCACTGTGTAGCCTTTACACTAGTTACTTGTCAATGAATATGTGGTGTTTCAATATATTAATGGTTTATGGGATGTTTTAAGTTGGCTTTTCTTTTTGGAGGTTTTCCCTATCTGCCCACCCTCCCCCCTACAGCCTCCAGTTTGATTTCAGTAGATTTTTAATCATTTTTGCTTTCTCTCCCTGGGGAATCTGAGGCACTGTGCACATGCGTGGAAATGACTGAAACCCAACACTGCTCAGGTGTCAGGGTTTTCTGAAGATGCAGAGTTTGTTAGTCCTGTCAACCAGCTGGATTCCAGAGAGGGGATCTGTGTGAACCTGTTTGTTTGTTGGGTTGGTTGGTTGATTTCTTTCTTACTCTTTCTTTAAGTTTAATGGTATACCCCTGTTTTCTATAAGGGTCAATGCAGAGCTGGTTGCACAGCAAGGGAAGCTGGCGAGTTTGCCTCTTGGCTCATGAGGACGGACTGACAGCGGGTGCCATTGCCCTCGCGTGCACCAAGGCAGGAGCCCCTTTCCTGCCCACTGGAGCAGGCTCTCCTGCCTTACATTAGCAAAGCTGCCCTCACTGCCCCAGTGAGCTGGTGAGGAGCTGTGGGCTGAGCTGCCACACAAGGTCGACATAGTCACCTGTAGAGATGTGTTTGAAAACACAGAAATTAAGGAAGAAGTAGCAGCTGGGCATGGGCAGGTGATTTGCAGTGAAATGCCAGGAGCTGAGGCACAGATCACTGCAGGGTGTGTTATGGCGTTAGTGATCCTGTTTATTTTTGTTGTTGTTGTTGTTTTGGACATATCCTTGATAATTTTTTCCTTCTCAATATGTATAATCCATTGTGGCAGAAGAAGCAGGAGTGGGAATGGCAAGGTGACAGTATCATACAAATGGCTTTTCATATGAGCATAGGTTGTAGCAGGATAAATGACACTGAAAGACAAGGCAGTTTTATATATTTTGCTTCTAAGATTTTCTTTTGTAAAATGAATAATAATTATTAATAATAATGAATAAAAGGTATGGTGCTGTATAGATCCTCTCTATAATCTGGAAAGATTGATTACTTTTTATTAGTATCTTGGGGGGGAGGGATACAAAAAAGAGGGGAAAACACCAGTGGTACATAGGAACTTATTATGAAGTGGTTCTGAATAGGACAGTGTATACATAATTCTCCAAAGCGATATATGAAGTTTTTTTTTCCTTTGCATAAAAGCATTATGCATATAAATATATAAATATATTTTATTATGTACAGAAATGGATCATTATGCATGGATGTTAGGAGAACAAAACTAGCATTTTAACCCAAAGTCTCAGTGCATGAGTTCCCACCGACCCGTGTCCCATGCAATGTGGAGTGACTCCCTCTCGCCACTGCCACCGCACATGCACAGTCATGCACCGACACTCACATGCATTCGTGGGCCCGTCCTCACTCCTTACTTTCCAGGTCCCTGAGGTGATTTTGGTGAAACAATGGCTCCTAGTGTGATGGAAGTTTTGGTTTTGTACCGTAGCCCCCATACTGTTCTCTCATAAAGATGCGCCTCTTGGTTTCTCCCCCCAGTTATGACTGTGTAGGCTCTGTGCAGTTGTGGTTAGCGTAGCCCTGTAACATATCAACTCTTCCAATCAGCCAAGGGTTTATAATTTGCCTTTTAAAAAAACTTCTCTTTACTTTTTGCACAGGGGTTCTGTTTGTTAGCATGTAGCCTAGTTTATTGCATTCATTGAAGCTGGCTGGTGCACATTGCCCGTGTCTATCAGCAGCTGGCTTCCCAGGATGCTTGTGTGGCACAGCTGGGCACCCTGCTTACCCAAGTCCAGTTGCAGGCACCTTTTACTGAAATTTGTCAAGAGTTCATCACTGGCCTCTTCTGAGCGTGTGCCGTTAGCTCTTAACTTCCTGGCAACCCCAAAATGTGAGTGTGTGCTGAAGGACTTCCCTCTGGTGTTTATTTTGCTGAGGTGTCTCTACAGCTGCTGCCCTGTGGCTGGACCTGTGCCCCAGCCCCATGTTTTGGCTGTCAGCAGAGCTCACTTGGTGGCTCCCTGTGCTGTGGTGCAGCTTTTGATCCCTGCACAGATGAGCCTCCACTGAGACCCGTGGTGTTGCCCAAAGACAGATCACCATCACTGACAGATCAGTAAAGCCTGACTTGATGTTATGGCCAAAGTGACCAAACCCCGTAATTTATTTTTTTTTCTTGATGCAGATTCAGTTCTTGTCAAAGGCAAGGGAAGGCCTGTTGAAAGCTTAAATTAAACGACTGCAAATTCTGCTGTGTTCCAGCAACTTAGCCTGCTTGGGTTCAGAGGAACTGCTTTCCAGTGGCAGAAGTGAAAGACAAAACTGTGGCCTGCTCTGTTCAGAAAATGGAGGAGAAACACTTGGTTTAGAGACAGCCCATCAATGGCAGAGAAGTTTTTTTAAAAGAAATAATAAGAGCATTAGTGGCTGAAAGGCTTAACCTGCCTCACATCAATGTCAAGGGGAGCATTTCCATTGGCATGGCTGGGACAGCATTGGCCCCTGCTTTGGAGAACATCCCAGCACTCACTGAAGAGGGATGGACTTGGACAGCCTCTTCAGTTTAGTTTGGTTTCTGTTGCTCAGTTTTGGGGCCAAAATTTTCAAACAGAAGTGCCTGGTATCAGGCACCAAACACCGGGGACTCCAGCATGGTATCGGGGCAAACTGCTCTGGCCTCGTGGCTTCTTGAAGGAAAGGGAGGTGACAAGTTCCTCAGCCCCAGGGGAAGGTCATCTCCCTCTACACCTGCTGAGGTGCCCAGCAAAGGCCCTTCACTCCAGAGGTGCTAAATAAATCTCCCTGAATTCAAAGGGCCAGTTATTTAGGTGTCAAAATTAAGCCTTGAATAACTAGTTTGGGGAAATTTGAAAATCTGGCCTTTGAGTCTTTGAGCATGTTTATGCCTAGGAGTTTTCCTTGTGAAATCATGTAAAACAGATGAAGGTCAAGGTCACAATTACATGGGTATCTTTTGAACTCTTGGTCTAAACAAAATGTCTAATGTCTTATGCAGTTTCTAGTCACATTTTCTTAAAAATAAATTCTCTTAAGAATAATTTGATAGTTTAACACTGCTTAACTCCAGAAATTTTTGTGCCATTGCTTAAAAAAGTTATCTTTTAGGTCTTGTATTTCTCCAAAATTATATCATTGCTTGGCAATTGGTGTCCTGTAAGTGTTTCAAGTACACAATATACCTTTGGAATTGCCAACAGATGCGAAGGGGGACCAGATACATTTCGTAACTATGGGTTGGAAAAAATGGATTGTACATTTGGCTTCACATGTTTAACTTTTTTTTAAAAAAGTTGCATGATTGGAAAAAATATGTATACAGTATCTGTAAAACTGTTTTATCTGTTTCTGTTTCAAGCCATGTAAATTGGAAGAATATTAAATCCACAGCCTTATCGCGCATGGCCGTCTTTACATACCGAAGAGCTGAACAGTTTATACTTTTCATTTGGGCTATCTTGTACTTTCATTTGAAAGCAGACACTCTCACGTTGCAGTCTTACTGAGGATTTTATATTTAAAAAGAAAAAAAAACAAAAAAAAAAATCAAAGAAAAAAGATGCTGCCCTGGAGGAATATATTACCTTACTACTCAGAGGTTGGAAGGAAGTTTGTTTTGGAGCAAAACCTGCCCCTTTCCAAATGAAGTAGAGACGCAGTGCTTACTCCACTTGGTGTTATTAGATATTGCCTTGTGTATTCCATTTTAAATTGTAATCTAGTTTGTAAAAGAGATGGTGACGCATGTAAATAAAGCATAATGGATCTCTACATTGCACATGGCCTTTGCTCTGGTTTATTTTGTCATAGACATGTGAACAAAGGAGCTGGGGAAGGGGTGACTTTCAAGCAGCAAGTGAAAACGGCTGGGGAGATGCTTTGGGCTGGAGAGGGCCCCCCAGCCTGCATCCACTATCTGTCAATGCATATTGACATGAGCCTCTGCCCTTCAATGCTTGAGCCAAGCCAGTGTAGTTTTGGTGGTCAAATAACCCCCAGGGGGATCATTTACTGCTGCTGAAAAATCACGAAATTCATTCGAATCTGGGGACAGAGGGGAGTTGTCCCTGGGGGTTGCAGCTGCACTGTGCAGCTGCCTGACCTGGGAGAGAACCAGTCCAACTGCAGACCTGTTGGGAGAAGGGTTACACCCCCACCATGGGCTTGGCTGGGTTTCAGACTGTCTTTGAAAAATGCCTGGAGTACTTGAAACCACCCATTTGGGATTTGGGATAATAAAACCAGCAGCCTGACTCAGCAGAAAGTTGTACTGAGGGCTCTGGCTGAGGCACTGGAGAGCATGCTCAGAAATGAGAGGCATGTCAACAAAAAAACTCTTCTCCCACCCTGATGGGAAGCTAAAGATATATCTTTTTGAGTCATTTTTTGGGAGGAAATCATATTTTCAAGAAAGAGGAGCCTTTCCTTACTGGAGGGAGGGGATTTTCATTACTCCAGAGGCACAAACCACAATGTTGTCCGTGCAGAGCCCAAGGAATGCTATGCTGAAGTACTGCAGCAATAAAGAGCAGCTTGGGGGTATCCCTTGTTAAATATAGCAAGAGCTGTTCAGGTTTGGTTCTGACTAGAGACAGCCTGAAAAGTGACAAGATCCAGAATAAATAGCCTTTGACCAGGAGAAAATGTGCATTAAAACTTCCCAGAGTGAGAGTGCATTTGTCCTGCAGCAGCTACAGCTTCCCCTTACAAACAGAGCTGTTTTGCTAGTTTTTTTCAGAAGGCTTCTCCAACAAGGCTCTGCCAGGGAAAGACCTGTGTCCTCTGTCTTGGCATCGCCCTACTGATATTTGGGACAAACTATTATGGTTGTTTGGCCCAGTGAAGTTCCGGGTCAAAGGGACTCAGCTTTAACCTGAATTTAGGCAGGGACAGCTGCAGCAATCTAGATGAGCTGATCAGATCCTGAGCGAGTTCTTGTGCAGAACCTACTTGGGTCTGTTGTATAGTGCCTTAGCTGTGACCTTCAGTTCACCTGGCCTTGGAATAGATCATTCTTATCTTTCACAGTACTTTCAAAATAAGTCCAAACATTTTTAAACTTCTCCAAGTTGTCCCAGAAGGCAGAAGACTTTTCAAATTGCTGCTGAGGCTGGTGAGGCAACAGAGAGCTATTTTGGGAGCTCCCCGCCACATATGCTGAGTCGTGAGTTCAGCCAGACCAGGGAAAACAGTATTTTACAGCTCTTGTTTGGTTACTGCTGCCAAGGAAGTTAGGGATGCTTTCAAGAAGGCTGAGATAAGTAAATCTGGGAGGCTACCTCTTTTACTGGTTGGAGTCACCATGACTGGAATTTCTCCCTTCAAAAGGAAGTCTTCCTGGATGAAGTGGAGCCCAAGACAGATGGAGTAGATACTGCTCTTGCTGGTACACACATTCATCCCACTGCCAGCGTCTTCTGCACTGTCTCATGGCATCTCTGTTTGCCCAACCCAGACCACAGAGCTTTTTTTCCCACTGGCTCTGCCTGTGGAATTTTTTTAATGAAAATGTATTTATCACATAAGTACAAAGCACAGAAAATTCCACTAGAGCAACAAAAACAAAACCAGAGAAAAACCAAAGTAAGCTTGTTTTTTTAAACTGTGATTTTGAGAAACTTTGGGATTGTCTGACAAAATTCAGAATCTCCAATTTGGAAATTTTATATTTGCACCTGGATTTTCTTTGCATACTCATGGGTGGAGCATTTTTGCATATGTCAAAACATTTACAGTAATTCCGCGATTATAAGCTGCACCCTTTTCATTGAAGAATCCAGTCTACCCCAGCAGTGCGGCTAATCATCAGGTGCGGCTTATCTATGGACAAATCCCAGCGAAATGCCAACCGGGAAGTGCGAGCTGACCGGGGAGGAAGCTGCCGCCTAGCCGCTGCTGGGTGGGCGGCGGGCTGATGCTGGATTGGCGAGGCCAGCCCGGCTTCGCCACCTTCGCATGAGTGAGCAAGCCGCCTTTGCTGTGTTCGTGGGGGTGAGTGAGCTGCCTTCGCCGCGAGCGAGGTGCTGCCGCCTTCGCTGCAGTGAGCGAGGTGCCACCGCTGTCGCCTTCGCTGCGGCAAGCGAGCTGCTGCTGCCGCCTTCACACTGGGGAGCGAGCCGCCGCTGCCGCCGAGCGGCGGAGGCTGTGGCAGCCAGCGCCAGGAGCGGGAGTGCTGGGGCCTGCGGCATGGGGAGTGCGCCTGGGGCTGCCTTTAAAGGCTTTGCCAGTCTGTGAAAACTGTTTGTAAACTGAGCACTTGACACCGAACCCGGCGCTCGCACGATGCTGTTACTAACTCATTACTTTGTCGCACATGGATCCTCCTTTAAAAAAAAAAAAATGTGGCTTATCACCAGGTGCGGCTTACTTATGGACGATTTCCGTGGTCTTCCCAGCTACCCAAATGTGCGGCTTAAAATCAGGTGTGGCTTATAATTGTGAGATTACTGTACTTGCTGGAACAAAGTGTCTCCTGGTTTTATTTTTTGATGGTTTGATGACATACAAAGGACCTGATTTTATCTAGAAAATGTCCCAATTCAATAGGAACAACTGGCCTAAATGAGGTTAACTGCTGTAGCATTCTTATAATGTTATACATTCTTTATGCCATGCAGGTTTAAAGGTGTCTATATCCTATGAGTAACGTGGTGAAATGGTGGTAAAAATACATGACATAAAAATATTTCCAACTTCCAAGACAAATAAAATGCTGATCAGGAGTCTTTTCCCTCCATTTGCACTCTTTTTGAGGCAATACCACCTTAAAACTTTGTTTTTGCTGAAATGTATAGCACAGAGCAATTCCCACATGTTGCCTTTCCCTGGGGATTAGCCTTCCAGCAATTGAGCATTGAGGCTGCTGCTGGCAGCTGTGGACCCTGGCAACACAGGATTGTCAGACTTTGGGTCTACTTAGGAAGTAGAAGTTTGGCTCTGAAAGATTCACTGGCTGGTGTGGCATTGTCCAGTGTGGGAGGAAGGGCAGGACATCAGTGGGAGCAAGCACAGCAGATGCCAGCACCTTGCTCTGGTGTCTGGTAACCTCCTGCTGCATGGACAATGGCTCCTTCTGCTGTTCCTAACCACCTTGAGAAAAGGATGGCATTGGTTAGGAAGTGCTAGTTAAGAAACACGGGTGAACTCTACCTCTGACCTCCAAAGCAAAAGATAGAGGAAAACTGTTTATGGATAGAGTCACCTCAGAGGTGCTCCCTGGAGAGCAGCAGAGGAAGCTGCTCTTGACACCTTCACCTCCAGGAGGGAGGGGTCCAGCCTTTCCAAGCTTCTGCTGTGAATGACTGGCCTGGTGTTTGTCTTGCATATGTTGTTTCAGTAGAAAATTCGTATTTCACCAGTGCTTCATCTCAAATCTCTATTAGGTTCCTTTTACTTAAGGCTAACCAGGCCTGTTCACTATTAACTAATTAATGGATGAACGTCCTGGAGAAAAATCACTGCTTAGCAAGCAATAATGCAATTCATAAAAGACATACAGTTAAAAAAAAAAAAAGTCATTTTACTCATTAAATGGAACCCATTGTCATTCACACTTCTCTGGAGAGTCATATTTGCAACATCAAATTGTGTTATCAACCTCAGTGTGCATCTGTTAGTCAAAGCTTATGGAGAGGCTGTCTCATTTATACAGCAGTTTCTGCCATGCACTGTCACTCACCCTAGCACACTCCCATGGAAAAGCCACAATTCAAGTTAAAATTCTGCTCTGCCTGAGAGGTTATAAAATTATGGTGGCTTTCAGATCGGGATCTAAGTCTCTTCCTGGGGACTGCACTGGGTACAGTGGCTGTCACCAAAGGGTCAGTGCCAACCAAGTGACATAGACAGGAGCGGCCGCATGGGAAACGCCACAAATGCAAAATTTCTCTTCCCTTCTTACCCACAACAAGCACTTCAGGGTGAGCCCATTTCACTCGGTTTTTCACCAGAGGATGTCAAGGTGAGAAGTTGCTTGCAGAAAGTGCCCTGAATTGCTGGGTCCTGGGGGACGTGGCTCACACTCTGCAGCTACATTTCCAGCCTCTTTAATCTCCTACCTGAACATCTTTGCTTTTCCACAATGTCTTCACCTTCCCTTGCCAAAGCTTTGCTCTCTTATTAAGAAAGGGCCTCTGGGATGACAACATGATGTTGCTGTTAGCAGGAGATTCTTGAGGTCTGCTTTTCCCACACAAAGGGATGTGTAAGGAGCAGGGGGGTGGCCACTCCCACCTTACAGATCTCATGGACCATGCATCCAAGGGGACTTCTCCTTGTGTGCAAAGAAAATGTCAAGAGATGTGAGCATACAGGAATGAAAAATAAAGCAACAAGTGGAAATGATTCCATAAAATGCTACTCTTTAAGTTATGCAATGCCATGGGGGCATCTGAACCACTTTTTCATTCCCTTCAGTCATTCTTCAATCTATATCTAAAGTCACCAGTGATTTCCATTGCTGTCAGCAACGATCCTCTTATCTTTTAATCCTCATGAATCTTTCTTTGGAAAAAAATATTTCATCCTTTTTTTTTTTTTTTTCCCTTTTCTTCATTCTAGGACTTTTTTACATTCTCTGTTTTTCTAAGGCCAGTTATTAAAACATTTTTGGGATCAATTAAGTAAGTTGTGGACGTGATTATGATGCTTTTATTTAAGCAAGACGCCCGGGTGACACAGTTCCCTGGTAAGAACTCATTGCCAGCACAAGTCACACCATTCCACCCACATTAGGAAGAAACACTCCTCATTTTGCTGCTTCAAGCTACACCTGAGTCTGAAGACACAGTTTGCTGCTCTAGCTGCATCAGCCACCCTTTCCTGAAAGGAAAACCCTAAACAATGCTTTACTTGGAATAGTAAGTTTGCAGCCAGTGTGGTCTGGTGGTTGTACTCACAGGTCTGCTAAGGAAAGGAGATGTAGAGCTGAGATTACAAATGGTCTATGGACCTCTTACCAGGTATGGCACCTCAAAGGGACATGGGCCCACCACTTCAGAGCAAACTCCTATAGACAAAAAACACCTTATGTTTTTAGAAAGCGTCTTGCAGAGGGCTAGGCTGAAAGGACAGTGCAGGAGGGAATCTTCCCCAGTGACTTGCAGCTGTATTGATTACTAAGGAGTGGAAACATCTGAGTCTGCCCATCAGTTTGGGAATATAAAGGAGTGGGATAGCTGGCCACAGTTACAGGCACTTGGAGCTTGAGATTCAGAGTTTGCTGGAGGAAGTGAATGAGGAAAGGAACAGATAAGGTGAGAAGATGTGTGACAATCAGGGTTAGGTGACCAGGAAAGGGATGGTTGGGGTTACCAGCCATGCAGAATGAAAGGAGTCAGTGCTGTGTGGAACTGCCTGTAAGACAAGGAATCAGTACTGTGAGAAGGTGTCAGAGTTATCAGAGAGGCCTGTGAAGGAAGGAGTCAGAGTTGCATGAGAAAAAGGCATGTAGAGTTTGTGAATAAAGGACTGGTGGGAATGCCAGTTCAAGGGTTGGCAGTGATACCAGCCCTGTCCATCTCACCAGCACTGTGATAGCATTTCTTTGTTCGTACTCTGCCAAGTTTTTCTGTGAGAAATGAAGATTGTGCAGTAACTTTGTACAGTTTAAGTGCAGCCCAGAACAACCAACTGCAGAGTTGACAGTGGTGTCTGCTCTCTGGCAGTGCTGGCATGTTTGGCTGCGATTCTTCCCGAGGCCAAATCTGCAAAATGGAATTGAAAAACTTTGGTTCTATTTCAGTGAGTCAAGAATCTACAAACCTTTCCAACTGAAGGTTATCAGAGTTTGAGTGGTTTATGCTGATCACCTCATCCATGAGCTAACAAAAGGCTTATCTGCTTCTTTTCTGCTATAACTGACAGTGCTCTGTAGGCTCATGTTCAGCATTTCAAGAGTAACTTAAAGGTCAAATTTACCATATGGGCAGATTGGATGAGCTCATGGTTGAGGAAAGACCATCTAAAGGTGACTTGTCTAACATCTCTACACACACACACTGGCTTCACACACATTTCTGTTTAGTCTAGCCTTGTCTCAGACATGACCCAGGTGCTGAGAGTATCAGGATGAAGCTGTACTAGAAATGTTAGATTTGGGTTGAATCTGGCACCTGGAACATAAGGCAATAATAAGAGTCTAGCAAAAGAAATCTTTGAAGAAAAAGATGAAATAGAATTAAATTGTTCTGACACCTGAATTATGGCAAACTGCTGAAGCACTTTGTATTTAAGCAATTTACTCCCATATTTTGGGTAGGGCATTATGGGATGCAGACGAATGCTGGGAAACAATAACTGGTCCCTACATCCTGGGAATTTCCCCACTGTGTCCCACAAACCTTTTGACCAATTGTCAGTTTTCAGCCCCTCTACCTTTCACCAAAAAAACACAGATGCTTGACAAGAGCAGACGTTTCACCAAGGCATTTCAATAACTACCAGCTTGCTGGTGTGCATTTCTAAAAGTAGGACTAGTGTGCTATCTCCCCTCCCAGCTGTCCCCTCTATCTTCCTTCTGTGAGCCCAATCTTGTGCCACACTTGTTCCCCTGGTCCTCCTGCCACCTGCCCCACCCAGCCTTGGCTGGATGCCTATGGCTGCGGGCCCTGGAAACCCAAAAGTTGGCATCAGCCTCTGAGTGCTGGTGTATCAGGCAGCCCAGCAGCTGGAGGACACGTGCCCAGCACCCAGCAAGGCTCTTGTGCAGAATGAGGAGTGCCACCACTGCTAGCGTGAGGAACAGGGAGGGAAAATCAGCCAGGTGAGATTCAGCAAACAGAGGTGCTGTGCTGAGGAAAGAGATCAGCTGCCAAAAGCCAAGTAGGGTGCAAGCAGCAGCCCTGGAAAAAAAGTATTGTGGGCAGTAATGAGGTAGAAACTGTCTGAGCTCTGGCTGTGGAGTTGTGGCACTGGGGCCCCCTTGGCTGTTTAAGCCAGGCTGAAGAGGAGTGAGAATGAGGAGACCAATGGGGGAAGGTTGATGTAATTTGTTAGAACAAGTTGAGAGGGGACACAAAATATCTTTATATTACTTCATGTAGAAAATTAAACACCACCGCCCCCCGCTTCATACCCACTAAGGAGAGGACAGTCGTGTTTCATCTGCAGGAAATTTAGGTTATGTTCTCTTAGCTATGAAGATAATTAACACATTTCCTAGAGGTGTGGACTTTTCTTCATTAAGGGTGCTTTTTTGGAAGCAAAACGTTTGCCTGGATTTTCCATGGCCCTGTCTCAGAGCAGGAGGGTGATCTCCTGAGGTCGCTTCTAACCTCATGCTCCTATGACTTGCCTTAAGGACTTAGAGCAGCTTTAAAACAAGATAGAGTGGGGAAAAAAAAGGGCACAGGTCTCTGTGTACAGTAGCATGCTGTTATCTTTTCTGCTGGTCTGACTGTAACAGGTATTGAGCAATGTTGTCCCGCTGTGCTGACGCATGAGCCTGGGTGTCCCCGAGCCCAGGGAGGTATTGATGTAGCACAATCACGGAATATGCTGAGTTGGAAGGGACCCCTCATGGTCAAGGAGTCTGACTCCTTCTGGACCAGAAGTACAAATACAGGTGAAAATACAGATGCTTCTGCAGTGGGTCAGGTTTGTTTCAAAGGTGGCCTGCTTTCCCTGCTGAGGGCACACAGACCAGGAAAAGGGGCAAGGAGCAAAGCCCCACTGGCTGTGAACAGCAGGACTGGAGTGGGCAGGGACACATCAGGGAGAGGCAGCTTTGGGTGAGCACCTGCTTATCAGAAAAGCCAGGCCCTGGTGAAAGATGCAGCCTGTTGGGGTGTCTCCATCACTGTTGCCAGGCCACCAAGGCAGGCGTTGGGAGGGTGTCTTTCTGGGGCAGGAGGATCCAGACAGTCCATGATGGCAACTGTGGGCAAAGCTGCAGTGCCTGAGCAAGCAAGTTATGCTAGAGGACAAGAAGATGCTCGTGGCAGCACCAGCCTCCCCTCCTGCTGGCAAACAGGAGTGGTGGCTGCCTCCTTGCCCTGCACTAGGGCCAGCAGTAACCTCACCAAGCAAGGTCCCAGCACAGCCAGCCAACAAACTGTACCAGACTTGGGCTCCCAGACAGAAAAAACAACCCCCTGCCTGCTCGATGTTTAGATTAGAAGTTTATTTTACAGTTCATTTCACAATCCGTTTCTCTTCTCCCTTTGCCATGAGGTGATTTATGGTGCTGCAGATCCTATCTGCCTGCCCTGCCCAGGGCACAGACCTGAGAAAAACCTGCCAGGGGTCTGTCCTTCTCCTTGCTGCTCTTTCATCTACAGCTGCCCTTACCTATGAGTAAAACTAGAGCAGTTCCTTCCAAATAATGATGAATCAGTCTCTTGCTCCCTTGTGCTGCTGTTTTGAGGGGTAGGGGCTCAGGGTCTCTGAAGAGAATGAGCAAACAAACAAGGTGCCAAGGGCTACCCTGAACTGCCCGCTGGTTGCCTCTTCTCCTGGTGCCACTGGTGGGGTGTTGAGGACTGCTGGGTGAGGAGGGTTTATTCCTGGCTGAAGCTGTTGGCATGATCCATGGCTGCAGGAGATGGCTGGTCCCTGCCCATCTTGTGCCGTAAGGGACTTTCAGGGGCTGTTGGGATTAACTGGGATTAGTTGCTCAACGGCGCATTTAAATACAGATTTTTATGTTTCCCTGTTTTAGTGACATTCAGGGAGGTGGTTTAGCTTCACTGGTTTAATCAAGAGCTCCGGAGCTGAACATGCAAAAATGATGTGCTGCATTTTACTGTGAAAATAAGAGATCTCATCAGAAGATCTGGTGAGAAATCCCTGAATAATACTTGACCTTCCTCGCTTTCTGTGTGCTTTGAAGGCAAAGGATTTAGTGCTTCCTTGTGCAGAGCCAGGTGCTCCCTATGAATAACTGGACCCAACCTAAAAGCAGGAGGAAGTGTATTTAAAAAAACAGAGGTGTGGTAATGACACTATCAAGCTTTTTGTGTGTTGTGTAATCCATGTGCGTGTGGCTCCTGAAGAGCCTGCTCCCCAGTCATGCCTAAATCACTCCATGAAAACAATGACAAAGCCCTAATAAATTGACTGGCAAGAGGGGTTTGCTTTTTTTCACCTAGAAAATGGTGTTCGCCTCACATAAATATGAAGTTCTGTGGACTGAATGCTTGTGTGACAGACACAGTGCCTTGTAAAAGTTCTGAAAGAAGTTTTTTCTTGCAGTTTTCTTTATCATCACTAATTGCCCTCATGATGATGATGTGTGCAGATGGTAAGAAACAGAGTTTCACATAGAGGTCACTGAGAGCCTATGATTACCTATATTAACAGCTAAATAATTCTCTCAAACTTTAGCAATTTACACCTTTTGAATACCAGTTGTACCAAGTGGGGAGAGTTTAATGTTAAGAACATTATGAAATTGTTTTCATGTTCAACATAATGCTAAGTACTAGAAGTCTAGAAAAAGGGACTGTATTTTGCAATACACGTGTTTGGGCTCTAGGTGACTGGTCCAAATTTAGTCCATTCCTACACTGGTAAGATTTCTTAAAGGCAATACAAAAATACCTGCTTTTTCCTTCTTTCCTATAAAAAGCACATAGACTCTTATTTACCTAATTCTTTCTTGTGTGTAATAATTCTCCAGATATTGGAGAATGATGTTGGAGATAGAGAAACAAAATGTTCAGGGAAGTACGAACTTCTCTGCTTTTGTGCATGTGACTAAATACTTGAAAGGAAGATCCTTCCACCATTCATTTAACCACTTTATATGTCAATAACACCACCAAACAGTGAACTAGAAAAAAAGAATATGACAGTCTGCCTATAGAAATTGACCTTAGATTAGCTGGAATTATATCTGATTAGCCCCAGTAAAGTTTACCCATTTTCACCAATACTGTGAGGTACTGAGATAGGTATTGGGGTTTCTTTTCCTCTAATTCAAAGTGCACATATCAGGAAAAGCAGCAAAGCTGGCACTACTCAGCAGCCTCTTGTGGAGACATTCTCAAAAGCCTGTAAGGAAGTCAAAGGTAGAACTGAAAAGCTGAGGGATGACAGCATTAGCAAGGGCAAGGATGATTTCTGCAGGATGATCAGGAGGTGCATTTCGTAAAAGAGAAACCTTCTCCCCAGACAGTTTTTCATAGCTAGCAACCATGCATTGCAGTTTCTGTCTTGCAACACAAGTTGTCTGCAGAGATTGTGTCTCCCTACCTGACCTGCATGTCCTGAAAGAGGCCATGAAGCATCAGGGGAAAAACACGGCCCTGGGGTGTCCTGTGGACCCCAAATAACCTCTCAAGCCTGGTGTAAACTCTGCCCAAGAAACATTTGCAGAGAACAGACTTCCTCCCTGCAAGCCTGCCTTCACGTAGAGCCAAAGTGGAGAGGTTGTCCCCTTCACCTCCTGCTAACCTCTCTGGCCAGACCAAACTCAGAACCCCAAGGGAAAAGATTCAACTGGTGTGTTGCAACATCCGTCTTCTGTTTTTGCCAATCCTATTTCTCAGTCTGTTGGCTAAGGTCCAGTAGAATATCTCAAGGACACCCCAGTTCCATAGGGGGAAAAGGAGAGATGCAAACAATTTTGAAAACACTTGTTTACATTTTTTTCTAATTTCTTGGGAATCTTAAATTAAATACAACTGCATTTGAAATGAAATAACCCAAGGGAAAATGTTAGTAAAGGGCTTGCCACTGTATCCAAAAAGGACTACAACATGGTGAACATACTGCTTCTAAAAGGAACAAAGATATAGCTGCTAAAGCCTGGGTTTCTCTGGTTTGTAAGCCAAATTTAGTGCCCAGTGAGGGTGACCACTTCCCAGCTCCTGAACAGTTTGACTCCTGAAGCTCTGCTTCTTGCAATAGGCTTTGTAGGCTTGGGTCTCCACAGTTTTTTCTACGAAAATCCTGGCGGTTTGTGAGGAATAGTTTTCTAGAACTTGATTCCATCACCTCTCTTGAGAATGTAGTGTAGGATTAAGGCAAATCTATGGTGTATTTTCAGAGAAGTTTGCATTTAGCAGTGCAATATATGTAATACTTACACAGATAAACCTCCCCTTAAAAGTACACACTGGAAAAAGGGCACAAGCACAGGGCTGTTCCAGCCTTTCTAGTGGCAGGAACCCAGGGACAGGGCTCCAGCAGCTGCATCCAGGGAAGGACAGCTTCATGTGAGACTGGCAGCTCAGGGGTCTGCATGGAGCAAGCTGTGAGGGCTGTGGACCACATGTAAAGGAGCAAAGTGCTGGCATTGAAAAGGCTCCTGCATTTGGCATCCAGAAATGGCCTATGACACTGGGAAGGGATGGATCAGATCTGTGCAGCGCTACTTTTTCATGCTGATTGAAGGGGACTGCATTAATAGGGCTGCTGAATGTTGATAAGGGCTGCTGTAGTGAGAGAAGCCAACTGACATGATAAGACATGATTTTAGTGTCATATTTCAGGCTATTTAATAGCATTGGGTTGAGGGTGGAGTGAGCAGGAGCAAAAGTTGGATTAAAAGATGTCCTTTATGTCAGAGAAACCTACTTGAACTCGCTGTCCTGTAGTTTAAATGAAAAACTGGATTAAATTAGTTTTGGTAAAGCATTAACTGCAGGAATTATTGTTCACAGACACAAAAATTTCTATCACGATTCTGCTCATACACCCTTTTGGATTTTGAGTGGGTTTTTCTATCATCCCCCTACAGGACAGTACTTGAGGCCTTTTCCAAATAATAACATGAGCTGTAAGAAACTGCATGTGAGGATTCTGCATTGCCACTAGCCCAGGAACAAGGATGCCAAACTTGCTTTCATTGTGGATGGTTTGAATAATCTTTCATTGAGTCCATGAAAGGCTATTGAACCGACTCGGACGTGTTTTCTGTTTTTCAAAGACCTAAGGTGGCTTTTTTAATCCCCTCCTTTTCCTCTGAGCACAGAAAGCCTGCAATTACAGGCAGTTTTCAAGGATGGCAGCTTTTGCTGACAGCTGGGACTGGTTGGGACACAGAGTGGAGAAGCTGGATTGCACTTTGACCAGAATGAAGGCTATTTCATATGGTGCCACTCAACCTGGGCTGGCACCTCCCCTCATTTCTGGATGTGCAGGCTTGGAAGGCAGGATTTGGTCCTGGAGCAGGCATGCCCCATGATTCCAGCTGTAATCAGTTGCTCCTCTGCTGTAGGGAATAGGCCCAGTGAATCCATATGCACTTCCATGTCGTCTGCCAGCACCTAACTCTTCTGGTCATGCCTTCCTGAGCAAACCAGGAAAGGGCAATGTCTGCATGAAAACTCCCAGGAACTGGGTGATTACAGAGATCCTCAGTCCTGCCATGCTTGGCCAAAACCAGGCAATGATTTCAGGAGGGGTTGTACAGGGGTTGTCTGATCTTGTACCACTTGCTCCAGTAGAAAAACCAAGCTGGAACAAATTTTGAGCAGGCCTGAGTGCCTTTGGAGAAGATGAGACTTCTTCATTTGTCTCCTGTTGCCTGGAGCCTTTAGGAGTGGGATCTGGGTTTTTCCAAGTCCTGCCTCAAAGCCTTACCTGAAGCCCTTAAATGTTCTGGCAGCTGGTGTTTTTCCATCCGGAGGCTGCGGTAGTGTGGCAACACAGGTGAGGAGCACAAAAAGGCCATTGCCAGAGGGACAGGGAAGGGCACCATCCATGAGCTCTGGTCTCATCAAGGAACCTCAGGACCTTCCATCAGAGGATGGTGACCTGCTCCTAAAACTCTGCAGTGGTGAAACAGCTCCCTTTGTAGGACTCACCACCCTGCTCTGATGTATCTTGTATCACCTACATCCAAATCTAGGTGTCCTGGTGGGTGCTTCATGGTGTCACGTTTGTCTCTGGATGGGATCTGTCACTGCAGACAGCTCTGCCTCTCAGCCTGCAGTCCAGATACTGACATGGTTTTTACAACAGTGCAGTATGCTTGTGGAGGCAAGGCAGCTTTTCCTCCTTGCAGAGGCAGTTCTGGGTCTTTCTGGCAGCTTGCTTTCTTGGCTCACAGGGTCATTAATGCTGTTAATGGTTGTAAAATTACTGTACCCATTCCTAATATCAGTTGACTTTGGCCTTGAGAGAAGGTGCTACCCTTTACACTTTAGCATTTCACAAAGACTTTAAATGCTGGCAGAGAGAGCTGGGCATGAACTAATCTGGGCAGCAAGTTATAAGTTGCTTCACTTAGGCTTTTCCACATGTTGACTTCAGGATCATAGCTGCTGTATGACTCTAACATTGTAAATGTGAGAGTTCATTTTTCCCCCTGCACTTATGACTGAGCTTGAAAAATTAGTTCTTCTGAAAGCCAGTGTGTTTTAGCATTTGCTAAAGTGAACCTTTCTTTCCAGACAAGTGGAGTACTGGGCTAAGAGTGAACTTTGTGATTCAATCCTTCAACTTGCAGCCACTCTTCATCCTTGGCATGAGGTTGAAGTGACACAAGGTACAGATCATTTCCTTCAAATAAAAAGCAAAATGTTCTTCTAAGAAGGCCTGAAAAATCCATGACCTGAAAGTTTCTTCAGGAGTATAATTTATGGTGCCTGTTTTGGGATGGGGATATCAGGTAGATCATTTTTATCTGGACAATGTGCGTGTTTTCTTCTGTGATTCTTCACCCAGAATTGTATTTTAAGGTTACAACTGAAGACATGTACTTAATTGTGGTGCTGTAAGAAACTCCAGGCTCCTCACAATTCTTCTGACAATGCAAAGTGTTTCTCAATGTATGAAGAGGTAATTTTCATGGAGAATGAATATGCTAATTATTGTGTCAACACTTATTGTTTTGGCGTGTTTCTTGGCTCTTTGTCCCAGGGTATACAGCCACGTATAGTCCCAATTTCTCTGCGAAATGTAAGATGTGCCTTGGCTCTGCGACAGTCACAGGACTTGTTAAAAGAGATGCAAACCAAGGAAGACTGGCACAGCTTGTACTGTCTTATCTAGTCTAGCTTCATTCTGTCAGGGAACATCAATTAAATCAGATGAAGAAATTAGGGAGCTTTTGTCTAGCTGGTGAGTTAAATAAATATTGATTAAAATAAAAATATTGCTAAGCAGATGAGTCAAAATAACAACCATACCAATTAGTATGTTTATATAAAGCCAAGTGGTGTGGGAATACAAGTGTCAAATATAGGCCCAGAGATGTTCTCCTTCTTTGCTTTATTTATTTCAAAGATGGTTGTGCTCTGAGTCAGGGACCAGGAATAATTGTGCCAGGCACTGTGCTGCCTCAGAGCAAAAAGGTGAACTTTGCCTCTTGGCTTTGTCAGCAGCCTGATGGCTCTTTGGGACACTGGGGCCACACACACAGGAGGAGCATGAGAAACAGGTGGAAAAGGCAACTTTTAACATCATGGCTCCAAGCAGGAAATGGTACAAGTACAGGGAGCACGCTACCTGTGGCTGCAGAGCTTTGGGCTGCTGAGTTTCTGAAAGCTAGCACTGTGCTGGGGCTGTGAGCCACCCAGGACAACAGCCAAAATGGTGCTGGGAGCTTGGAAAAAGCCACCAGAAAACACCAGGTCTCTGCTAGACCTGTTAGCTCCTAATTGCTCCACAGTAACTAATGACTGAGCTACCCAGGAAGAATTACAGTGCAAACTTGGATTGCACTTCCAGTCCTAAAGTGCTTGCTTTAGGGGCCGTGTATACGTGTGGGGCATGGGGAAGGCCAGTGGAGAGGTGCTGTGTGTCGGGATAAGCAGTCATAAGAGAAGAATGTGACTCTTTCCTCATCCTTACTGTCCCTGGATGCAACAAAAAGCAGTGCAGGCAAAAGGGACAGGTGTGAACCTGAGAGCTCCCTGTTGTCACAGCACCAATGAGAGTGGCTGAGCTTCCTGCACTTGTCAAAATGTCCATGCAAACTTTCTGTCAGATGGCTCTGCATTTCCTCCTTTTTCCCTCTCACCTGGGAACAAGGCTGCTGGATTATTGTTCAGCTAGACAGCTGCTAAGCTGCTAAACCAGCAGCACACAATCAAGTCTGACACCCACTCGACCCAAGTTTGCTTACCAAACCCTGTTACTCACCTCCCCAGGAACAGAATGGCTCTTACACCCACCCTGCACCTGTCTTCCCTGGGACACATGTATTTGTTGTGGATCCCACACTTGGGGGCCAGGCCAGGGGCTGCTGGTGGGTCAGTCTTGCACATTCTCCATACTTACTCCCCACCTCCAGCATGAGGAAAATAGTTATTTGCTCTCTGTCTACTAAAAGATAAAAAGAAAGAGCAAGGAAGGGTTTATAATATTTATATTTACTAATAATTTTCAAGCATTCTTTTTCTAAGTCTCTGTGATAAAAGAGCTAGGAGAAAAATATTTGTAAATGGTGCTACTCCTCACCTCAGGCAATTATCAAAGCTTTCTTTTCACAAATAGTTCTAGATTTACTTTATCAGGATTCCAAGGACTTTCTGAGCCCAGCAACAGGCCTTTTAATTTGAACAAGCACATCTTTGGGTGGGTTTTCTCCCAAAAGTTGAGAGAGATGATGTACATGCAGAGTGAAGCTAACCTAGATCTGCCCTGCTGCTGGCTAATGTCTCTGTTTTTTTTTTTTTTTAGTCTCTGATTTGGTTTGGTTTTGTTTTACTGGAAAATTTCTGTTCTACAGTTGTTAGGCTCATGTTCTAACACTTCATATTTTTGCTCTACATGTCAGCTTCTAATTTTCAAATTGCCAGCTACTATCAGGTAACCGAGGTTAACAGAGCTCTCTTTCTTTAGCTGTGACTTAGAAAGCAGAGGAAGAGTAGAGACTGTTGAGAAGTCCCACTCGAAATTTGGCAGGGTGCTTTTGCTCCTTTACCTGCAGTAATTAAGCTGGCCCCCCACAGCCTCTGGAAAGCAGCTCTGCTAGCAGGACACCTCCAGCAGCCACTCTCGCAGGTGAGCACAAAGGCTCACAGAGCAGAAATGCCTTCGGGCCCCCGCCATGTCAATAGGTCTGCTCAGCTATGCCGAGTTTAGTCATGCATTTTAAGTTTCTTCCTGAACTGGGGTCTTAATTCTTGTGCCATTTTACTGGAACAAAGAGGTCAGATTATTTATAGGTCGGTCGCCTTTGTGTGCACAGTGCTGGCAATGCCTTCAGTGCTCCAATTTCTGGGACTTTTTTTTCCCTCCGGCTCTTAAGTCGCAGCTATTCTCTGCTAATGCAATAACAGTAATTATCCTATCGCCGGCCACCGCAGCACCCTGCATTAGTGCCTGCCTTACCTAGTGCACAGCGAGGCTGGCAGCCAGGTAAAACCCCTGTAATTTATTGCTCATCACAGAAGCCAGCCAGCCCACGGTCTTCCTGTTTTGCAAGGAAACACACTTATCACCTGGATGCTGCTGCGATGGGTGCGCTGGAAAGGCAGGAAGATTAAAGTAGTGCACATGCAAGCTCTGGCCCCATCTCTGTTTGTGTTCTCTGTTGTTTCATCCAGGCATGCAGTCAAGCAAAATCATCATGGCTCGATGCAACCAGGAGACAATATCGATGTGTTTTTGCTTCCCAGTAGACCCATGACATTTCACAATGTAATTGTTGTTTCGTATCAGGCTGCTGAGTGCGGAATGAGAGATGTGGAGCTGGCCATGCCAGAGTGTCTCTGCTAAGGCTTGGATTCAGATGGGAGCATCTCAGATGTTTTATGTGTCCTATAGCACTCTGGAGGGTGTGCTGTAGGATGCATGGACTGACTTCACTTCCTCAGTCATGTATGGTTTGATTACCAAGGGACTGGAGCACCTCTGCTGTGAAGACAGGCTGAGAGAGTTGGGGTTGTTCAGTCTGGAGAAGAGAAGGCTCTGGGGAGACCTTACAGGACCTTCCAGTGCCTAAAAAGGGCTGCAAGAGAGCTGGAGAGGGACTTTTTCAAGGGCAAGAAGTAAAAGGACAAGGGGGGATGGCTTTGAACTGAAAGAAGACAGGTTTAGATTAGGTACTTGGAAGAAATTCTTCACTATGAGAACAGGGAGACACTGGAACAGGTTTCCCAGGGAAGTTGTGGAAACCCCATCCCTGGAAGTGTTCAAGATCAGGCTGGATGGGCTGTGAGCAATCAGGTGTAGTGGAAGGTGTCCCTGGCCACGGCAGGGGGTTGGAATCAAATGATCTCCAAGGTCCCTTCTGGCCCAGCCCATTCTATGATTCTATTAAATTCTTCATGACAGCACCTGTAGTGCGTCTGCTCTTGTGAGGAGAAGATCTTATCTTTCCCTGCTAGGCTGACACATCCAGCAGGATTTGGAGGACAGCAGTATTTGATGAGGATAGATGAAATTAAGAGCAGATGTTGAAAGAATCACTGTTGACACTTATCCCGATGTCATGCAGGCAAGGCCAGACAATCCTTTGTGCAGAGGGTGAACCACACATCTGCACTGGAGAGAACCATCAAGCAAAACCTTCTCTGATACCCTTTGAATTTGGTCTGCTGCTGTTCTTCAGGTAGTGAGGAGCATCTTCTGATGTGCCTTAGAACACCTCAGGATGATAAGCACAAATTTACTAGCAAAGAAGTTTCAGGCAATTCTTTGCTGAGTAGCTTTTGCACTTTTGATGTTCCCATGGCCTCTGAAACTCAGCAGGAGCAAATCTACGGAGTCATAAGTACAATTTCTCTTCACTTCTTTAGCTGCTATTCATGTTTTTGGCTGAGATAGAAACTCTTTTGGAGATTATTCATATGTTTGTTCAGTGCTTTGGCAATCTGAGCAGATTCCATTACTAAATGATGCTTCAAGCTAGCAATGGTAGGGCCCAGATATCCTTGGATTTGACAACCAACAAACGTCTTCATCAGTGAAGTCATACAAAGCAGCGTTGTTTTGATGTGCAATTAAGCTACTAGAAATTTAGTCACAGAGGAGAGCTTTGAACTAAGTAGCTCTCCCTGTTTGAAGCAAATGGGGAGAATAAACACAAATACATATGTGTCTGCGGCTTAGTTTGCCAGCGGGCAAGCTCACAAGTGGGTGCAATGTTCCTCAGCAAGCTGACCCAAGTGGAGAAAGTGGAGGCTCCTGTGTAGGGGAGGCACAGACAGAGGTGTTGAGGTGAGGAATCCTGCACCCTGCCTGCTCTCTCCACGTGACTGGGATGCTCAGTCCTCTGGTTAATCCTGGAGAGTCTTGTAGAAAGAGGACTTTATCATTCAGAGCCCAAAAAATACTAGTGTAAGCATCAGAAGCAAACCTGAACTGAAACTTGCAAAGCATTCCAGAAAAAAAAAAAAAAAAAAAAAGGGGTAAAACTTCTTCAATGTAAGAAAGGAAGAAAAGCAAAGTCAGACTGTTGTGCAGTAATTGAGATTAAAGATAATTTAGGCATGGCCTGCAATCAAAGGAGTATTTTACCTCTGCTCTGGTTTAAGGAAGGCAAATCCTAGGGGTAAAAGAAGGCTGGTTAATGGGAGCAGGGGTATGGAAATAGAATTGTTACTGTGCTCAAAGAGCAGGCGGCGTTCCTCTCGGGGAAGCAGGTCATGCCTGTCCAGGAGTTCTGGAAAGACCAGCATGAGAGGTGGCACATCTACTAGCAACTGTTTTTATGGATCTGCCAAGTCAGAGAGGGACCCTGTGACTGCAGGATATCCATTACAACGTGTTCAGTTGTGCAGGGTTAAAAAATAATCCAGCCAACCATCATGTCCTTGTAACTCTGCCCTCACTGGTATGCGGGGCTTTGGAACATGCCTTGAAGGTTAATTAAAAATGCAAAGGCACATCAAAAATGGGATGAAATGCAACTAAAGGCACATCCTGCCAGACTAACCCGATGGTTCTCTTTGATAAAACAATTATTTTTCCAGACAGGTGATATCTGCCAGATTTCCTTTATCTTGACTACTTTAATGTATTTGCTATGATGTCAAGTGAGAAACCACTGATGTTGCTGGAGACAAAATAGATTATTAGAGAAATTGTGTTGGTAAGAGGAGGAGACAATGGGTGCTGAGGCTGGAGAAGTTATCTGTGAGAGTTCTTCAAGCAGGAGTTTTGGGACCAATTTTGTTTCACTGTTTGTGTTAATGGCAAGCTCCTGGCCCACGTGAGCACTCTGCTGATGAAATGTGCTGCACAAAGCCATGAGGCACTGATGGCATGCAGGGGGTTTGCAGGCCAGGCAGGATGAGCAGGGCACCTGGAGAATGTCTGTAATAAAAGGAGAGTGACATTCAGGTAAAAGACAAAGAGTCATGCAGGTGAAAACGGATGTCAGAGGTGGCTTTTGCTATTAACAGAGAGTAAATCACTTGGGAGAAGAACTGAGGAAAAAGAAAAATCAGCATTAGATACTCACAGGGGAGTTGTGTGCTGCCACCTTGATTCTGATGTTGCACCTATTTCCAGCTAAGAAGAGGACGTATTAGTGCCCAGATCAACTCTCCTCCCTTCCTAACCCTCTTTTTGGGGAAGATGTATTAACAGCAGAGCAGCAGAGAAGCCCTGCAAGTGACACTAGGAGACTGGAGACCCTCTTTCCCAGGAGGCCATGGGAAGTTACTGGAGCACCTGCATGTGGTGATGGAGATGGTGTTTGATGGAATAGGCACTCTCCTGCTGTCACAAGTATCCGAGTGCTCCCTGATCCAGCCTAAGGCCAGCACCCAGTTGTTGCCAGCCACTAGCATATCCACATCTATTTTCTTTGGATTAGGGTCAAAAGCAGCCCCTGGAACAAGAAGCATAAGTGGGGTAGGGTGGGGGGATGGAGAAAAGCTCAGTGGTGCCTCCCTGTGCTTTGGTACCAAATGAACCTGGGAGCAATGTGCCACTCTCTGTCCTGGAGCTGCCAGCTCTTCCACCCCCAGTCCTTGGCAGCTGGGCTGTAGCATCAGGGGTCTGACTCCAACAGTGGCATTCTGTGAGGAGCAGTTGCAGTGGCGTGCAATTGCATTTGTTTTAATGTTTTTCCTTAAAGCTTGAAAAAGCAATGAAACAATGAATAAAAACAACTGCCTGTCTGCATGATTCATAGCCAAAGCAACCAACTATATCTTGCTCTGCCTAGCAATTACCAGAGTTTTCATACATGTGTTGTGGAGAAGGGAATTTGCAGGAGGGCTCCAGGTGAAGCCTAACCAAACAGGTAGGAGCAGAACCTGACCCTGTGGCTATGCCTCAGGCCAGTCAGATATGGAGCAACCCGGGTCTCTAAGCTACATTGCTGCCTTTGCTGGAGATGCGCTGGGAAAGGGGCTGATGTAGTGAGCTGTCAGACACGGCCCAGCAAGTGGCCAAGAAATGGTTTCCAGTCCGGGTTTGTTGCCTGAATATTCAGGTCAGCAAGGGGAGCAGAAGTGCTTGGGATTGTAAGGTTGCATTCCAGAATTGCCTCAGCTCCTCCAGGAGTTAATATTGTTTCCATCACTGCTGCCTTTCTAAAGAGAGGGGTGAGAAAGAAAAGCAAGAATGTGAGAGAAGAGTAAGTGAGACAGGGAAGAGCTGGGTGCTCACGCAAAACTGCAGGAATTAAAAGTGGTGGCTCTCAGTGCTTGTGCAAGACCCGCATGGCATTTGCAGCCTTGGCAAAGCAGCCAGGCAAGCTCAGGCTCCTCTCGTGAGAACAGTCGGGAGCAGAGTTGGACTCTCCCACCAGGGAGCCCTGGCAGGCTCTTGATTAACATGTTGGTGCTGAGAAGCTAAGTCAAATACAATTATTAAACTGATTATTCATATTCCATTCTGTTCACTGTGGGAAGATACTCCTTTTGGGGTTGTGTTTATGGGCCATACAGATTGTCAGAGTGAATCTAATTAGCAAGAGAAATCCAAATGGAACAATGACTGGTAATTGTTCATGATGTGAGTGTGTATTATACCAGCTCAAATGAAATCTTGGGTTGCAAGCAGCATTGAATTTACAGTTGTGCATAAAGCACTACAAGTCCTTACCTTGCTGCTCTCAGGTGTGGTTGAGCTGAGCTTCCACCCGTACAACAGCAGTGACTTGTGACATGCTTCCCAGTCACCACCAAAATAAAATGCTGCAAGAAATGAATGGCCTGCAGAGCTTTGCTATGAGAGGTGGTCTGTATCTGGGCTGAAAGCAATCCCCTGCTTTGCTCTCACCAGCACAAACCTCAACTGCCTGCAGGGCTGACTGAAAAAAACAGGACCCTTTTCCTTGCAGTGTCTGGATTGTGTCTCCAGCCCGGGGGTCGGAGCATCCTGGGCTGCCAGCTGTTGGTGCTGCTCTTGGCATGCCTCTCTCCAGCTCCACCAAGCAAATGTGGGGTGGGCCGCCATCCAAATATTTTGGATTCAGTTTGGATCGTGAATTATGCAATGCACACAGACATACACACACAAAACCTATTTTGTTGTTCCTGCCAAAACAGGTGGCAGAAACAACAGGAGGTAGGCACGTAGACCTTTCCAAATGTACAGCGAGCTGTGCCTCTGAATTTGTTGAAATCATCCGGTCCAAGTCTGAATTTTGGTTAGCAGCCCCCAAACCAGAGTGTTGGTGACTGGCACTCCCACTCTGCGGAAACTGCCGTGCTTAAACAGCCACTGGAGCTGGGACAACTCGTAGCAGTCGTGGATTTGGTCCAACACTGAGCCTCAGCTCTCACATGAGATTGCCCTGATCCCATGTCTTGCTTCTCTCTTTCTAGCCTTGAAAATGTTTCAGATGGGTCTTCAGTTCAAGACCAACTTATTCCTCTGTGTTTTCTGGGTAGGAGGTGTTTGTAAGAAGTGAACTGTATAGAAATGTTGTGAAAGATGGTTTAAGCCGCAACATTTTGGTTTTCAGAGGTTAAACACAAGTTAGATGTCTTTTTGGCAATACTATAAATGTATATGTGATGGGAAGCCTGGACAGTTGAAACGTGTTTTACTTATTGATCCTTCCAAATGCATGTGGGCAAGAAAACATGGTACAGAAAAAAAAAAAGCAGAATCTCCCTTGCAGTATTTACTTTACATTTTCTGTGTCATGAAAGACGAGAGAAATAACAGACAAGGATAGGAAGGAAAGTGTAAGGAATAACATGAATGATAGTTCTAAGACCAGAGCATTAGAGCTTCGTGTCCTCGACCAGAATGTGCAAGCTGGCTGACAAATATCCTTTCATTCATATGGTGTTGAAGCTTTGGAGATGAAGTAGGACATTCAGCTAAAATGAAAATATTTTACTTAACAGAGGAAAAAATGTTTATATTAACAGTTGCAGAACTTGAATAAAAACAAACAAAAGAGCTGGAAAATCTAATTCAGATAATTCTGCTTTAAATAGCATTGAAAAGGTGTCTGACATGGTTGGTGTCAAAATTTCAACAACACTTTTTTTTAAAATAAAACTTCAGCAAAATTGTTAAAAACATAAAGAAAGGAACCTTTCTTCTGTGTAGACTTCTTCCTAATTCACATTTGAGTCATTATAATGAATCCACTGAATGGCTCTTAGTTTTGCCATGAACATGTGAGATTGAAAATTACAAACCTATGAAAGTACACAGTGCATTTAATATATTTTAAGGATTTTTGTTTGATTTTTTCCCAGTTACTTTGCATAGAAGTTTTTCCACTTAACTAAAGTCATACACAGAAATTTATTTCTCACAGCTAAGAATGTCATAATCACTTCAATTTTACTTTAAAAATAATGATGAGATTTGACTTTTTCTGTGCTTTTGTTTCTTCAGGATTATAAACAGAGATTTTAAAAATTTCTCTTTGCTATTGAGATGTGTCAAGGAATTTCAAAGGCAAACAAAATTTTGCCATTGAAAGCAAAATTCCTACACTGTCAGGCAACCCTTGTTACACTTCAGAATCCTCGTTCTTATTGAGACTGGATTTTTATTTTGCAAACTATTTGAGTAAGAGAAAGCGTAAAAAACCCAACTGAGTTATATTCAAACTCAGTTGAACAAGGCACTGTGGAGCCTGAGCTAGTACAAAAGCTGGTCCAGTTATGAGCAGGGGGTTTTACCATAGGAGGGCTCCAGAGGCCCCTTCCAACCCAAATTATTCTATGTTGCTAAAATAAAATATTTTAACTTCACTATTTCCAGTATGTTTTTTCTAGAATTCTCTGAATTTAGATTTCTTCCAGATTTGAACACATTCTTTAAAAAAATCAAAACTGGGCTCAGAGTTCATTTATCTTTTCATTATTATCAGTTGCAATAAAAAATACATTAACTTCAATTGGAGGGCTAGAAAATAATTAAAAATTACAATAAGCCCTCTTGGTATCACTTTAAGAAGAGTGAACAAATGCTCAAGAGGAGTCTTCACAAGCCATTTTGCTAATTCACTTACTGTGTAAGAAGGCATAACAGAACCAGCAAGACACCTTGGATCATATTATAACCAAGCTTTATTCTGTAACAGCTTCAATAACAAAAACCTTACGTCTTTATTGCCCAAAACCATTGCAGTGTAGCTAACTGAAATTGCCTGGTGTTTAAATGTACTTGCATGGAGAAATCTCTGTAATGTGAGTTTCTCAGTTGATATTATCAATCGATGGAACATTTAAGAATGCAAAAATAAGAGAAGTGTGGCAGAGCAGGTTGAGGCAGGCTCCCCAGAGCTGGGCTCTCCCTTTTTCCCACACTTAGGGAACACATCAATCCACATGTACAGTCCCCAGAGGAGTCAAGAAGGACACAAGTCCTATTTATTCTAGAATCCATGAACCTGCATAAGTGGAAATTGTTTGTTTTGTTAAGCCATAGATCAGTCTTTCAAGACTGTTTCTTTCAGCATGGGTCCTGTGGGTTTTCAGGAGCTAGAACTATCCCACCTGTGACTGAGAGCGACCTAGAGTGACTGTTTCTGTGTCTCCGGCACGAAGAGTTGCTATCAGAAGACAAAAGGACAAGAATTGCAATAACATTTATTGATCAAATGAACTGATTACTTTCAGTATGAATGTACATTCAATGCTATCTCAAGATGTCATCCAGTGTCAGTGCCCACTACTTCTTTTGGTCCACATGATTTCTCCATTCATTTGCTCTCCAATGCATTGAGGTTCTGTCTTGTCTACAAATACAGAACCAGAGGAGGTAGCAGCAGGAGGAGAAAAAACAGCAGCTATCCAGACAGGATAGGAGAAGACGTGTTCCCAGCCTGTGAACATGGAAACCTGAGAGAGATTTGTACTAGACCAGGATAAAGTTTACAGCATCTAAATTCCACAAAAGTCCTAACACCTGATGTTTACTGTTGGACATTTTTTCTTCTCCTGAAAAACATTGGTTAAAACACCCCACACCAATACTTTTTAACTCAATCTCCCTAATCCCTAATTATAAAACGTGATTATCAAATAACAAAGAATTTGCCCTGCTGTCTTTATGATGTACAATTTACATACTACCCCATCCTCCCAGTACAGGTTGGTAATTTTTAAAGGGCACTAAAATATGATAATAACAAGTATTATGCTTGCTGATGTATTATGAAATGCATCCCATTAGTCACTTTATATCTGAAAGGCAGAAAAAATTTCAACCTAGCAACAGAAAGGCTTTTAGGATTAAAAAAATATTTGGCAGGCAGTAGGCGTGTTAACTATGCCAGGAGGAACCCAATTGGAGCTTTCTAGAGACAACAGGAGCATAAATAAGTTGCCATCCATGTCGCCCACCACAGAGCCGGATGAAAATTCAAAGCTTTGTAACCTGAAGGAGCAGAAGAAAAGCAAAGGACGACCTGGTGGCAGCCATGGCCTGGCTCTTGGGTCCTTGGGAGGAACTACTGCCCTCCAAAGCCACAGAGAGCAGATATTCCAGCTCACCTGAGCCCCACTGTGCCATGCTCCTGCACAGCAAGTGGGCCACAATAAAGATACTTCGCTTCCTTAGCTTAGAACTGATCCACTACCAAAAATGCTCAATTAATGACGGTGCTGACGAGACAGATTGAGAAATTCTTGCCAACGCTTCTTTTTTCCCCTCCTACATAGAAAATTAGCTAGTGTAAGAGATTTTACTGGAAAGCAGAGCAAGCAGAACACCTCAGTTCTGGACACAAAGCAAGCCAGGCAAAGGACACTAATTTTTTTGCTGTTTATTTATATCAGTAACTGCCTAGAAAAGTTTGGGGTTTCTTTGCTGTGATCTCTAATGTATTCTGGAACAGAAATGTCTTTGATTGGCCAGGCAAAGGCTTTTCCCATGAGAAATGTGTTTTAATCACACTAAAACTTTCATTCAATCCTTTTTGTTTGGACAAGGAGCTCTTTCAGCAGAAGAGGAGCATGCAGCCAGCGAGACTCCCTGTATAGCTCAAGATTGAGGCATCAATGCTTCATTTCCCAGGTGTGTCCAAGCTCAGGACCAGGCAGTTCAGAAGGCAGACAGGGAATTTCTACAGGCTTTATTGAAGATGAGAAATATCCCCCTGCCCAAGCAGGACACCTACCTCAGTCACACAGTGCTATATTTCCTAAAGTCATCCTAAAATGAGATGGAAAAATTGCTTTTTCCACTTTTGAAGAGACAACTGTTTTCATGTCTGAACACAGCAAGCAAAATGAGCAAAATGAGTATCAACAGGAAGGATATCAACCTGTTGGAAACCGTCCAGAGGAAGACCACCAAGATAATCAGAGGGATGGAGCACCCCTCCTATGAGGAAAGGCTAGAAGAATTGGAATTTTTCAGTCTGGAAAAGAGAAGGCTTTGACCTAATTGTGACCTTCCATCACCTAAAAGGAGCCTACAGGAAAGATGGAGAGAGACTATTTACTAGAGATTGTAGTGACAGGATAAGGACTTTTAACCAAAGAGAATAAATTTAGGTTAGATATTAGGAAGAGATTATTGTGAGGAGGGTGAGACACTGGAAAAGGTTGCCCAGAGAAACTGTGGATGCTCCATTCCTCAAAGTGTTCAAGGACAGGTTGGAGAGGGCTGGCAGCAATTTGATCTAGTGGAAGGTGCTCCTGGCCACAGCAGGGGGGTTGGAATTAACCATCTTCGAGGTCATTTCCAACCCAAACCTTTCTGTGGATCTATGATTCTGTTAAATGGGCAAAATGAATGCATGTCACCCCTCAGTCCTGGAGAGAGCTAGCCTATTCACAGGACACTTTCTGCCGCACACTGCAGGCCAGCAGAGGAAGGAGGGCTGAGAAAGGACAAGCTGCACCTGCAGGAGTCCATGTTCCTGCTCTCAGTGGGAGAGGAAGGTGTTTGCTTTATTTCGCTGGCTGTGAGTGACAGTAGCTGTGCCAAAGCTTTGGGAAAGGCTCTGTGCTGCACAAGAGGGCAGCAGGGTCACTCTGAACGGAATGTTTCACAACACTGACAAACAAAGAAGCACTGTGTGTGCCCCTTGCAACCTGGCCCCCAAATGCCAAGCACAAGTGGCCCGGTGGCACCCCTGTGAAGGACACCAGTGAGCAAAACAGTGCTGGGCAGGGGAAAGTGGTCTGCTGCTTTCTTATTCTCACTTACTAGAGAGGGCGGGACTGATAAACCTCTGCCTGGAGTGAAACCTTCCCCCTTTTTATGTTAAACAGAACCCTCTTTACTCTAGTTTGGAGACAAGTCCCAAGCAGTAATTTGAGGATACCTAAAATGTCTGTGCACTTCCCTTCTGTTCAGCCCAGTCTTTGTGTTCCCTATCAGGAATTAGGTAGGGCAAACACAGCCAGACAAAACACGGGCTGAAACCTGCCATCAGAGCTCGGCCCCATCACACAACCAGTGCCCGAGGCTGGAATTCGATCATGAGAGAGCTAATAATAACAACACACAGCAAAGAGCAGAGTACCTTGCTGCTGCTCCTGAAAGCATGAAAAATACCATCTTCATTTAGAGACTTATTATGGCATATTATGGCAGGGTGTGCTGACAAATGTGGAGCAAACTAGAAGTGCTATGCTATGGTTTGTACTCTTATTGCAGTAATAATGACAATGATAATAATAATAGTAATAAAAATACCTGCTGAAAATACAATTTAAAAAAAAGAAAGGGCATTCTGCTGTTTATTCAACAATGAAGAGGAAAACTATGACATCCATGAAACACTCTCTCTTTAAAGTGGGCAAAAATAAAATAAAATGAACCAAGTTAGTTTTCTGCCTCTGAAAACCTGTTAAATGACTCCCCGGCCTGAAGAATATTTCACACAAATTATTTTGATATTTTTCTGATTTGTTTTTCATCATTGTTTATATATCCATTTTGTAAAATTTTATTCTTAAAACCAGTTAAGCTCGCACTCAAAGAAACACAGGAACTTCAAAGCCTGGTGGCATTTCATGGCTTTCCTTTTACCTGGATGTGAGAAAAAAACCCAAAAAACTCTAAGACATTGCTGTGAGCTCAGTAAGGATGCAGTGCTTGCATACATGTCAGAGGCAGGAGCACGTGTGCAGGACCCATCAGTTTGCTAGGCTGCCTTCTTGTGCAGCTGGGGAAGCAGAGAGGGGCTGCAGATCTGCTGGAGGCTCCCTTGGGTTGAAGCAGGATCTCAGCTTCAGGTGGCCTGAAATTCCTTGCTCCTCACTGCCCTTGGCTCCCAGCAAACCAGGAGGAGGACAAGTGGAGAAACTTAGGCATACCGTGGAGTTCCTGTCCTTGGGCATCCCCCAGGGCCATCACTGGCACTCTGCACCAGGGCTCCCCAGTGCCAAGCTGGATTCAGGCTGTTCTTTGATTTTTCACAGCATCTCCTAAAAAGCCACTGTAGCACAGGAGCAGGCTGCATCACCACCAGCACTGTCAGAGCTTTCCACACGCACCCTGGGAGGTCACCTGCATTTCATTTAACAGAAGCTTATAATTATTATCTGGGGTTTCTTAGTGAAATACTAGAGAAACCCTAAATTCGGTCAGAAAGAGATCAGCCTTTTCTGTTTGCAGTTACAGGAATTTAACGATTATAAGCCACACCTTTTTCACTGAAGAATCCAGCCTACCCCAGTAGTGTGGCTTATATTCAGGTGCGGCTTATCTATGGACAAATCCCAGTGAAATGCCAACCCGGAACTGAGAGCCAGCCAGGGAGGGTGCCTGGGGCTGCCTTTAAAGGCTTCACTGGTCTATGAAAACTGTTTGCAACTTGAGCACCTGACACCAAACCCAGCTGGCAGCGATTCTGTTACTAATTTGTTACTTTGTTACACATGGTTCCCCCTTTTTTTAAAAAAAAAAAGTGCGGCTTATATTCAGGTGCGGCTTATATATGGACAAATCCCGTGGTCTACCGGGCTACCGGGAGGTGCGGCTTATATTCAGGTGTGGCTTATAATCATGAAATTACTGTACTTGCTGGAGAGATTATTCTCAGGAGTTATAAACCATTCTCCAGCAAGGAAGTAGTGTTTGGGGTTTCCAGCATTAATGCTCCTAAGAAATCATTTGGCTGTCACTAACGTTATGTAAATAGATGGTTCATGTTTATACTCTACAAAATGCATTTACAAGAAAAAGGCTGACTAATTCGGAGGTCAGCTTCTAATTCAAGGTTAGTGCTCAACAGTTTTTTTTCCCCTGCCAAATAAAACCACTAAAGGCTAAATTAAAACCATGTGCTCTAACTTACCTATATGTAGTTACTGATATAAAGAGGGTGGGAGCAATTTTGCTGTCAAATTTAATGCTTCTGTCTAAGGAGTGAAGTAAAACATCCTACAGGAGGTTTTGCACAAGGACACATATCAAGGGTGCCTGACCTAGAAGGTGTGAAGTGCTTGAGTACATGAAAGCCACCTTTCAGTGACCTGTCACTGTTACAGACTAGAGGCTTTATTTCCCAGGAATACATTGAAATACATAGCAATATATTGAACAAATCATCTTGCTATTGGGAAAAAAAAAAACCAGCGTGAAGATGTCTGACCCACACTAGATGGTAATATTGAACATGGTTGCCAAATTTCTGAAAACTACCAGCTTCCAAAGTTTGTACCAGCATTTTATTCTCCCTTCTAGCCATTTGATGATTACTGCTTAAATGTTATAGAGTCTTTCAAATTTCACTTAAAACTGAAATGAAAACTAAACTTCACTCCTTTTTTTTTAGCTTCTTCAGTGTAAATAAAACTTTAAATTCATACACAACTTAAAACATTTTGCCTAGAGAGAGTGGGAGCACTCACCTGAGGACTTGAGCAGAAAGTCAGTGATGCTGTTCAAGTTCTGCCAGCCTAGAAGCAGGGTGCAATGTTTCTGTTCAGCCCAGTGAACATGATCCCAAATGGTTGAAGGACTAAGGCCTGTCTGGCCCCATCTCTCAATCTCCCTGTGTCTAAGAAACCTTTGGCCCAGGACTGTGAGTGTGTATCAGGGTGAGAAAAACCCAAGCAGATGTAGTGCTTGTTGAGCAGTGGTACTGAGGTCTGCAGGCAGCTCCCATGCAGAGCCAGCCTGGTCAGGATCTTCCCAGCTCCTTGGCTACTGAGCTATGGGGTCATGTAGCCTCTCCCACAGATCCCAAACAACAGGTGCTCACAGTTGCTGAAGAAAACCTTTGGTTTCTGAACGGAGAATTCAGCTGTGTGGCATTCGTCTCTGGATCCAGACAGCTCAGAAAGGTTTCTCTCTGGCAAAGTTATTGTGGTTATCTGACTTTGAAGTATAAATTACAAGTTGGATTATGAAATAAATAAAAAATGTTTGCACTTCATGGCCTCAGTAAAAACAATCACTTAGTTTGTATTATGGGGTTTGCATCTGTTTCACAGCATCAAAAATGTCACCTGTCCAAGAGCTCAAGTTTCCCACAGTGTCCAGTTGTTATAACACACTGACACATCACAGTGGCCAAGTTCATACCACAGACTACAGGTGCTGAAGGAAATACAAATCACAGCCAACTGTAGAATGTCTCTCCAACTCAGTGAAGGCCAGGAAATAAAGAACATCCATTTATTAAACCACACTGGACAGGGACAGCGTGGACTTGTGGTGGTCAAATGCAGGGCTGGGTTTGCCAGGTTGCTTACACAGGACTGGAAGGGTCCCCAAAGCCCACAGGCAGTACAAGGGTGGATGTGTGAAATGAGTCTCCCAGGTGCTGGGTATTTGTGTTACCAGGAGATGCACCCTGCTCCAAACAGAAATAACAGGGATGGCTCCGGGTTCAAGGCACTGGCTCAGACACTAAACTAACACCACAGCCTGAAAATTACTGAATTTGTTCAGAGCAAAGCAAAGATCTCACAACTACTATGAGAAGCACTAAGTACTCACCCTTTCAAAAGGATTTCTCAGATGCTGAACCTCATATGTCTCTGGTGAAGTCTCTCTTGTTTCTCAAACCCTCATTTCAGGATTTATGTTCATATCCAATGTATCCTAAATTTCTTTGCTAAACTGAACTATCACTGAATGTAAAAAGATCCACGTTCAGTATGTGCCCAGTCTGGATGTGGTGACACCAGAAGAACTGCTGTTACAGTTGTCTCATATGGAATTTTTTTGTCTCTAAAAATGGTGACCACATGCTTTTATTGTAGGCTCAGTACTGTCTGTAGGTCAAGCACAGCATCCAGGGGTGGGACCCAGCACTGAAGGGGAATAATCAGAGGATTTGTTATCTAACACTGAGCCTATATAACTTCAATAACTCCCATTGCATCTGTACACAGATTCTGACCATGACTATAGTGGTAACATGCCTTCCATGAGGCAGGATATGCTGCCTGAAAAGAAAGAGCTTTAGGTTTTTGGATTAAGTGGAGAAACGGTTTTGAGTGGATCAGCCAAGATAGCAATAATTTTTATGAGGCTTAATGTAGCTTGTGCAGAAAATATTTCTCAATTGCTTATGGTGGATTGTCAGATGTAAGAGCAGGCAAATTGAGCAGACTGTGAAAATAATCCTAGCATAGCTTCCAACAACAGAAGTTAAACTTTTTTTGTTGCTAAGAAATGTGAAATTACAAAAAGCAGTAATACCAGTTGCTGCAGTACCAACAAAAGCATAAAATATTGTTAGCTGCAGTCATTCATTATACATCATCTGATTAAAAGAACCTGATAAGTAGCATTTTTCAAGGCTTGCCCTTAGATAAAATTATGTTTTGGCAGAAAAGATCTTCTGTATTGACACATATTGCATACAGAGAAAATAGTTGAAAAAAGTTTACTGAAAACAGCATATTCTTCCTGCTGCTCACTAAAGACTCACATCACTTCCAAAGGTTTTTTGTTATTTGAACAGGGACTGATCAGTTACTTGTCTGAGTGATTTCAATATGGTAATGTAGCAGTGATAGAAATTTTTGGAAAAAAAACCCCCGACCAATAAACTACATTACAACCTAATTATTTGTATTTCAATACTATCCTTAGTTGTAGATGCCAGTATTAACTCTGGGGGATGCTACTTTCTAAAAAATTAATGAAAAATGAGAATGAATGATTGCTGCCAGCTAACTTTTGAAATCATATATATTGCATACACCTGTAATAGATGATCATTTAATCTTCATTTAATCTTGAATGTTCTGCTTAACTTTCAGTCATTTAGGGGCTTTAATCATCTCTCCAAATGTCAGAATTACCAAGCTTTGTCAAACTTCAATTCCTGGGAATGATAAGGCAAGCCTTCACATGGCAGTTTATCTCTATACCCTAAAGTTGAAAGATCTTAAAATGTTTTCCAGCCAATAGAAGTTATTTTTGTGCAATAGTTAAGAATTGCTCAATTGTAATTTTAAAAATTCCTTTAAGATGAGTTAGATGGTGATGAAGGAAAGATGTTTTCGGTGACTGAATGCTCCTTATCTTCATCTCACACTGTGCTAAAAGTTTGACTGCTCTAATTTTCAAGCTATCTAATCTTTTATGTGCTAAAGCATATGAAATAATTCATTATTAGAAGTATGAATTACAAGAAGAGTTCATTTATTTGGTGTTATATATATATATCCTTTATCTAAAATGCATTATGTGGTTAAAATTTTTTCATTTGGTAATATTCATTAAGTCTCAAACCCTTCTTTCAGAAAACAAAATTACTTCAACCTGATTGAGATATTTTATCTGGGGAAAGAAAAGAGTGACTTTTTAATAAAATCTATAATCATCAGTGAATGTTTTGATGCTTGACTGTGAATTGGATGTGAATCCTATGTATAAGGGATGTTCTTTACTGGGAGATCCATTCAAGTGAGTGTACAGGCCTCAGGAGTCTCACAAAGGAAAACAGCCACATATTCTTCCTTTAGAAATGTGAGTTTTTCAATTTCTCAGAACATGTGGAATGTGTTATATTCCTTTCACTGTTGCATCTGAGGCATGCGTGACTATTTTCTTTGTATACACACAGTTGGAAAGAATGCAGAAATCTATTAAAGACAAACTATATTTAATGTTGAGCTTTCAATTTAAATTATTTTCTTTTTAGGAGTTTTATTACCTGATTTTTGTAAAGATATTATTATAGTACTAAGACAATGCATATCATTTTTCCAATAAAGTGAAGCTTATCAGAAGGGAATGCCACAGCTGAGAGAAGGGAATATTTCCACCTTGAAGAAGATCAGACTATGCTTGAAAGGCAAAGTAGAATTTCCCTGAAATGTCCTTTAAAATAATGTTCCTAATTCCTACCTGAAATGGTGGCCAACCTGCCCAAGAATGATGCTTTCAATACAGATGATTTGTTCTACAATGAGAACACCCTGTGAGCTTGCACTCATGCTTTTTAGCTTAGTCCTAGGACTTGGGGATTTTTTTTTTGCTTTCAAGTGTCACTAAATCTTTCTCTCTGCCCCTCTGCTGCAAGATTAATTATTTTCTGTACAAGGGCCCTTCTTTCAAAGTCCTCCATTATTCTGTTTTGACCATACTGGGGAACTTATCCAAGTCAACAGAAAGGCAGCCTTTATCACAGAGAGGCTGTTCATGAAGTGGATGGTTTCATATATTGCTGGGGGAGAATTGCCTTAACATTGCTTATTCACACTGCTGTGCCAGGTGCATCCACTTACATGGCTCAAAATGCTCCTGCTACTACATCCTCTGCTGCCAAGACCATTATGTGCTCCGAGTGATGGAGCAAGAGGCAGGACTTAGATCTTCTCTGCTGGGAAGCGGAGGGAGAGAGACAGATCTTTGTGTCTCAAAAGAAAAAAAAAATCTGCTGTAGGGAGCCTTTTAACTCACTGCGGCTCTGCTACTGTGAGCGCTTCGGAAGAAGATGGGGAGGAAAATAGCAGGAGTTTAGAACAAGATTCTGCTCTGCATCACTGCCCCAAGATACTGTAAAGAGGACAAAGGGAAACCGGGATATAAATAGAGAATGACATTTTCCTTGCATTGTCCACAATGAATACATTTGTACATGAACAAAATCGTTGGAACGAGTCAACATGCATGCCTGATGCTGAAGAAAAGCTTGTTTGTGCTTAGTACATTGAAGACATTGTTCGAAAATAGTTCATCCTTTTGTAAATATTGCCTCGGCATTGGTGCCAGGGTCACTGTTGCTTTGCGCTATCAGCTGAATAAGTATCAGTCATGCACATGCTGCTGGGAGAAATTTTAATACGGGCACCAGATTTAAAACCAGAAAATTATCCTCTTAAGGACTGTACCCTTCATTTGTAGTTAATACTCCCTGCCTCACTCTTAGTCTCCTTTCTTCAAAACTTTCCCGATTTTCTCACACCTAAAGGGTGTTTCAGACATGTCACCAGGAAATAAAACTTGCCCCATCCCTCAGGCACTGCTCATGTGTGTACAGAAAGCAGACCTCCCTTTCTGACAATACCCTGGGAGGAGGAAACCTTGCTTTTCATCTGCAGTGATACAACTACAGCAGATACAGGCTACGCTCCCTCCTTGTGCAAAGTGGCTGAGGTCAGCTGAGCGGCGCCACGATGGAGACCTTGGCTCTTTGGTTTGTTTTCTTGTTTTCTGGAAAGACATTTATGTGGCAACATTCCTTTTCTTTTCTCCAGAAGTTTTGAGAATCCAGCAAAACAAATAGTTGTACCACATGCAAAACCAGATTTATGAAATTAATACAGTATGTTCTGTATCCAGTGAAAGGTTCCTTGTATCCCTGAGAAGAAGGCAAATATGATGAACAAGATACATCTGTATTCATCCCTATACCCATATTTTTTGGCAAGATAAACCAAAATCTGAAACTGTGAAAATTGTAGGCCCCTCTAGCATTTCACACTAGCAGGCAAATACAGCTATCCCTATGGTAAAGTCAAATAGATGAGGGGGAGGTGAACTAGTGACTTGAAAAAATAATGATCAATGGAAAAGCTGAGAATTACACCTCTAAAAAATTCTATGATGTCCAGGCAATTTTGAAAATGTTTCTCTGCCCTAAATAAGGTGTATTTCAAGTTCAAATAAGATGTGGTAGGAGCTATTGTATCAGGGCTTACACAGCATCTGAACATAATGATATCACACATGCTGAAGATTACTATACTCTGCCACTCTGTGCTTTTATCTCTATGGCCATGCCCCAGGGTTAAAAAAGTTCAAATCAGGCCTCCAGATTTTGCAGCTGGAAGTGGAAGTTTCATTAGGCTGACAGAACAGGGACATCACAAATGTTTTTCTTGCAGCCCACACTGCTCAGTTGGAAGTTAAGTTGTATTGTGCTCACCCACCTTCACCTGGGCAAAAGGGCCAGATGCTCAATCTGCTCCCAGCTGGTAGGACAGGGCTGAGGGGACAAGGGCTGCTCTGCTGCTGGCTTGCTTGGAGACAGTGGACAACTTCTGAGAGTCTGCTCTGGGAAGGATTGTGGCATAGCTTGGAAGCTAGGGAGGCTGGAACTAGATATAGATACTCTTTAAGGTCCTCTTCAACCTAAACAATTTTGAGTCTATGATATGTGATCACCCCAGGAATTTCATTTCTTTAGGAGGTCCGTGTGCTTCTGGCTGTTCCAGCTCAGATAGACTTGTCCTATTACCACCTCTGGGGGGGAGGGGGTTTACCATATTATTGTCTTTTATTTTTTGATATGTTAATTACAATAAGAAAGTTTTCACATTGTGCTGTCTCCTACAAAGGGGTAAAATAATCTATAGATCGAGGATGAATGTCCAAAGACTGTACTAATTAAATAATGAAAAAGTTATTTCATATCTGCTAATAATGATTTGCTACAAATTATTCCAACATATGTCACTTCAGACTTTCTGATAAATACCTTAATGAAAGCAAGTTTTATGTCTTCTCATTCAGGTCTGCTGTCTAGGAGCAGTTTGGAGATTGTGAAATAGCAGATAATAGCCTGCAAAGCTGTTGCACCTATTTGTTTGTCCAGAAGCAATATCACAGTGCACCCCAAACTAAAACATACAAATGCTTTCACACGTGTAGGAGTCAACTAACAATGCTAAAAAGTATATAATTGAAAAAAATAAAGGCAGACCACTAAAATTCATAGTTCAGTCTTTATTATTAGTATTACTTAAATAATTTATGGCTAGTGCACAAGGTGATAAATGGATTTTTTTTTTTTTTTTTAGACTGGTTCTGTAGGTTTTGGAACTAAAATATTGAGAAGACTGCTCAAAATCAACTACAGTAGCCAAACTGCTTTTGTTTGAACACTGGACACTTTGAGCTCTCCTTTCAGTGTAGTTCTCTGCACGTTTTCCAACACTGCAATGGGTCTATAATTCCATCCTTCCTCTCTCAATGGTGCAAAAATAATAAGAAAACCTAGGGGTGAATGGAAAACAAAATCCTTTTGCAGTTAAAGTACGTTGACTAGAAATGTGAATTTGAATCAGAACTAGAATCCATTTCTGTAGCAATCACTGCAGAGATTGGCTTTTGTACATGGTAGAATTTAGCAGACTTTTGGAATAAAATTTGTAAATTTTATTCCAAAAATTGGAGTTAAAAAGTCCCTTCAGCACAGCAGAAAAAAAGAAGATCAAAAAGTTGCCATTGTAGAAGTGAAGCCTAATTACTCATAGTGGACTGAGTAATCAAGAAAACAGTATATACATATCTTAAGCAGGTATAGCTTACCTCCCTAATTGCATTTTGCAGTGGGAGGTATAGAGCCTCAACCTTCTTCCATATTTCTGATAAGCAGAGAGGAAATTTATCCATATCTTCACAGGGCAGAATGATAACAAAGACATTGCAATACAATGGAGTTATTTCAAAACACTGCTGCTCCCTGTATTGGGTGTTTCCTTGATAACCATAAATATAAATATTCTGGAGAACGCACTGTCAACAAAGGAACATCATATCTTAGCCCTGGGAGTGATTTAAAGTAAGCAATTTTATTAATAGGATTCCAGCAGTACCCTATACAAGATTTTACCACTGTCTTTAGATGATACTCTGACATCACAAACACAATATATTATTAATTTTAATTTGCTTTTAGCATCCAGGTGTCCCACTTCAGACCAGGGACCTTTCCTCTAGGCACTGTAAAAATTCATTAGAAATGTGTCTCGAGAGATCAAGATGAGTATCTGGGTACATCTTGGCCTTGATTGCAAAAGAGCACTGTCAAGCATCTTAATAACATATTTACTGATGTTCAATTAGATGCTAGAGAACGAAATTGATCACCACACTTAAAAATATTTGCTGCTGCCTTACAGCAGTGGAAAATGTTACCATCCATCATGCATATGGCAGAACCCTGGGCTTAACACCAGTTCCTGCAATCACCCTCCACACCTTGTGGAGGAGCTGCCAAGTGCATCCAACCCTGCTTCTCCTTACCTACAGCTTTCCACGTGTCCCTGAGCAGCAGTGACAGGGAAGGCTGTTGAAGTCTGAGAAAAAAAGCGTTCCAAAACACTATGCCCTTCCTGTCCACCAACAGGTTAATGGATCCAATGCTCTCTCTTGCTTATCGATGATTTTTAGCATGACATTGAGCAACTGCTTTACCAATATTAGTAGGTTTGATCTATGAGGATAAAAGAGAGAAGAGAGGTGCAAATGAGGGCCAAACTATGATCAGACTATTCAACATGCTCACCTTCATCAACCCTTAACATGTTTTCAGTAGTGCCATAGCTATCTCCTCTTACGACAATTTTTTTTTCCTTTTGGCTTTTCTGAAAGGTGGGGGAGAAGCCTGCAAAGCAAACTGTTGTTTTCCTTTAGTGCAGTGGGTTTTGTTTGTTTGTCTGATACTGGCTTTCTAGCTTTGATTTTGCAATGTTTTTTAAACACACGCGTTGCCATGCCTTTATGCTAAAGGCAGATAGACCAAAGAAACATGTGCAGCACTTAGAAAGTGGTGCAAGAATTTCACACAGCACCATAATGAGATTTTTGTTTTAGATTTTGTTCCTTTTCTTTGCAATTCCTAACATTTTGCATGCTTCTTGAACCACTGCCAAGCTGTGCATTGATGTTTTTGTGGCAGCATTTATTAGAGCCCCGTGACGCTGCTCTGGAGGGGTAGGAACCCGCTCAGACCCCTCTGTGTATCACAGGGCATTTATCCACAGCAAGCCTCATTTGCTGTTTTCTTGCTCAGTCACTTACTCGCTTCATGGCCTCATCCCTCACTCTCTCCTCATGTTCAGTAATCTCTGCAACTTTTATTCTTGGCCCTTCACAGAACATTTCTGAGCATGCTGGTGCAGGGGCTCTGCTACTGGACTCCCATGACCACAAAAAGTGACCATTGGTTTCTGACCTTTGTTTCCTCTCTTTCGTGTCATGTTTTTCCATGTGAGAAGCTGCCTCTTTGCCCATTCAGCTTAAGGTTTTTAAGAGCCTTTTTTGAGTAAAAGATGTCAAATGTCTCTCTTTAATTCCTTTTAATTCTTCCCCATACAGGGACTTGTGAGGCAAAAGCTGCCTGCCTCTTCCTGTGCCATGATGGTTTTCTTCAAAATACTTTTTTGATAGAGTTAATAGTGGTTTTATATATATATAAGCAGCCAGTTAGATGTTCTTTCCTGATTTCTTCATTTGGGTATAACTTCAGGTTTTTAAAGGATGCTTTTTAACTTGTAGCAACCCTGACCAAGTTGTTTAGCTATGTTCACATTCTTTTTAAGACTCTATAAAAACCTCCAAGATATGATCAGCCCTGGGCTGGACTAGAAGTGAAGTGTGGAAGTCTTGGAGGAATAAATTGCAGGATTTAGAGGTTCTTATATCTATGGTCTTCTCAGTGACATACTGAAGACTCCAAGAAAAAAATCCATGCTTTACTACTATCTCTGTGAGTGAGCTTCTCCATGAATCATTTAGACTGAGGTGAAATGGCAAAAAAAATTAAGGGTTTTTTTGGTGTGTTTCTTAATTTCTGGATGGGAAAACCTGGTCCTTGAATCCAAGCACAAGAGCAGTCACCTCAACTAAGATTTTAGAAATAATGACAGTTTAACAGGAGGAAAAATTGGGATCACCCATCAAAAGCTTGGATGCAAGGATGCATGGGATAACTGGATAAACAGAAAGATAGAAAAACACCACAAAGCTTTTCTAATAATAGATATGGCACACTAGCCAGACATTTACAAAAATGCACCAAACCCTACTTTCCACATCAAGGAAGTAAATTGACCTAATCTGACTGGATTTCAGGAAAACATTTGTTAGTGCACTACTTGAAAAAAAAATAAACTGAGGAAGATAGCAGCTGCTAAATTAACTCTTAATATGAATAAAAGCTTGCAAAGTAGTTTGGAAAGGAAAGTCTCAAGTTAGCGGAAAGTTTATAGTGGACTTCTCCAAAGAATGATCTCAGACAGATCTTATTAGTTATTTTCACTGTCTATCTTAAATTAGGAATGATCAACTGAGGATACAAAGCTGGGGTACTGCCTGCACGAAGTGGGGCCTGGAGTATTGTAGAACAACTGGCATGAGAGTCATTTTACATTATGAGCTTGACTCAATACCCTGGAACTCTGCCTATACCAAACTTAGGAAAAGTTCTTCAGTATGGTATTTTCACTATAAAGACAAACCAAGTAGTCAAGTTTCTTAGTTGTTCTGCAGGCACAGAAGTCAAATATATAAAATAAAATTGCTATGTTAAAATGCCACAAAACAAATGTCATATAGCCAGTTCCAAGTGAAGGCCAAAAAAAAAAATAAGAAAACAGATTATTGCTTGTTTAATTAGACAGTCATAATGTGAGCTAACTTCCACTAACACAACAACCAAAATCCTCCAGATTCTTCAGTTTAAAAATCCAAAAAATAAATGTCTTATGTTATTCAAGAGTGCCACACAAGTCTTATACATCTGTTCCCCCTTCAATTTCCCAGGCATCACCTGTAAACTGGAGATTAACCTACAAGATCAATAGAAACAATATAACGAGACACTAAGTCTATTTCCTCTGTTGTTCCTGTAAAAATATTTCAGAATTTGGTCTCCTGCTCCCAGAGCTGTCAAATGAAGCCAGTGCAGGACAGTGAGTCAGAAGCGCTGTACAAATTCTGGAAAGCTTACCTGAGCTAACACACTGTGATGTGCTGGAGGTAACCTAATCTTAGAGACAACTCAGTTTCATGAGCCAAGCTAGCTCACCTGCAGTGCCCTGTGCCGTATTGTGTGCGTGTGCCAGCTCACATCCATAGTCGTGCAAAGTGCAGAGATTCCCAAACAAATCTGGACATGCTGGGAAATTCAGGGGAAGCCTGTGGCTTGTATGAAAGTGATGACACCCTTCCATAAAAAAGCCTTTTGACACCCTTGTCATGCAATGCCAGTATGATAGTGCAAAGTTCAAAGTCAGAAGATGAAGAAGTTTTGTTGTCAGTATCCATTAAAAAAGGGTAAGTTGGGTGTTTCCGTCAATCCTTTAAAGGTTTTTGAGATGTTGAGAGCAGGTAGCTCTAATATAAAAATAAATACATTAAAAATCAAGATATTAGTTGCTTTATATCTAGGAAGCATAGGAAGGTATTACTGCCACCATAAGAGGCACTGGCAACATCCCATCTGGATCACTGCTTCCTTCTAGCCCTGCAGATTAAAACAGATTTACTGGAAGTGGAGATAAAAAGGAGGGTTAGGAGAATGGTCAGGGAAAAGCACCGTTCTCTAGGACAGGTACAGCACAGCTGGTTTGGCTGAACTGAGGCTGAGCAGTAAACTGAAAAACTCAAGGGAGGACAGACGGAAACGGACTTTATACGGGCTGAGAGAAATGTTCTTTACACTGAAGGCAAAGACCTTGCAGAATGTGAGAGGTTCAGCTGGTCATGATACACATGATCTGAAATCTTTAACCATGCAGAGGAACAGAAAAACAGAGGCAAGCTGATGGTGGAGGCAGCTTCAAGATGGAGTCCAGTGTCTCTGCATGTTAAGTTGAAGAGTGCAACACGGCTGTCTGTGATAGAGAGGATCAGGACCCACAGCAGAGGAAGTCTTCTCTAGCCCTGCCCACTTTGTCAAGGACAAAGCTGGCTATGAAAGCTCTGATTTTCAAAACACATATCAAATTTAGCCATTTGTCACCGGCCAGTTTATCGCCACCCGCTATCTTATATTCAATAGTGTTACACAAGACTGTAAATTAATGTGGAGTGCAATACTTCTAATTATTACAGTTGGGGAGCAAATGGGGCCATGCATATGCAAATATCTAATTAGTCACATTGTGGTTGTCTGTCTGTGGAAATACCCTGTGTGACTATGAAATCATACTGCCTGCTTTGGCTTATACAATGATGTGTGTTGCTGCGACTCTTGCATAAGAAGAATTAGTCCTTCTGTTTTAATAATACTGCACCATTCTGCTCAATTCTGAGCCCTTAATCTTGCATCACAGTGAAACACAGCAACAGCAACACATAATTGTCTGTTTTTCCAATTTTCTATTTTGTAAAATGCTAGTTCCTGACCTCTGCTGAATGTGTACAGTGGCCTACCTTGACACAATATTAGATTAATCTTAACTGAAAAGAGTTTCAGTGCAGCTGTAATAGAAAAAAGAGTATGACTTCACCTACCCGTGAATTTCAGGTTTCGGTCTTCTTTTCTCAGAAGAATGTTATCGTCTCACTATGACACATTTGTAGTTTCACAAGTTCTGTTTGTTTTAGCCTGAGATGACCTGGCCTTATTAGCTCCTTCCATCCCCTCCAGTTTTGATGGGGTCCCAAGTGCCTCCTTAGTGGTATTGCAAAAGGAAATCCCCATAAACCACATAAATCCCTAAAAAAGCTGATGGCAAAACTGAGCAGATCTCCGTTCGGGCAGGCAGCGTCCTCCCCTTGTGCAGCACTGCCACTGTTGATCGCAGCCCTGCAAAGAGACACAGGACAGCACGGCAGCTCGCAGCTTCTGCTTGCTCTCCGTGACTGAAAGGGCACCCTCAACCACAGCACTTCTTCTGTATTTGCTCAATATTTAAGGGGCCTTATGGCTGGGATTTCAAGGGCAGCATCATCACTGTGGTGCTTCTGTAATTTACAGATAAAGGGTGACAAAATAGAAATGTGGTTTGGAGGACTGGGCACGATACAGGGTTGTGCTCACTAAGGCTGGCAAGATACTTGCCTTTCTGCTCAATTTGTAGGGCTAACTGGTTTCTGAACTATCACTACTTTGTTTTGAGGACCGTCAGCAACGGATCGATAAAAAATGTGTTTCTGTGGTTTTATAAATATCTCTACCTCTTCTCCAGAATACGATAATTCATCTTACTGCTTATACACAGCAATTCAGATTCCTCCTAATTACTACCTAATTTTATGATGAATTTCACCTCCTTCTCCCTCTCTCAAAATGCAGGCATATATATTCTTATGTACATACGCATACCTCATCAAAATTATTTCAGCATAAGCGTGAATACCACGAACCAAAAGTTTGGCATCCCTGCTACAGTGAAAGATGACTGCCACCTATGGGTAAGAGCTCATGTTAACATATTTAGATAAAATTTTAACATTGTTCTTTTTCGTTAATTCAATTTGTAATTATCTACCAGGACAGGGTTCTGATTCATTTGCTTATATTTTGTCAACAGCAATCACTGAAAATCATCCTCTGAAAGTTAGGTATCAAACCAAATGCCTTATGAAGGAGCATCAGCTTCACAATTAATAAAAAAATGGAGTACGACATTCTTATTTTTCTTATTCTGAATAAAGACATAGAAGTACTCTAATTCCCTATGCAAAGAAAAAAGACTCATTGCTACAGAGCTTGGTACAGCATCTCAGATAAAGCTATATTTAATGACGACTATAATTTTAAAGTTTAGCCGTCTCAAGGTTTTAATATTTTGCTTGCTGCTTTCTTTTACTAAATACATACAAATAGCTTAGCTGTGCAGTTCCATGAAAATGTGTGTATAATCAGTATGTCATAGTAATTTTCTTTTCAAAATTTTTCATAGTAAAATGAAAGCTAAGTGGGGGAAGGGAGGCAGTAGAAAAAAAGAATGTCCCGATTACGTAAGCCTCAATTTTTCTGATAATCAATCTGCGCAGCATTTACCTGAAAAACTCAAAAGAAAATACAGAATGGAAAGCAAAACTTATCGTATCAAGTATACTTTTTTTCTGATTTAGTTTTCAGGTGCTTAAAAGCAAACAGCCTGACAATTCAGTATACCCGACTACCAAAGAGAAAAACGCCTGATTATGGCTGCTATACTGTGGTAAGCTGCATTGAAATGGACATTATGGTGTCTTTCTCAGAAATACCACATGTAAAAATTGCTGCAAGTCCAGCAAATTAATGCCTGTATTTCAGTTCGGGAAAAAATAATTTTCCTCCAGTAAACAGGAGTTAATTGTAGCCATTATATTTCTCCATTTCAGAGCTGGGACACAGCATTTCTGAAGAAAGAGACGGAACTTAACAAAAGAGAAAATTATATTAAAAGAGAGAGCAACTAATATAAACTAAGTCCAATACTTTTTTTAAGAAAAAAAATCTTCCTTTTAAAGTAATCTTAGTCCCAGGCCTTCTGGTTTGTATCACACTTTGCTAAATATGATAATTGGCCTATCTAAAAAACCCGAAATCAATATTACACTAGGGCTTACCTCCTCCATTTTCACTAAACAAAACTAACACTATACCTATATTATAAACTTGCAAAATACTGTAAAACTGGTGGGTAAATGTCGCTCAGATATCGGAGGTTCACACATCACCATTTCATGCTTGCTTCCCAACGGCATCGGTACCCTTTACAATCTACATAATTCAGATGCCTGCGGTAAAATCTTTGTGCTTCATAGATAAAACCATCTTCTAGGTAAAGTCACTGCTCCACAGTAATACAGTAATGATGTATTTTCCTGACGCATTTTAGGCCAAAAATAGCATTCTTCAATTTACTTCCTTGTGTCCACTTTGGCTACTGAATCAAACTGTCACCGGTCCAGTAACATTTCCCTGTATTTTCAAACCACGGTTTAAACTTAAACCACTTAGTCTCCTTTGATGGGAACTTCATATCAGATAGAAATTACTCCTTAGCACATTTGATGAATCCAGCTTAAAATAAAACACTAGAACTGCGTATACATCTGTGACAAATGACTTGTCTCAGTCATCCTGCTCTTTCTTATTTAATCTCCCACTGGAGTACAATTTGTAGGTACACTATTTTACAGTGCAGACCTCCTCCCACCAACCTACTGCTTGCAAAAGGAATTGAAAAAAATATTTTCCATGTGTCATACCGAATTTTTACAGATTACAGTGGAACTTTTCAAAATAATTAGAAGTAGGAAAATGGAAATAAACTAATAAGCCAGAACCTCGAATTTACAAAAGCAACAAAAAAGGTAAAGAAATGTAGAAATGCAATCTAAGAGAATATGAAATAAACCCTCCTTTTCTGGTGACACATCGCTGAGTTACTACTTGCACATTCTACAAGTAAAAAGGAAGAGAGAAAATATTAAGCATAATCAGTAAGATGAATTTTGAGATATTCCTATTTTATTCAAGAGACCAAGGCCATCTTAAAGGACAGGGTACTCAAAATCATCTACATGATACTGAAAAACCCAGACAGATTTTTCCAGATCTTTTTTGCCCCAAACGACCTCTGTGATTTACAGAGGGAAAAAAAAATTCCACAAATCAGGCAGCATTCCTAATTTCCTGAAGTGCTTGTTGTTAATTTTATACCTTTACAAAACTACGAGTAAAATTCCACTTTCCAAGTAAAGAAATACAGGATGTCGTATCATAGATTTAAAAAATTATTCTTTCTGTTCTAGGTAGATGTCTAATCGATTTCACTTCAATGCTGCTTATACTGTATAACACAGATTTTACTTTAAATAATAGTATTTAATGCCTATATGGATTTTTTTGTTACCTAATAGCTTTGCTAGATTGGTCATGGATTTTTCACTGTGCTATGTATTTTTTTCAGTACTTAGTTATATGCCTGCGTTCTCCAACAGACGTTGAAAATATCACTGCATTCTGGTCTATTTCACTGCTTTGACACTGAAGTGCATTCAGATACTCATAATGTGCTTGTAGATGCAACTCAACAAAAAACTAGTCACTTTCTGATGTACTGGAATGAATGGGACTTTATTCTATTAGGGAAAACCTGTTTTTTGTTCGTAATAATTTAGTTTGTAGCTGAGAAAGAGAGCAACACACCTTCAATCACCTCACTGAAAATTCCAGAAATGCAAGGAGCTTCACAAAAAGTCTGTAGTTACCTTGTTTTTTAAGTAACCATGCAGAGCTGACAGCTATTAGCAGTAGCAAGGACTTGCATAACAAGGACTTGGAGGAAGCTTAGTACTATCCATGCCGGAGTGATTTAAAGAGAATGAAGGCACGTATTTCTTTATGATGCATTATGTAACAACAGAGAGGGCAATGTGAAACATTCAAAAAACTACAGGACCCACATTTGATCTCATTCTTGTTATTTATCAGAAAAATATTTAATAGTGCTTCTAGTATAAGGCTTGTGAAGCACCAAGCATAGGAATGTTATCCGGTACAAATTAGTTTGAAATATTTCGAGTGACGTATTCAATGTTTTGTACATCTTTAGGAAAATATAACAGGCCCTATAATTCATCTGCTTCAAACTTCTGCAATACTCGCAATCTCAGATAAAATAAAATTGTCAAAATCAGTGATAGCTGGACCTTCTGGTTCACATTAGTGTGAAGAGAAAACTGCTGTTGAGCTGACACATTGATAGATTACGAGTTCTGCTGAAAAATAGCTAAAAATGGTGATTCAATCTTGTTGCTACTATATAACAAGAATAACAGAAGGGGTGATGAGACTCATGATATCATGTCTTTTATCAAGACCCTAAAGGGTATTGCTGCATCAAACACATTCTCTTCCTGAGAGCTTCCAAAAAATACCTGTGTAAGTAAATGAAACTAAATAAGCCTATTAAAAAAACAGGATCAGTTTGTTCCCTAAATTTATTTAAACATTGATATAAATAACAGATTGTAAAAAGACTTTTTTTCCTGGTGGGGGGGGCTCTCTGTTTCTGTCTCTCTTTTTTTTTTTTTTTAACAGTAGAGATGCTGGTCTTGCAATGACGAAATGGAGAGCTAGGAGGATTATGAAACACAAGTAACATGAAGGGCAAATCTGACTGAAAGAGAGGGAGAATATTATTCTGATTATTTGAAACTTCACTGGGTATCTTTCTAACTTAAATCACTACAGTTCCCCTGAAATCTATATGGTGATACAGATGCATCCAAGATGCATGTAAGATAATTTGGATCATCATCTTCTGTTCGGACAGCAAATAAAAACACTTGTATAACCATCTTTTCTAAACAGCTCCCTAATCTTCAGATATGCAAAAGAGAACTTCTAAAAGAGGCACCTTAAGTACTTCTGCTATTCTAGTCCTGGTGCTCTGTTATCTGAAACTTGTGTGGTCATTAATGCTGAAGTCAGCTTTAAACACTGACTTCTGCCCCTCGGTGCTTCATACTTCCCTGTGCTGCTGCAAATCACCATGGAAGGCTCAAGATGGAGGGAACGGGGCCTGGGTGGCTTGTGCCTTCCTCCCACAAAGATCACCAAATGCTCCTGGCGCTCACTGCCGACACATCCGAGGAGTTCTGCAACAACAGAAGGGGAAACAAGGCTTCACAGTCCTCATCGTCCACTGAGAGGAATAACAGGTAAGGAGACAGAGGAAACAGGAACATGGGGAGGACGGGGGTAACGATTTCATTTTAGAGGCTCCCCTTTTCCAAAGGGAAAGAAACCTTGACACAAACTTCATCGTATCATGGAGATGTAGACAGGGAGGTACCTCAGATTTCCGATAACTTGGTGGATTTGTTTCAGGGAAAGATTAAGCATTCATTTGATTTTTAGTTTTACTTTTGCCGGGGCCTCTACAGCAAGAATTTGCAGCTTCTGCTGCAATAATTAATGTTTCATGTTGTATAGGAATTTCTGATTACATAAAAAAAACCCTCTCCAACAAAATTGTGACTTAAACTGTGTTCTTAATTTTATGATGAATGGGGAAGAAACGCAGCAAGGCAGAAAGTTTATCACCCTACTCTAAAACGTAGGGAGAACCAGAAATCTAAATCAAATTAAAAACCCAAAAAGGTCTCAGTCCTGTTCTCCTGTTTTCCTACAGTTCTTACACATGCATTTGCCTTTTGAGTATGCAGGCCGACATCTTTAGGCTATTCAGGCAATGCACTAACACACGGTAGATACGGGAAAGAAATAAGTCAGAAATATTTGTAGGGTGTGAAGCAGTAAACAGTAACGAAGAAGAAATGTTTTACGTAATGCTATCATAGCTTGACAGCAGAGTAGATTTATACCACGTCCTTTCAAGCTGGTAAGCTTAGTAACAAGTGAAATGGGTTAAATTTCCTGAGTTTGGAATGCAACTGATTTATGTTTGTGCCACAGTGCTACGCAGCTGTTAAATGTAGGAGCTCCTGCGGATGAAAGTCTGCTTTTAGGACAGGCCCCGCAGTGACAGGCTGCGGCACGGCAGGGAGAAGCCCAGGTGATTCTGGCGGGGCAGCGGCTGGCTGTGCAGGAGCCAGCAGGTACCCAGCCATCCAGCCAGCCCGCCTTACGTAAGGATTCATTTTCGCTCGCTGCATCTCGCCGCCGCGCGAGGCACGGGAGAGGAGGCTATTCCATCTCCCCGTGCAGCCCCATCCCCTGTGCCAGGCCCAATGACCGCATCCTCGAATGTTTTAATATTTTAATTTTTTTTTTTTTTCTCTCTCTCTCTCTCCAAACAGCACATCTACACAGTGGCGTTTACCTATTCGCTCGCGCCGTGGCTGCCACGCAACCTATCTGGGCGGCCGGCTGGCACAGCCCGCGGTCACCGGAGCGATGCCGAGGAGGAAACTGCCGGTCCCTGTTCGGGCGAGGGGCGCGCTGCGGGCCGGCTCCGGGCGGGCAGCTCTCCCTCCTGGGCGGCGGCGGCCCGGATGCTCCGCTCTGCGGCCAGCGGCGGGCAGCGTCCATTGCAGCTCGGCGGGTCCGCGTCCGGAGTCCCGGGGCTCCGGCAGCCAGCGGGGACACTCGGCCCCCGCTCCCCTAAACACCGCCGGCCAGGTGCGTTTATTTCTCATCCCGTCCTCTTCCCACAAATCCACCGTCTGCGGGCCGCCGAGCCCCAGCAGCAGCCCGGCCAGCCCCCGAGCCACCACCGATCGCTCTCCCCTCTCGCTCTCGCTCTCTCTCTCTCTTTCTCTCTCGTTTCAAGCTCTCCCCGAGGAGGAAACAGCACGGCGGGGCCGCTCGTCCTGCATTTCACCGCTCGGGAGACGCCGCCGCCGGAGCGCTTAAACAAAGCGGAGAACAGCCACTTTCCACACTGTTCCCTTCCCTCCCCGCGCCGAGTAACGCGGCTGGCTAAGGGAGCTCGCCTAGTAGGGATGAAAAACGAGGGGGGGGCGAAGGCAGGAGAACCAACCCACCCACCCGGCCCGGAGCCCCCCGGCTGCTCCCCGTTCCCGGCGCATCCCGGCGCACCTGACAGCCCGCCGCGCGCGCTGTATTTCCCTCCCTTAGCGACAGGGGAGGCGCGCGCCGGCCGCGGCCCCGCCATTGGCGGAGCGCAGCGGCGCGGCACGGCCATTGGCTGCGGCGGCGGCCAATGGGGCGCGCTGTATCCGGGAGGCAGCGGCTGCGGAGCTATTTAAATCCTGCCCGGTGATGTCAGCGCGGGGGGAGCGCCGGGGAGGGCGCGAGGCGGCCGCGCCTGTCAGGCCGCGTTAGGAGCAGCGCGGCCGCCGCCCCCTCCGCGGGGAGCCGAGCGGGAGGGGCCCGGCGCACCTGCAGGCCGGCCCCGCCTCACGGAACATGGCAGCGCCCCGCTCCCCTCCCTGCTGTCGCTCCTGGAGGGTGCGGGTTCATCCCGGGATGCGCTGTTTGCGCGAGTGTCGCGCTAAGCCCTCGCTCGCGGAGAAAGCTGAAGGGCAGCTCTCGGCATTACAAATACTTCTGCCAGCTGTTCGTGGGGAGAGGTACCCTCACTGTACTTCACTTGCGCCCAGTGCCTCTCTGTGGCCTCGCTGACGCTGAGCTCCTCAGTACAAGAAGGACACTGCCCCTGGAATTGTGATTGAAACTTACCCATGATGTGATGGAAATGCAGGCATCTTACTTTACACAAAGGTGTGTCAGCCACCATTGGAGCACACAACTGCGAGATTTTATCAGTTTGCAGATGGATGTGTATTGTAACCATAGTTTTTTGGCCCATATAACTACAGACATTTTGGTTGCCCAAAAATGCATGTTCAGCTATGTGCCTTGAGAAGGACTTGAGGACTCACTTGAGGGGACATGTGAAAGTGGTTCCCTCAAAGCAATTCCCAAAGAAGATTTATGAGGTAATTAGGGCCAAAAGCCAGGAGGAAGGAGGCTGTCACTGAAAGCATGTTTATTTCTTTGCCGTGGCAGAGTATGGCAACAGAGGTAGGGGACAGCAGAAGGCTGATCATGGAGGTAGCTTATGTGAGTTAGGGATGGCACATCATAACTTGAGAGCATCAAGATTAATCTGATATTCTTTTAAGGATATTCTTCCACTGGGAGTCAGATGGAAGAATGTGAGAGCCTCTTTCAGGAACTGACTCCATGTGCCTTTTCAATCCCATTGGCATTTCCATGTTTTCCCTATTTGGGAAGCTGCTTGGAATAAAGATTGACTCACTACACTCAGTGTGTTGTTGATGTATTGTATTTGTCCATCAATGCCACCATACTCCAGATTTTCTGTGAGTAACCAACAAGGCTCAGGAATAGTATTTTTTGATGTTTTGACTGCACTTTTTCCCCCTGGTTCCAAGCTCTGTTACGTGCAGGCAGACTTGGGGAAGTGTTGCCTTCCTCTAAAATATCGAATCAGCATTAGCAAGAGATGAAAAGCTGGGCAGAAAACAGAAAAGCTGGTTCATGGTGGCCCTGCTTCTGACACATGCATTCTTGCTCAAATGCTTAGAACTAGTGATCAGATCTGACTTGAGAAGAATTTTTTTCTCTAATGGGGACTGTTGCATTTGAGGTGGAAAAAAAAAAAAAGAGAGAGGGAGAAGCACTCACCCCACTCAGCAAGATGGAATGTGGTTTATTCTGTAAAAGGAATTTGGGTGTTTTGGGGACAAGAACTGCTGGAATGGACAGAGCCCTCACCCTGGAGCAGTATAAACCTTAAATGTCTTGGCAGGGGGATGGAGGGGAAGAGGTTAATATATGGAAGTGGAAGACAAATGGATCTTTCTGGACTTTACAGCTATGGCATAAACTTACAGGGGTGAAAAGGAATGGGAAGAGTTCATCTCGTCCATTTCATGATTTTACTACTATAAAGCAGGATCCAATCTCTCCAATTTCTTTCCTGGTAAATGCCTAAATTATGCAAATATCTTTAGGGTTGAAACTTGATAACCTCCCCATGCATTTCTTTGAGTACTCTGGAACTGCTAAGGCAGTTTTATTAGCTTAGGACAGTCTAGTTCTCTTTTTATGACCCTGAGAGACTGCAATTCCTGATTCTTCGTTTAGTTATACACATCTGCTTAAGAAAGGTCTGGAGAAAAAAAGGCCAGTAGTTACATCAACATTTCCTCATGGTTTTATTTTTTTCTCCCTCAACAATCATGGTGAATTAACAAAATTAATGGCAGGTGAAATTTGCAGCCCTGGAAAAATAGCACACACTGCAGGGAAAGACGGATGGATCGTGATGAAGTGATGGCATCAGCTCTAAAGAAAAATGTAGGGACAGCTGGGTGCAGCTCCACTGATAAAAGGAGAAGAAAAAAAAAATCCCAAATTTTAGCATGCTTAAGGAAAGGGTTACTGAATGATGAGCAATAAAATATTGCTGTAAGTGATACTCACCAGACATTATAGTGTGTTGCAGCACTTCAGAATTTTGAAGGGTGTACAAAGATCACTGCTAGAGCTGGCTTAACACAGACGTGGAGGAACTAGGAGGCATGAAACTGAAGCTCAGACGAGGCAGAACTCATCTGGAAATCCTTTCCCAGTCTCGACACTGCTTCTTCCTGGCCAATCTTTAGGAATCATTCCTGCTCCAGACTAGTGATACATAATACTGTCATTTTTCCTTTTAAAAACACATTTTGCAGAAGGCTCTATTACACGGTGTAGGATTCAGCTGAATTCAGGCTACAAGATGGGGTCACTGCAGTCCTGCTTTAAACATCACTGATAGAAATCTTATTTTAAATGTTCTGGTCAGGACTAGAGAAGCTTTTCAATTTTTAAATGTGCTTTGTGTGGAAAATCCCTCGTGTTAAATAATTAGCAAGTGCTCTGAGCATTACTGCATATTTTATATTTTGTCTGCCTGGAAGAAATGGACAGTTCTGTTGCTATAGATTAACCACAATTTATTTTGTAATACTCTGACTGCTGGAAGAGAGAGACTTCTTAGTTTATTTCTTTGACATCCACTTACTCAAGGAATGGCGCTGGACAGAAGAAGGGTTTAGCCATACTTTTTCTTCTATTCCTAGTCCCAGCAGACATTTGAGTTTATGAAAAAAAATCTGCACAAGCTGTAAATGTGAAAAACAGAGACTGAGTAGTTCAGCAGTACCAAGAATTCCAGTGCTGGATCTTATTTTCTTGGCAGGCATTGGCTAGGATGGCTTATTTATTTTACCTTTTACATAGCCTTATTCCACATTTTAGTGTAAATTTTCCTCAGGCAGAAAAAAAATAAATCATTGTTGTGCATGAATAGACACTAATTGTGTTTAAAATGAAGAATTCAGCATAAGAAGCTGTTCAGATTTAACCTTTTTCTCTCAGAAGTGGTGTTACAAATGCTTCTTTTAATGGAATGAAGGATAAGATCACCTTTTAAGTCATTTTGATTATCAAATCTGTGTTCCTGAGGCTCTTTGAATGGGAGGTTGTGTCGTAAGTGTGGTCCTGGCTCTGCTGTGGGCATTTCTGTGCATCTCACTGCTGTTAGGCTACACCAGCAGTGTTTTCCTAGGAAGTTGTTTCGTCCCATCTTCAAGACAAACTTTGAATTCTGAGATAGTTTTGTATCTCTAGCACTGCAATGGGCAGCACCATTCCTGAAGGAAAAAAATGCTTCAATCCTCACGTGTGCTGGACCTAATAGCCCTCCTGGCAATCTGCGTGAGCCTTTAGTCTGCCAGAAGATGCAGATGTGGGTTCCTCAGCCTGAAGAAATTGCTCTAGATTATAGAATACAGACAAAGGTTGATTAACCAAATGTACCTATAACAAACAGAAGTTCTCTAAGAGTGTAAGCTAACTGCCAGTCTCCTCCCCTGGTGTAGCACCAATAGCTCAAGTCTGTAAGTAGACCTCTGCTTAATTTCACAGCCACTGCTTAGGTGGCTGCTCCAGTTTGGTTTTGTGAGCTGTGTTATACAGAAAGTGGTCACCTGTGCATGCTGTCTCTGCACGCACTGGGGCTCAGTCACCTATTTTGCCCACATCAGTTTCTTGCCTGGTGTTGCCTGGTTAGCACTTGCAGCAAACATCCTGTGAAGCCTTTGGAAAAGTCTCTTCCAGCATGCTGGAACACACAGGATGCTGATGACCATCATGGAGTATAAAGGGGATGTTAGCAGTGGTACTCAGTGGCAACAGGACCAGGTCCCTAGTCAGGCCAATGAGGATTGCAGGGAAGAATCAAGGGCTTAAATAAAACTAATTCTGCATTCTGGCAATCAGACTGGGGAAATGCGTGTTTCCTTGCAGCCCTGCTGCAGCTTGTGCAATATCTTCTATCTCCAAAACGCTGCTGAGAATGATGCCAATGAAAATAACAGGCAGAAACATTTTTAACATTTATGCTGCTCATTTGCAATTCAAGTATGGTGAACTCTTGTGTGCTGAAAACCAGGGAGCAGAATAGAACAGACCAATCTGTTTATGAAGACTGCAGGGTTATTTACCATCTCTGAGTTGTTTTAATGTTATTGATCTGCATTTCCAAAATGGTGTTGAACTGTAACTTTCCTGTTGTGATAAAGCTGAATGACTACAGTCTTGATACTTTCTTTATTTGTAGGTTGGTTCCACATATCAAAAGGCATGGGTCACCAAAGAAGGCTGTAAGAATGTGTTCAAAATAGCATGAGGAAGAATTCTATGTAGTATTTCCTAGTTACAATGTTCCTAAGGAAGTGAAAATTTTTACTTTATTCTTTCACAATACTTACCTATATGTGTATAACCAAGTCTGTTTTAAAATATTGCCTTGTTTGAGCAACTACTTTTAGATTTGGGATGAAGTATAATGTGATGTGTAATAACAAGTCAGTAGGCAGTATTAATCCCTACATAATTTTCCATGGAGAGTATGGAACTTGAGAAAATGTTCTTTTCCCATCCCCTGTAATGAAGGGGGAAGCTTGTCAGCTGATTTGCCCAGTATGTGGATTATTTTTGTTTTCAAAAGTTAGCTGTCACAATTCACTGTGGTCTTTCTTCTCCTCACAATCCTGAAAAACAGATTATTCAATCACTGGCATAAAATTTAAGTCCAGAGATGACTCTTACAGTAAATACCAGTGTGACATTTAATACAAATTCTTGCCTAAAAATATCTGTGATAAATCTTAGATCCTATAGGTATGCATATGTATGTATTGGTTCTAGGGATGATGTAGTTGGGGGTTGAGCACTGTGTTCCAAAAAAGCAAAGCCATATAAACTACTCATCACCTCTTCATCATCTGAGCATATGCAGACACCTACCATTTTTGTGACACTGTTTTAATCCTATGTGGAATGTCTTCATGAAGGCAGCTGCATTTTTAGCATATATGGAAGATTACTGAGCTCAGCACAGAGCTACTTCCAGTCAAGAATATGAAACAGCAGAGATGGCTATTGTCCACTCTTTCCTGATGGCCATATATTTAGAGGATAGAGGACTTGATGAGGAAATCAGACTTTCAGCACTGTCAGACAGCAATTCCCACTTATTAGATGACAGATTTCACCTTAGTGGCATGAGTGGAATCATGACACATCCTCTTCCATGGTTTTCAGAGTTGATTTATAGTCTCTACCATACTTGCACAGGACTGTTTTCCTTTCTATAACCACTTAAAATGCCATTCTCCTCTAGTTTCTGTGGAATTTGAGGTTTGTAGTAAGGAAAGGGATAATTTTAACACAAGAACTGAAATTGTGTCTGACTCTTGAGTAGATAGAGAAGAACATTTCTAGTGTTATTTCCATAGGTCTTTCATTTTGAAGATTATATATATATATATATATATATATATATATCTGTTCTCTGGTACCAACTTCTCATGCATCCTTTGAATATCTAGGAGTTTTAAAGTACACAGTGCTTTTCAATTAATTCAGCATTCAAGTGCATATCAGATTTAAGGACCAAAATGATATCATCAACCATTCACAAGGCAACACTGGCAAGAAAGCATTTACAGCTTCTTGTCCTGAGCAATTCAGAACACTGAGAAGCTACTGGGTTAACTTGCCCCCACACAGAGCAGAAGCCTCTGGAGTGAAGTCAGCATTACTTATCTAGGAGCTGTGCCCATGTGTTTGATTGGTGTCTTGTTTTGGTTTTGTTTTTCCACAGGAATCACAACTCATTTGCACCAACAATTCCTCATCCGGAATGAATACACATACCAGGATTAATAACAGATAAAGTAAATTATGTGCTCATGAGACAGCAAAGCATGTGGTAGTAGAAAGGAAAAGAAGTACCCTTTTCATTCTGCATGATAAGAATGATCACTCAGAGCAGGACAGAATTTAATTTCTAAGTTATCCAAATACCCACATCAAAAAAGCAAAACAAAGAAGAAACAGGTCATTATGGGCACATAGGTATCACAAGTACTTTGGTATCTTGCTTTTGTGTGTTGCATTTAGTATCTGATCATACAGCACACAGCACCAAAGCATACAGCATTTATAAAGATATCATTAAAGACTGGGATAGTCTTGGCTGCAGGAGACAAAAAGAAAAAACCTGTTTCCACCTAATTATTTGCCTGAATCGTACATTACTTTTTCCAGGGCAAGAAAAACAATGAGTGTTAACAAGTGGCTAGTGAGCTGCTGCTCAAAGAAAGGGTTGCAACTCTATACAGCATCATTAAAAAATGAGAGCCAAGAAGTTGTGATCTGCTGCAGAGAGCTGAGCATGTGTGTTACTCTTCAAATTAATTTAGGTAAATTTAATTCATCAAGAAAATCAGCTATGATAAGATGCTGGAGAGGGATAACCAGGTTATAGGTGTGGGTGGGAATAATAAGCACAGCAAAACAAGATAGTTGGGTATGTGGAGAAGTGTGCTGCTGGATAATCCTGTGGGATGCTTCATCTAGCTGAAGTATCCTGTATCAACTTGTGTCACATGCTGTTGATCAGGCAGAATTCAAAAGCTGAAAAATCTGAGCTGTGGTAGAGTCTCTGGCTTTGTGTGACTGCTAAAAAACCCAGTGCAGAACACTTGGTAGCATCTTAACCTCTAGTTTCTGCTTGTTATGACTACATGGTGCTGTTTCATGGCAATTTTGAGGTTATTTGAAGGACTCTGGAGAAGGGAGCTAGCTGCATGGCATATGGGATTGGAATGGACCTAAGCAACTGCTGGAAGATGCAAGAGGATTCACAGGGGAGAAGTGCAGAGGGCAGTGGAGAGAAGCCAAAAGTAAACAAGCATGGAATGCAAAGAAGAACAGAGGGATACCATTATGTACCATTATGGTATAGTTTAAGATGTTACCTAGGGCTGCTTGGACCTGTGGGAAGCTGAAGAGTGGTCTTTGCTTAGCACGGCAGACCTGCTTGTCTAATTATTTTATCTGTGGTATTTCTAGAATATAAGTAATGTGCAATCTGTACTGCAATGAGGAGATAAGCAATAAAGGCAATTCATCTGCTGGATCTGCAGATGCTGATGCCTGAGGACCCTCATAATCTGGTATGTGCCTGGCAGGAGAGGAGGAAGCATAGTAAAGAAGAGTCATAGTGTACTTGGTTCCATGGTTCAAACAGCTACAGCTGTCAAACAGTAGTGCTTCTTGTTTTGGAGTTAGCTTGGGTTAAAATTCTTCAGGCCTATTTGCCTGGGGCAAGCCTCCTGGCTACAATGCTGTTAGGAATTTGCAGCTTAAATCTCCTTGGCAGCAGTTGCCATTTTTCAGCTTTTGTGGCAGTGGAGCAGGTTCCTGGGAATGGTAAGGGAAATTTCAGAAGATATTTGTGAGACACCTGGGAGATACCTGTAGGGATAGGGAGGAAATCTGTGAGAAGCCAGCAGGATGTCATGGGTCTGTGGTAGACCTGCCATGGAGGAGAGGTTTTACTCAGTTTCTTTCCCTTCTCTCAATATGGTCTCATCTTTTCCTCCTCAGGGTTGGCTCCCCATGTTCTTGGGAAATTCCAGCTTTTTTCTGAAGCCCACAGCTGTCAATTTTCCACCTTATAGCTGTCTTCCTCTATCAAGTTAATTGTACCTAGAAAAAGCCCTCCTCGTGGTTTTGGTGTAGCCTCTAATTATTCTGTGCTGAAAAGAAGAGGATGATGGTGTGACTCCTGTTACAGAGCAAAGAGGAGGCAGAAGCTGAGTGGTGATTATTTAGGCCAGAACAGCAGGTTCTGTATCCCAAGGCACAGTCCCTCGCAGTCTTCAGCAGCCCCTACTGGCCTGACCATACTCAAGTATGTCAGAGGCTCATGGTTCAGTCTTCATTATGTTACTATGCAGTTGTCAGGGATTAACTTTTGTTAGGTTAAGCATGATCAGGCAAGTCTTTTTAAGAAAACATGACTGGTAGCAGTAGCGTAACTAACCTAACACAAGAATACTTGCCCAGTGACTCAATGTACCTGTCATCAAGCAACACTTTAAACTTAACCACCATCCGGTAAAAATCAGCCAACCTGGATGGTGCTCTACACCTCATGAAACTCATCTACCTCACCCTGAAGGGCAGCAACAGAGCTCTACCTTCAGGGACATCTGGGACCAAGCCTGTGGAGCTGGAACCAGCACAATTAATGCTGCCCCTCCCATCTATTGACAATCGCTGATTATGTCAGCAAGGACAGGGGAAGTAGATAGGCACTCTTCTGTAACTTTGTAGTATCCTTTGCATTATTAATCACTCTTTTAGAGGTAATGAATAGTCACACTTCTTCCCACATATCCAATTATTGCACAATAATTAATGTGAAGTTCAGCCCATCCTGACCTAAACCACAAGATGTCGAAGTCCCTTGAGTCAGCTCAAGACTGTCTTGTAGGTTTCTAAACCAGGATCAATTAATGGTAGGTATTTTCTGCACACTCTCTGCAAGTTACTGTTCCAGTTCCTCCCCTTTGCCTTTGAAGTCTGTTTGAAATTTGTTTCCCAGTGCAGTGGTGGTCAGGCAGCGGTGGCTTTGGGATACATCAGGATCATAGATCAGTGGAAAGAGCCCTGATGGACGCACTAACCTCTTTTGTCTCTACACCTTTGTGTGCAAGCAGAGGTTACATTTATATAGCTTTGCATCTTATTCAAATGTGCAACATTCACTCGCTAACTGAATGTGCATGGATGGAATAAAACATTTTCCGCTTCATTCAGATCTGTTTTCTAGCCAAACTAAAATCTTGGCCAGCTGACATAGCTACATCATGGATAATATCCGCTGTCTCCTAGCATAAATAAACCACAGCTGTATATATTTCCTGCTAGTTACCCTGACTTAAATGACTAATCATCTCTTCATTCATCTATTGCCTTTGGATCTTCTCAGGGTCCTCATAACCATGCAGAGTGTAAAACAGGATGATTTTCCCAATAAGTTATCCATAAAATAGTTCAGTCTTCTTGAACAATGGAAAGTCACCTGGACTTACAGCTTTTTTAATGAAAGATGAATTTCAGTGGTTGGAGAAGCTCTTTGTTCTCTTTCCTTATTTTTAAGGAAGCTGGCTCCTATCTTTGCTCAGAATGCTTCCATAGTGGCTTGTCTATTTGAGTTTCAACTCATGCTTCAAAATGATTTATTCTCCACTAGTCTTGAAGTCTGAATAGTCCTTTACAAATAGGTAATGTAGGACATTTAAATATTATCCTTCCAGTCACTCTCCAAAGCTATCTGTCATAATAGGCCTATCATGGCCAGAGTTTAGTTGCAGACATTCCAGGATTTACACTCACCATAGTAACTACTTCATAAATACCATCTCTTTCTACCTCTGCATCTCTCCTTTTTCTAATAATTAAATTGCAAAATCTTTGGGACTGAGAACGTTGTCATATTGCTCTGTATTTAGAGAGATGTCTATTACAACTGGCTTATCATTCATGACTGGAATTCCTAAGTGGTACTGAAATAAACTTTTTTTAGAAAAAAATTATGCATGTATTCATTCAAAAATAGTAGGTATTTTAAGGGAATATTTTAGGATGTTTTAGTGGAATATTCCTGAAAATACAAAATGCCAGTGATTCAGAATTCTATCCATGAAATGGTTTCTCTACCACTCAAATTGCCATGGAGTTCTTCTTTTTACCTTGTTTGCAAAGCCAATATTAAACACTTTTAGTGTTTATTTGGACTCTCACCACAAGACCATAAACTGGATCAACCTTCACTGAAGAAATGCAGTGATATTTGGCAGGACATGCAGGACAGAACAGTTTCAAAACCTCAGCAACTGTGTATTCTTTTAGATACTTAAAGTAATAGATTTTCTAAGCTGTATAATCTCACCAGATTCTTAAAGGACACCATCTGTCTGTACCATCATGAAAGTATGCCCTCCCCCTCCCAAAAAATGCAAGATGCTTTTTAATCATAACTGTTGAATGTATTTTTACAATTCAAGAAATTTAACAGTGTTTTTGAAAATGAAAGAGTACCAACAACATGGAGAAAACAGATTGTGGGACTCTCCTCCCTAGACCTGATGGGAATGTGGGATTTGAACAATGTTTGTCCTTCGTTGTCCAAATTCAGGAACATCTTTCTTCCTGTACTATGGACAAAATTCGTAATACAGAACTCTTGATGTACTGTGGGAAGAACGGGGCAGGAAACAAAAGTTAAATGTTTACAACTGACCAAGTCCTACTCTGTTTGTTTATACCCCATGATGGCAAAGGAGCCATTCCCTAAATGTTGTGTTCCTGATCAGAGAGGCTTCCTACACTCTTGGGACACCATCACCCCATCTCCTTTCTCAACAGTACCATTAAATTGTGTGCTGGCATGAGTTTCTGTGGAAATCCCTCATGCACATAAATGAGCAGAACGATAATGACAGCAAAGTGCCTCAAGCTGAAGTATCAGGATGCAGTTTCACAAATAGCCTACACAGTTCTCAGTCTGTTTTGCCATATCCTTCCCTTGTGTCCCACACCTGCCAGCAGCAAAAGTGGTGCTACAATTACATCCAGACTGATCAGCCATCCTATTTGGCAAAGCCAGCTGATTTTGGAGAGGGGATAGTGTCTGTTTTCTGCTTAGGCAGGTCCCTTGCCCCTACACAGCCCTGTGAGAGTTCAGCACCAACACACAAGGGGACAGGGGCAGGGCATAAGGTTGCTCATATCTTTAGCAGCAATGCAGACGACTTAAGTGGGTAAAATCTCCCACTCATAAAGGCAATAGAACAGACTGATAAAAATGAATTTAGAAATTGCCGGGACTTGATGGTATCTATTCTTCAGTTCCACCATGGTTAAAATATGAAACTGCTCTATTGCTTTTTGTGGTGGAGCACTTGAGTTGGGTGCAGGAATTGAAGGTGGAGGGTTTGGGATATTTTTAGTAAGCATAAGCTAGTATGTCTGATTTCTGTACCAAGAAAATAAAATAAAACTGTACCCAAAACTAGAACTAGTATATACAGTGGGTGGATACAATATGAAGAGTCAATATGGCTTTAACACAGGAAGCTGTACTTCGAAAATCTATTTGAGTCCTTTATGCTGAGTGTATGAACCTAAACAAGGAGCTGAGAGGGGTCCAGTTAGGTTTTCAAAATACTTTCGACCATGTCCCTCAGTAAAAGCTCACAAAAAATAAGTTTGATGAAGCAAGAAACAAAATCTGTTGGTTAGCAACTGTTTAAAAGCTGTGCAGCAATAGATAAAAGTACCAGCGTTTTTACAATAAAGATTTGTTACTATTTCACTGTTATTATTAACCTTTCATTATCCAGTGAAAAGGTGAAGAATACAAGACACTGATGAGGTTTATTGATGATACTAAGTTCTTTAGGATACTAAAATCAAAAGCCAGCTATAAAGTGTTGCAGGAAGACACCAGAAATTGCTGAATGAGAAAAGAGCTAATAAAACTAGGTAAACGTAAGCAAATCTTAACTTTTCAATACAGACTAATGGTTTCTAAACATCACTAACATTCAAGAAAGAGGCTATAGAATAATTTTGACAAGTTTGGTTAAAATAGACACAGTTCAAAGGTAAACCACAAGGAAAAAAACCGAGATTAAGCAGGAAAACATTGTTAAAGCACTCTACTTTTCTCTATCTTGCATTTTTCTAGGTTACAAGGAAGATCAAGAGGAGCGATCAAAGGTGTGGAACATTTCCATCTGAGGAGATAGTAAATGAAATGTAAACAGAACAAAATGTTTCTATTTGGAGAAAGGGTAATTGAGGGGATACTATGAAAAACGTCTATGAAATGGTGACTAAGCAGATAGCAATCACAAACAACTTTTCACAATGCAAGAATTGAATGGGAGTCTATAAAATTGTCATTTGGCAGGTTCAAAACAAAATGAAGTATTTTTTTTCCATAACATAGAATTGAATGTAGAATAAACATGTTATGATGATAAAAATGAAAAATGGGTCAAAAAAGGAATCAGAGCCATCTTGGAGACAAGCCTATTGAAGACTATTATGCAGTAGTCTAGAAAGAAATCTCCAGCTGGAATTTTTGAGAGCTATAGGATATGCCTTGGAAAGAATAGATTTGTATGTCTAATGAGCTTTTCATAAGCACCCACAACTGACCACTGTGAGGAAGAGGGAACTGAGCTACAAAGACCTCTGGTCTGCTCAAGTACAGACATTTTAACTTCTACTTTCCAAATACAGTAAATTATTTTAATGAGGCTTCTAATATCAGCCACATAATATGAGGTTAGCACATGTAGGGAGTATTTTAGATATTACATCTAACTCCTTGGTTAACAGCTATAAAAAGGGCATTATTTGGCATAATTCAAGTAGAACTGATCTTATGCCATGGATGCAACAAACCTCTATATGAGACCAGAACACTTTCTCCTGGTAAACACCATGCCATATGTTTTTATCAGGCACTAATTTGGGGGAGAATTAATCTTTATAAAGTTATTACATTAGAGTGTCCTAGTTATGTCAAAGTATAGAGCTGGGGGCTTCTTCATTTATACAAATATTGCTAAACATTTAATTTCAGATTTTCAGTCTGGCGGAGAATAAAAAATGACTACCCACCAAACTTGGAGCATTAAATGGAGACTGTGTTTTTGTCAGCTCATCGTAGAGGGATTAATATTACTAGAATAGCTTTGTTTCTTAGCAATGCCTCCTTGAAAACAGCTTCTTCTGAACACATATTTCTATTTTATTGAGAAAAGGAAATACAGTATTAGAAATCAATGTTTTTAAAGGGTAATTTGAAGAAATCTATCTTGGCAGATGCTGAAATATTTTCAATTTAGAACAAATAGTATTTCTGTCATCCAGTTAGATTTTTTAAATTAGACCATTACTCCTGATAAGTTAATTACAAAACAGAAAGAGACTCAACCAATCTAAAAAAGCGTATTGATGAAAGTATAGAGCACATATCTGAAAGCTGCTTTTACTGATTTATGGGTGAAATTTCACTTTTTATATGAAAAAACCTTGTCTCCAACATCTTAAATCATAGGGAAAAATGCTCAATTTTTCACCCTATCACAACTAATTTTTTACATTGGTACACTGATGGACTATTGTTTTCCTGTGCTACCATCCGTTATTAAAAGTGACAGCATCATAATTGAAATTATTTAAAATATGGTGCATTTAGATGATTTTTTACCTTGGTATAAATATGACTACACAAGAAATGCTGCTATACTGGAAATTGCTAGGATGAGCTAACAAAATGGAATTATTGCTCAGCATGCCATATTCCTCTGGGGGTAGGAAATTAAAAATATCCAAACTTCCTTTGAAATGCAGAAAGGTTAGAGGAATGGAAGGAACGTTTTTTGTTGTGTCTGAGATGCAGACAAGGGAAGCATGGAGTATGTTGCAACCATGGTTTGAAATGTCTCCAGGTGCATCAGCTGAATCCCGGTCTCACCAAAATCCCTGACAAGTCTTTCAGCTGAGTGAAGTCACAATTTCACCCCAAGGATTTTGGGATAAAGGAAGTAAAACTCACCAAAAAAATTGCACTGGGTGATTAGCTTTGTAGTCTCTGTCCATGGATATCCCTGTAACTGTGATGCATGGCTGTATTTTGTGCTTCTTACAGTAAGAACTTGCCAAGGTGCCCAGTGGGAATCCTTCCTGATTAGTGCTGAGGTCTGAGCCAAAGTTGTGGCAGGTATCAGTCTAAGAGTTTAACAAAATGAATAGTGGCAAGCCAGAACCCAAACTAAATGCCATCTATGAGTAATTTACCAGTATAGAAATTGTCCTACTGAGCCAACAGATGTTGCTGTCCTAAAGCAAACAGGCAGAGTTAGCCATTTCAGATCCTGTAAAATTTCACAGACTTTCACAGACCTGGCCAACTGGTGAAAAAGAACCTGGCCAAGTGCAGAAAAATGGCAGAAATAACAAATCTGGATAAAGGGGGATCTTGTGTCTATGAAACTGTACAGTATCTGAAACTACTAAATTTGCTTGTCCACTTTAGGGAAGCAACATATTGGGGTAAGAAAAAATTTGTCATATTATAAATACATTCGACAAAACTGGCCCTAGAATCGATCCTGGAGGAATACTGCTGCTGACTGGTCACCAGCCAGTTTTAAGTACACCCTTTAAACAACAACCTTTAGACTGTTCAATACCAGGTGACATCATAAGAACTTTTAACAAAAAAATGTTTGCAAAAGACTTCTATACTTCAAATACAGGCAAGAAAAAAGAAGAAAAAAGAAAAAAGTATGGGACACAATAAAACCCCCAATTTTCGGTATACTGTCCAGTGGTAATTTTGAAAATCCAGAACTTTTGAAAAAACAGGCAATTTTTAAAATTACACGTTAAGTCGCCTTTATACAAAGCTTTACATATTACTGCTCACATCAATACTATCTCAGAGATAACAGCAACCCATAAATTGCAATATTGCTATCCTTCCCAAATGTGAAGCAAAATTTAGGAAGATGTATGCCTTGGTTGTACACCTCCGTCCCCTCCCTCTGATGAACAGCAATACAAGCACCACTGTAAAGTTTGTAACTTTATGCTGTTTCATGAGATTAATCCAGGGACACAATTATGTCCATTATCCGAAAGTATTCAGCTGTGTCCAGAATCATCTCCAGATGCTTAGCCACGTCTCAATGTACACTGTAGTATGAGATCTAAGACTGGCCAGTCTGACCATTTCTTTAAGAGTTGTATGGCAGGTGAACATCTTTTACCATGCATATCTGCAATTATGCATGTAATTAAGTAGCACAGGTGAGCCCAAGAATAAAATAAAACCTCTGAGACTCACAATGTTATTGTAATTAGCTGTTTTAGTAGGTTGTCTGTTTTTTGCATCTGCCCTGTGTGCTAGGGATGACAACCCATAATTTGACAATAAAATATTTTAAATGATTTCTTACTGAGATGAGGACTTATTTTCATTTTTCCCAGTTCTTTTTTTCCTTTGCTTTTAATTACAAATATTCATATAAGTAATAATCTTCACTCCTTCTATTTAAAGACAAAACCTGTCTGGATTGTTTTATCTTTACTTTACAAAGTTACATAGTCTAAGGACCCTGAAGGACAGGCATGTCAGCTCTGCAGTTTTGGTTTGGGATTGTTCCAGGTGAGATGACTTTTCAAATACCCCCTAATTACCACTGTGGAATAATCTGCATTTTGATATAAATTAGATTTCTGTCTATAAGTGTGGCCTTCTAATTTCCACAGAAGAAAAATGGAAGCCAGAAGTTCTATATGAAAAATAAACGTAAGCTGCATTGAAAATTCGACTTTGGATCATTATTCAATGGTTCACATTAACATGCATAAGGGAAGTTATTGTGAGCATAGTAGCAGCATTGTGAGTCCAGGTTCCAGTTCTGTCCCTTACTTGTGGCTTTTCAGCAGGAGTTTCTTGAGTTGCTCCACGGTGGAGCAATGTGCAAGGTCAAGTGGGGAGTGTCACTGAAATTCTGTTTTAGGGACTGTGCCTGGCCCAAGAGAATGTGGCTAAGTCCATTATCAGGGGATTTGACTCCTTTATTTATCATAGTTATTAATGCATCAGCTCAAAAGGTCAAGTGACTCACATGAGAATCTCAGTTTTCATTTGAAGAAAAAATGTGTCCCTAGCCTTGTACTTACGGAGAAAAGATAAAAATGTAAATGAGCAAAAGCTTAAGAAGAACAATACTTAAAAAACTATTAAAAGACACATTAAACATGAAGAGTTTTTGACTTGATGTTATGATCTGGGGGATGAATTCATGACTTTTGAGTCAGGGATAGAAAAGATTAGAATGGACAATAGAAAAAGGAGAGGAGCAATCATCCAAAATACTAATTATTTAAAGAGCTGTTCCCACATGTTTAAAACTTGAAATATTAAAATAGTAAATATTTTACTGTCTGCTGCTGTAGACTATGATCTTTCTGGCTGTTATCTCACTTCAGTCAGTGGGAATTTTACTGACCAGTAATGTGACATTTTTTATTGCAAAGTAGATCCACAAAAGTCACATCTGTCCACACAGCACAGAATTGCTCTTACAAAAGGGCCTCTCATCAACCAGTTAAATTAATTTCTTTTTACTTTAAAAATGAACCCAGATTTTACATGCAATATGGGAGAGCTGTTGCTGTGTGATAACTATCAATGGTCAGGCATGAAATAACGTTTTGGTTTGAGTTTGTTCTGAATCATGAAATTTTGGAAGCTGGCTTTCAGCTACCATAAAGAAGATCTAGTAGAAAGAAAAGAGGCTGAAGAACTTGACTGAGTGTGAGAACTCTTTCGGTAAGATTTTCACACTTGCCCCAACTCCAGCTTTTTGCAAATGCCAAGTTTCTTGGCATGTCTCTAACCAGTCTGTTGCTGTAAGCATTCCTGCTCCATCTCTGAGTATCCTGTCAAGGGCTTCCCACAGGCTTGGTGATGGAAATGTGGAGTACAAATCATGGTATCTTGCACAGTGAAGTGTTTTCTTATTAGCACTCGACATTACTGGCCGAGTATGAAGAGAGAACTTCTCTATCAAACTTGATGACTCCAAAATTCCCTTTTGATCAACCAGTGTTTAGATTCTGAAGGGAAGGGAACAGCTGTTTCAAAAGTGAAGTTTAGCGGTTCTTCATAGATGCCGTTCATTTCACATCCTTTGATGTCAGGTGAATCCTCAATATCTCAGAAGCTTCCAAAATTTGTTTTCTAAAAATCACAGAATTAGAAAATTTTCTTTTAGTGACCATACATCGGTACTTCTCACTTTGACCCATTTCTCTTTGGTTCAGCTTAATTTGTTTGGTTCATCTATTACTTGCAGACGGATAACACCCTGGTGTCCAGTCATGGCCAGCTGGGTCTTAATAATGTGAGAGGATGTATAATACAAGCCGCACTTTTTTTTTTTTTTTTTT
>VRYO01002297.1:57129431-57147433 GCA_009812075.1 Sialia sialis | reverse complement strand
GCTTGGCACAAAGTCATCTTTTGTCACATATTTGCAGCCTTAGGGGTGCAGCTTTACAATAAGAGATCCCTATTTGCTTCTTACATTTCTTAATATTATGTTCCACTTTCATCACGCTGGAGAATGTCAGAAAATATATGGGAGCCTACTGAACAAAACTCCTTGTGTTTTTCCCTTGTGTGGGCTTGATCCAGGAGCAGTAACTGGAGAGCTGAAAGGCAGAAAAAAACTGCCTGAAAAAGTTGCGTGGTACAAGAAGACAGCTAAGATAAATACTTGAAAACTTTTAAGTTTTAAACCCCTCCCACTTAGCAATGCTGCTTCTTGCATCTTCAGTTTCATCTGCTTCTCATAGTCTCTCTATGCTACCAAATATACTTCCTTTCAAAATTACCCCAGCTTTGCACTGGAGGTAGCAGCAGCTGCAAGACCCCATAAGGTGTGATTATGTGTCTCCTGTCGATCATGTTTAAACATATGCTAAACTGTAAAGGTCATTTTTCTAGCGTGACTCTGGAGTACACTTAATGATAGTCTTGTTACAAATTGACCTCCTGTACCTGACACAGATTAAGCATCTTGGGCAAAGTTTCATTGCTTGAATCTGTGCCAAATCCTTTTAATACATGAAAGACTTGATTACTTTTACACTGGTGAAGTAGTGCAAACAAGGTTCAGTTGTTTGATGCCAAGATACCTGCTTGATTTTTGCAGTAAAGGAACACAAATTCATAACCACTATGGGAAGAGCAAAAGAAAACTTATCTGTGCAGATCTTTGTTGATAGTCTGATCTGATTCCTCAGTACATCCTGCCTGGACAAGGTTGAGTGATGCTGCAGCAGCCAGCAGTACTACAGCCATGCTACCTCCCGTGATGAAAAAACATTATCTGTGTCCATGGCTTATCATCAGAAGCATAACTTCAGCTTTCAGAATAAGGGATGCACTTTTTAAGTATCCATATTGTGGAAATTACAGTAAATTAGATAATGTAGTGTTGGTTTCAGCAACTTGTACTTACTCTGCTTCCAGCATATTTAGACTTAAACATACCTGAAAAATCTCACTAAATCTACAGTGGGGCTATTTCCAGGGGGTTCTTTTATCCTCCATGGGCTATTAACATTTCACAACATGTCACAACTGGCCATTCTGATTCTATTGAGCCTTGCTGAATGGGATTTTTTGTATCATTTAAGAGCAATTCATTGCACTGCCTGTATTCTATATCATCTCCTCAGAAACAGGTGATGTCTCAAAAGATAAGTAATCTTCCACTACATACCCTCTGTCTATGGTGAGTTCTCTAGATGTTGTACATGAGGTTCACCAGTAAAATTCATCATGGCATATTACCTACTTTATTTATCCATTTCACTTGATACACCTACTAAAACCAGCTGTTCTTAGATGAGTGACTGTAGTGGTTTTTTTCCACCCACGACAGTGAGTCTTGTCCTCTCACGTGCCAGTCTGCAGGATCTAATTCTGTAGCTAATTCTACAAAACTGAAGGTTGTAAGATGAATGGGCAGCATTCACCTACCAACAGAATGGAAAACTGTATCCTCCAGGGATATTCTGATGATTTAAGAATTCCTTAGGATACATGTCAATTAAAAGGAAAATGGAAGAGGAAGGATTCCATACATCCTTTCATGCTGATTTCCTCTTGTTCAATGTTATTTCCCTTCTATTGCTTCTATTCTCAGATAAGACTTCTGTTATCAAATCAATTTTGCTGTTTTGTGTATTTTTTCTTTTCTCTCCTTTACTTTTGCATATTTGTTGTGGTTTAATTTGGCAGGGAATTAAACATCACACAGCCACTCACTCACTCACTCACTCATTCATTCTCCACCTCAGTGGGATGGTGGAGGGAGTTGCAAAAGAAAAACAAAATTTACGGGTTGAGATAAAGATGGTTTCATAGGACAGAAAAAGAAAAAAATAGAAAATGCAAAACAAATGTTGCACAATGCAATTGCTCTCTACTTGCTCACTGATGCCCAGCCAGCTCCTGAGTAGCAGCCCCTGGCCACCTTTCCCCCTAGTTCATATACTGAGTATGACACTATGTGGTGTAGAATGTCCCCTTTGCCAGTTTAGGTCACCTTGTGCAGTTGTGTGTCCTCCTAACCCCTCGTGCCCTCTGGCCTGCTTGCTGGTAGAGCGGTGTGAGAAGCAAAAAAGGCGTTCCTCTAGCAACAACTAAAACATCCCTGTGTTATTGACATGATTCTCATCCTAAACCCAACTACTGCACTGTGACAGTCACTAGGAAGAAAATCAACTCTATTCCAGCTGAAATCAGGACAATGCTCTTAGGTTACACTACTACTGTGTGAGGTAATAATTCCAGGCATTCCCTGTATTTTTATTACTAATGACAGTGAGATTGGAACCAAGTTCAGCATCAACCAATGGCTGATTAGCGGTCTTAGCATTTCTGAGAAAAAATCAGCAGATAACAGTCAAATTTTGAAGGAGAGGGTAATGATTGTAAAATTTTGCTCACATTTTGAGCGTTTGTTAATAGTAGAGAAAATAGGTGACTGAATTGAACAGCTTCTCACCACTAGAATGGTTTTCTTCACACCATGACTGAAAACTGCACTGACAGGAAACCACAGAAAACTTGCAAAACCTAAGCTTTTGATTTAACATTGCCTTAACATTTAAGCTTGGTTTAGCATTGACAATAAATGTTCTGTGCACTAAGACATAAAGGATGGGACAAATTGTGATTTGCTGGGCATAGGAAGAAGAACAGGAGGAAAAATTAAGTCTTTCACCCAGTCTTTCCTTTCTGTGCTCAGAGGAAGGCTGTAGAATACAAGAAGTGATGAAAACAGCAGCTGCAAAAATACTGAGCAGGCCAGGCAGAGGTGGTGCTGAGTAGGTCAGCAAGGTTGCAAACTGAGGTGGGTTTAGGACAAGTATGAAAAGAGTACATCTGCAGCAGTCACAAGGTCATGCAAATATCATTCAAGTATCCATGAATATTTGAGCTGCAACTGCTGCCAGAAATTAAAGTGGTTTTTCTTCCAATGTAATTCTACGAGTAAAAATATATATTTGTACGTAGGATCAATCTCCACAGGAAAATTTGTGTTCCAAAATAACAAAGAATGCCCTTTTCCTTAGTTTATTTATCATGGAATAGACCTGTCCACACAGACAGCTTTACTTGCATAATTACACTGTAAGATTTTTAGTGGTTCATTTTTTCAGTGAGTCAAGTCTTACAACTATTACTTTACTATTTTACTACTTTACTATTACTGGAAAACTTCAAAACCTTTGAGGAAGAACAGGAAAATATTGATATTGCTGTGTTCTGGGGATGGTACCCTTGTTTGCAAAATCCATTGCCCTCTTTGGACAAATCTGGACCATCACACAGAGCACTGTCAGCAATGAAGCACTGTGATTAGCAATTTAGGAGAGAAATGTGATGCAATCAGAAAGGAACCAAAAGAAGCAACAAACATGGTAGCCAGAAAATTATATATCAGCAGTACTATTTCTAAAAATACTGGTTTCCAAACTTTTCCACGAGGCATTAACAGCTCTTTAAGGGATAATCTTTATTGCTTTGTAATGTACAAAGCAATAAACAGCTGCTGAGATTGATTAATAGCCAAAGCAAAGTTGAGGCATGTAATCAATCTAAAAAGCCATTTATTGTGAGTATACTACAAAGCAATAGAGATTATTGCTGTTGCACCACAAACCATAACAAAAACCACACAGACACATACACACACACACAAAAACAGTTGTTTCCTTTTCAAGGCTTGCAGTGCTATGCTGCCTTTTCCCTGAGCTTTTCTCTTTAACAAAGGCAAGCAATCTACTGGGAAAAGTAATGTTCTAAGAACTTCAGTGTTATCTAAAGGAGAAATAAGAATTAGTTTTTTAGTTCTGTAGCTAGAAATTCAAAATTCCATGGTTATTCATCTTGTCCTTGGTAGTGGGACTGCTATTCATATTACCAGGAAAAACTAAAAATTAGTTTACCAGTCAAAAAATCATCTAATTCATGCAAATGCAGTGCTCAGTTAGAAACAAAGGCTGTTTAGTTTTGGGGGGTATTTTTATGAATGGCTACTAAATCACTTCCATTTTTTTCAGAGTAATACTGAATGAAACAACTGCCTTTTAGCTCCAGCTCTTTCCAGCAACTACCCCGCCTCATTCTTTAAATACAACTTTAATACAGTTCTTAATACAGTTTGGGTTTTGACTCCTCCAGTCTTTCTGGGAGGCTGTTTCAGAATCTTATCTCTCTACTAGTCTTAAACCTTGTAAAAAATTGCATTATGGTTTTTCCAGGTCAGATAATGCTCCCTGAATATAAATAAAGTATAAATTGCTTTTTATCTTCTTTAAAGAGCTGACATGAACAGAGTGTCTCACCCTTCCCTTTGGCAGAACAAACAAGCTGAGCCACTGTAGCTTTATGGCATGATAGGCTTGTCCCTGTATCAGTCTCACCATCCATCTCTACACTCATCCCAGTCTCAGACTCTCTCTCCTGAATGTGGATGCTCTGGATGGCACCGAGCTACAGAGGGGCTCCAAACACTGCCTCCTCCTGACACACACTCACAATGTCTACTGGAATTATCTCACCCAGCTGAGCCAAGGATCAAATCTGCCTTTTTCCACATGCCCTTAACATTTGAAGCCAGTGGTTAACTTGCACTTCCAGGCACAACTTGCATATTTCTGTTTCTGAACTGATGACACTGCAGCTTATGGCAGAAATTTGTATTAGTACAGAAGGGCACAAGCTTGCAATTTGCACTATTAAGTTTCAGTCCATTTTTATTACTCTAGTTCTCAAGGTTATTCAGGTCTTCCTGTATCATATTGCCATCCCTTTCCTTATTAATGGTGTCTCCCACTTCTGTATCATCAGCAAATTTTATTAACAAACTCTGTCTTCCTATTTTAAGGTAATGAATAAAAATATGATTGAAGATGTATCCTTGAGAAATTCTTGGTAAAACACCACTCAAAGTCAGGTATCACAACAGTCAGAACTGAATTCTCCAATTTCACATTTGCAGGAAATAAAATTCAGCCCAATGAAAACGAATTTTTACATCCCAGTGGATCTAAACTTTCCAAACTATTATCTTCAAAAATCTGAAACTACTTCATAACTGCAATTAACATAAATTTAATAACACCTACTTAAAATAATAAAATAAAAAATTTCATAAATAAATGTACATACCTCTTTACAGCTACAAAAATTTGGAGTATAAGAATTGTACTCATGATGTAGTGGTCCCTTTGGTTGTTTCTAAGCACTCAATTCTGGTAGTTAAAACAATTGTTTTAAAGTAATTATTACCTTAGCAGTCAGTTTTACCATTTATCCAGCCTTATATTTAATTTTTTATCACCTTCATACTATTCCTGCAAGTCACAACTTCCCTGGAGAAGACGGTCTCCAAACTTGAGATTACATTTTCCATGAATTCATTTTCTCTGTGGGTCTGAAATTTTAGATCTCCTCATGTTTCCATTTTCAGCAGCCATACCATTCTTCTTTCAGAAAACACTGGACCTAGACTCATGACCTTCTTACTCCTTCTCTACTTTTTATCTTGTTTTTTTTTCCCAGGTGGAGGATTTGGTGTCAGCAAAATCAATGAAAATATTTCAATAATTATCAAAAAAGTTATATTTCTTTTGTTCCTGCTGGTATTTATTTGCAAAGGGATTGTCACTGAAGTACATGACCTTTTGTCAAAAAAATTAAGGAAAATTCCCACTTAGAGCAGCCAAACTGAAGCTTGTACCTATCTCAGCTGTGTCTAACCCTACATTTGTGCTCATGAGGCATCCTGAGGCTGTGCACACCACTGCTGCTGCTGCTGGCCTTGCTTGAACTAGAAAGTTCTACTGGCAGAAGTTCTGCTGGCATGTGCTACTGACATAGCTGTTTTGGCAGGATGTGTTCACATTTGGCTGTTTTTTAAAGATGCAGTATGTCCTCAGATCATCAGACTTTTATCAGCAAGAGAAATCTGGTGCTACGGGAAGCCAATCCAGAGCATTTTGTGCCATATTTTGTAGACTGCTTTCTGGTAATTCTTTGCAGCATGTTGTGGAACTGCACTGTGCATTGTGAGGTACAATGTCCCATCCTAAAATCTGTGTAAATATTCGGTCAGATTTAAAAATGCTTTTCTATCTTATACAATAACCTATTTTTATATATGTTGTTTCTCCATATTGCAGATTTCTTACTGCCAGAAACCCAGACTGTATCCAGCAGCAGAGCTCTCTTGTTCATGTAGAGCAGATGAAAGAATTCTTTCATATCCAAAGAGGAGCTTAAAATATTGGGTACTATGGGCAAGTGGGACATAGAGACAATGAACGGTAACTAACTATTTGCAGTAAGTATTTGCTAAACTATGAGAACAAAGTGTAGTTTCAAGACATATTGTAAACACTGGATAAGGGAAAATTTCAGGGTTGGATGTAAAGTTTGTGTCATCCTCACAGCATATTCACTCTGAGGTAAGAGCTGCTTAAAGCAAAGACTGTGGGGAAATAGGTGGTGCCAGCACTCTGGAAAGCTGTGCCAATCTGGGCATTTTGGCATTATTTGAGGTGCTCAGATTCCAGTAAGATACACAAAATTAAGTATTTCCTGCTGCACAGTCTTTTCATGCTGGGTAATGTACTGGAAATCAGAGATGAACCTGATCCAATGAGCTTTGCTGATTGTTGTGGAACAGTAAATAAGGTTTATGTCAAATTCAGTCCCATCTTATTTTCAACACATAAAAAGAAAGCAGTGTTTATCTGTGGTGACCTCTCTAGAGAGTATTTTATATCAATGTTGTTTTTGAGAAAGGCCATGCTTTTCTTCCCATCTATACTGTTGTCATTAACAGAGCTGCAAAGCCAACCCAGGCAGCAAAGACACAAGGCAGATCTGTTTGGAAAGGGGTTTGTGAAAACAAAAAAGGCTGTAACTGGACAAAAATAACATCAATCCACAAACCTTTAATTTAGCAGTCTCCTGCAAAACACATGAAGGATCTCATAGGGTCCTTCCATTTGAGTGGAGTTTCATCCTGTTTCCTGAATTCAACACAGAGGTAGCGGCAGTGCTTGGTATTTTTCCATAAAATTTCCAAATACTAGAAGCAAGTGGATTCCTTAGCTAGCCTTCATACATGTAGAATGTACAGATGGATGGAAAACACACAGAGCTTAGAGGCCATATGTAGGCATGGAACCTGCTGGACTTGTGCATAACCAACACATAAGGCAAGTTCCAAACAATGAGTCTGACATGTTATGGACCTGCAGCATCTGTGGTCTGCAAGCAGCCTCTGTATACATGAAAATAGGCTGAGAGAGCTGGGGCTGCTCAGCCAGTAGAAGGGAAGGCTCTGGGGAGACCTAGCAGCACTTTCCAGTACCTAAAGAGGGCTGCAAGAAATCTGGAGAGGGACTTTTTTACATGGGTATGTAGTGACAAGATATGGGGGAATGGCTTTAAACTGGAAGAGAACAGGTTTAGATTAGATATTAGGAAGAAATTCTTTACTTTGAGGGTGGTGAGACACTGGAACAGCTTGCTTAGAGAAGCCGTAGATGCCTCCTGCCTGGGAATGTTCAAGGCCAGGTTGGATGGGGCTTGGAGCAACCTGATCTAGTGGAAGATGCCCCTGCCCATGGTAGGGAGTTGGAACTGGATGATGTTTAAGGTCCTTCCAACCCAAACCATTCTACAACCCTACGACTTTTTGAACTTTGGCTGAAAACAAAAATTTTAGCAATCTTAACATGTCTTCTCCCCCGATACAAATTGACAGGAGAATCTGTTTGGAGGAAAGGCAAGGAATGCTGATGAACATACCCTGAGAAAGCAAATAAGATCACCATGTTAATACACCACATCTATTCCGTGAATCCTCTTACTCAATTAGCTATGTGTGTTCAGTGAGCTCCCTAATGGGTCCTGTACCTCAACATCTCTGTGCCCAAAAATCCCTTCCAATTTAGTCAGTTCTTGGTATTCTTCACCACAGGCTTCTGTGAATGCACAGCCATTGTAACTTATGCACAACAAAATGCTCATGAAAGAAACACCTTGGACCACTACACTGAAGGTTATGCCTTCTGAGAAAAAAAATGCCCTTTCTTTTCCACCCTTCACTGGTTCTTAAATTGCTCTTCAGGCTCTACATTGGATTGCAACCTTCAGTGACCTTCACATTTTTCTTCCAAATTTATTTATCCTTCAAAAAAGGCTGTTTCTCCAGTATTTCTCCCTGCCTGGCCTGAAGAAATTTAGGTCTTAAATTGACAAGCAGCACCAAAGTCATGCAGAATTCTGTTCATCTAGCTGAGTCAAAAGGCAGAGTAGAGGAAAAGCAGGCATTTCACTTAACATGCCAGGGATTTCCAGTCACTGTCAGAGGCAGCAGAAATATCAGGAAATCAATGAAAGCAATCATTGATGTAGGGACAATTGCATAGAGGGTGTGCAGCTGGTAGATTGCTCACAATGCTTAGTTGGTACAAGAAGTCTTTGCATGCTGTGTGCCAGCACAAACATGGGTACAACTGAAGTGTATTTCACTTGGGAAACTGGTGTAACTCTAGGTTTGAGCACTGAGCATGGAGTTGGCCAGAGAGAGGGTAAGGGGCAGAGCTTGCAAAATGCAGTGGTCGAACCTCTCTAAGCAATGCAAGCTAGAGATTGATCACGGCAGTTTCCAAAATCTAAAATTTTAGCCAAATCTGAGTAAGATTTTAAGACATTTTAAAAAACTTTACATCTATCACAGAATATTTAAGGTTTGAAAAAAAACCCTGGAAATCAACTAATCCAACCCCTTGCTCAAAGCAGTTAACTAGAGAAGGTTGTTCAGGGACTTTTTCAATCAAATTTTTAATATCACTGAAGATTGAGACCATACAAGCTCTATGAACAACCTGTTTTAGTCTGTTTTAGTGTTTGAGATGTTTAGAGATGTCCACTCTCATCACAGAAATTTGGTTTTATGATTAAATGAAGTTTCCTGTATTTCAATCTGTCTTCTTTCTCTTGTTCTTTCACTGGGCACCACCAAGAAGTCTGTCTCCACCTTCTTTGCACCCTTCCTTCAGAAACACATGGGTAAGTTTTCACCAGACCCTTCTCTTCTCCAGCTGGAACAGCCCCAGCTCTCTCAGCCTTTCCTTGTGCCAAAGATGCTTCAATCTCTTAGTTATCTTAGTGGCCCCCTCTAGACGCCAGTATGTCCTTGTTGTACTGGAGACACCATGACTGGACCCAGCACTGCAGTTGTGGCCTCACTGGTGCTGCACAGAAGCAAAGGATCACTTTTGTCTGTCTCCTGGTAGTGCTTTTCCTAATGCAGCCCAGGAGGTTGTTGGCCACCTCTGCAGCAAGGGCACATTGCTGGTTCAATGTCAGCTGGCGTCCCCAGGTCTTTTTCTGCCAAGCTCTTTTCCAACCAGCTGGCCCTCAGCAGGTACTGGTGCATGAGGTTATTCCTCTCGAGGTGCAGGACTTCACATTTCCTTTTGTTGTGTTTCTTGAGATTCCTCTTGGCCCAGTTCTCCAGCCTGTTCAAGTCCCTCTGAATGGCAGCACAACCATCTGACATTCCAGTCACTCCACCCAGTTTTACATCATCTGTAAACTTGCTGAGGGTGCACATATGGCCAATCTCAACCCTTTGAGCTCTGCAGTTCTGCCAGATTTCACTGCAGCTCCATATCCATCCTAATAGCCCATGCTTCATCAGTTTGTCTGTCAGGGTGTAATGGAAGACAGTCAAAAGCCTTACTTAAGATAAACAGTATACACTGCTCTCCCTTTATCCACTAACCAGTCATCTCATTGTATACCCAGCACTCCTTCTTGTGACAGATTTCCCTGCTACATGTAATGGAGATCTTCATAAACTTGCTTTATTAAGACTTATTAGGCCACTTGGTAGAGGGGTTGCTTCTAACTGCTATAAAATGAACTGCTCCACCTGCCTTTGTGATGATCTACAAGTGATACAAAACACTGACCTTATTTGGCAGCACATACCAGATGGTTTATGCAAGGCTGAATATGACAGGAAGATTTTTGTCCAGATTGGGGGTCGAACTGTTGTTTTATTTTGAAAAAAGAAATATGAACAAATGGACGCTGCACTGCCACTCGTGTTGCTCAAATTGCACTGGAGGCTGCTTTTTACAGGACAGCAACTAGAAGCAGCAAATGTGGTCAAAGAACACTCAGCAGGCAAGGTGCTTAACATTGTTAACTAATTCTGAATTGCATTGAAATATAGTCCTGGTATGTTTAGATATTCAGGTAAGTTTCACCTCTAGGCTGATTTAAGTTAGCCAGATCAAAACCTGAAACTGGATACTAGCACAAAATCCCTTTCATTATTTTCAGTTAAAAAAAAAAAAGTAATTTGAATGAATATGACATAACTGAATACCTTGTAATTTTTCATTAGTTAGATAGATATGTTCAGAATACTCTGCTTTTACTTTAACAATCACTTCATCAAACACTAGCTTACCTAGACCAAGTACATTTATAGGTTTTGATGGTATTTCCATCCTAGAGCACTGTTACTGCAAACAAGATTTAATTTTGTACCTGCATTTAAAAGAGGTGCTGAGAGAGTTCCTTCAATAAAAATCACAAGATATAAAGGATTTAAGTAAGAAAGTTGTAACAGTTGAGCAGAGAGATCACAAAAGAAATATTTGCTATAATTGCCAAAGCTCAGAAAATTAATAAAATTTAACTCTTCAATTTGATGACCTAGAAAATAGAGAGGAGAAATAATGTGCATATGAAAAGGATTAAAGAAAAAGCCAAGAAAGGAGGCTTAGTGGGTTTAACTGGGTGGATTTAAAAATTATTTAAAGAATGATGAGATAACAGTAAAAAGAAATTCAAACTGGCTTTACCAGGAAACAGATCTACACATTTTTCTGTGAAACCTCCGTAGTATTATTTCAATAAAAGAAAGGTTCAGAAGAAAGTAACAGAAAATGAGCTAACTGTGAATGATCTGAAAATAGCATACATGCATGTGCACACACACATTCTTTTGCCTTTTAAAGAAGAATTTACAGAGAAAAGAGGGTACAATAATAACAAGGTTTTCATTATTTCTGAGGTATTGAACTTGGCTGCAAAAGAAAGAGGACTAGATGTCTGATAATTAGAGATAAAGTAGAAGCTAGCAGAGATAATGGCATGTGTTATGTCAACCAGGTAGCGTTACGCACAGATCTTTTTGCTGCTATCATAATGCCTGTCAAAATCAAAAAAAGAACTAGAAGAGGGTATTTTTCTAGAAGTGAGGGGCATAACAAAGCTTATTAAAAAAATCAGAAAGACAAATTAAATTTGAAATATACACAGGGTTCTTGTCTAGAAAACATGAAAAAGTAAAAGTTATGTTAGCAAGCAATTAGTAAAAGGGACTTTAAGCTAGTAAGAGATACATATTTTTATTCACATACTAATATATATACAAGATTAATTTATTCAGTGAGTGCTTTCAAGTGCATCCGAAGTATATAATTAAGGAACCAAGGAAGCTTGGTCAGATGGACTCGTATTTGTTGTTTTTCTATTATTCACAGAGGTACCAATTACCCTCCTATAGCAGTTTTTAGATAAATTTCAAAACGCATTCAGAGATAGAGAACAAAGTCAGTCACAAACAACTCACTGACCACAAAAGGCCTATCTTTGTTGTTGTTCCAATGTCTGGAGATTTTCTGATACAGGCTGTGATCTCATTGCTCATTGCAATAGCAGGAGGCATGCGAGGGAGCTGTTCAGGGAGTGTCTGGTTCACCTGGCCAACGGGTTCCCAAAACCTGGAGATGGATGCATTTTTGGTGGGACCTTGCCAGGAGGCAGCCTGGGGAAGTCACTGCAAGTGACACCTTTGTGCCACTCCAACAAAGCCACCTGGCCCATGGGACCTCTGTGTGTGAAGCTCTGCTACAGCCAATGTGAAAATGTCCATCTTTTGGCCTTCCAGAGAACAGGAGGCAAAGGAGACGTGACAACACTTCTGCCCTGCCAGGGAACCACTAACATGAGCAATCCAACCTGCCTGACCAGAGAGACTCAGGCACAGGACAGGAGTTTGTGCACGCTGCTACACCTTGTCTCAGACTACTTTGGAAAACTTTCAATGTCTCCGTTTTGAACCTGTAAATCTGAGCTCAGCAAGAAGGTATTACAATGATGCTGACACCTGAAGAGTCAGAAACAGCCAACAGTTTGCCCAGAGAGTTACAGAGAATGGGAATTGGGAAACAGTCTTGCCTTAGCAGTGAAACAGGCATCATAGCTTTAAAGGGGTGACCCTGAATAAAAGGACCACCTGGGCGTTTATCCAATACTCTGGGGTCATCCTGGGAGTGTTCAGCTCCTGCTGTGTCACCTGCATTTTGTCACTTGCTGTGCCTCTTGTCACCTGCCTGCCACAGGTTCCATGCCCTTCAGAATGCAAGAGACCAGCGCCAATTCACAGCATCTGGATGCCATTGCGGAGACTCAAACACCATGGACCACCAACTCAAAAGAAGATTGAGTATGAGGATGAATTAGTGTAAGAAGCAAGAGAATCAAACCAATAGAAGGTAAATTCAAATTGATAAGAGAATTTGCCAATGAACTGTGATTTCTTTGTTTGCTAAAACGTGTATCTAGTGTAATTGAAACAGATTGCCTGTAGCAGTGGTAGAGTCACTGTCCCTTGGTGTTTAAGGAAAGACTGGATGTGGCACTTAGTGCCATGGTGTAGTTGACGTGGTGTTCAATCATAGGTTGGACTCCATGATCTCAGAAGTCTTTTCTGAGCTAATAGATTCTAAATTTTTGAGTGTGTAACACTTCCACCGTGCACAGAACAAAAAATATCTCCTCACTTAACCAGGCCCCGCGTCTGCGTTTAGTGTCCCTGAATTTGAAATAACAGCAGGTCACACCGACTAACTTCTGCCAGTTTCTCCCAGGGCTTATGCCAGCCGCCACCACGCCTTCCCTAAACGCAGGCCAGGACTGGCCACGAGGGAGAGCTCTCCACTGTGCTGCGGGCCAGAACCGCGACAGGTGTCCGCACCGCCCTGGGATGTGGGGAAGCCGTCCCTGGGAAATGGGCACCCCGTCCCTGGGATGTGGGGACACTATCCCCAGGATATGGGCACTCCATCCCTGGGATGTGGGGACGCTATCCCTAGGATATGGGCACTCCGTCCCTGGGATGTGGGGACGCTATCCCTAGTCCCTGGGACGCCACCCCAGGCAGGCAGCGGCCGCGCCGCGCAGGCGCCCGCAGGTGCTCGCGCGTGCGCCTGGGGGTGACCGGGCGGCCCCGCGGGCCCCGCTCCGGCCCGGCCCCGCTCCGGCGGGGTTGCGCACGGTTGCTATGGGAACGGCGGGCGGCTGAGCGAGGCTGGGCCCTGCTGAGGCGGTGCCGGGTCCCGACCGAGTCTCCCGGGCAGCTCCCGGTGTCCCCCCGGCCGTACTGCTCGTCCCTGGGGGTGCCGCCTGGCCGGGCGGGACGAAGGGCCGGGCTGTGCGGTAAGTCCGGTGGGAGGCTTTGGAAAGCGGCCGGAGACTGATAATCCCTGTGCCGCTTCCCGGCAGCTTTCCCGTGCTCAGCACAGAGCCCTGATTGCCGGCTGTGGGTTGGGATAGCGTTTACTCCACAGATGCTGCTTATTTGGGGGGTTCCTCTTGGACGTGTTGTCCCGTGGCTGCTCTGGAAACCTAACTCTCGTAACTTCGTTCTTATTTCTCTTTGGTAGCGATTTCTCTGCGTCAAAATTTCACCAGGGTGGAAGTACATGAGTTGTGATTGGTAAGTTCTGGTGTTCAGAATTATGTCTGAATTATTTGCATGTTCCTGAAAGGAGGTTGTGGGGAGATGAGGGCCCATCTCTTCTACCATACCTGCATTGAAAGGACGAGAGAAAATGGCCTTAGGCTGAGACAGGGGAGATGCGGGTTAGATATTAGATGAACAAAATTCACTGTGATTGTGGCCATGCACTGGATTAGGTTGGCCAGGAAGGTGATGGAGTCACCAACCTTGGACATGTTTGGGAGGCGTCTGGATCTGGCACTGGTTGATATTGTTTAGGGGTTACAGGAGCAGTGTGGGGTTGGGTTAGATTATCTTAGAGGTCTCTTCCAACCTCGATGCTTCTGGGATTCTTACTAAACCTGAACCTGTGTGGTAACTGTTCTAAAGATTTGCTAGGGCAGACAGAACATGGGTTTGGATGTCAGAGAGCGAAGTGTTCCCCATTTGAGTATAGGGCTTCTCCTCACTGTACTTAGTGATTGCAAATACACCCAATCTGCACCCTAGCAATTAAATGATGCCAGTCTTGAGATGGGGAAGAGAATGGCAGAGCCAGTGTAGTGCCACATCTGATGAAGTAAGCTATGATTCTCTCATATGGATTGAGAGGGTGCAGCTGTCTCACTTCTGGACATTGCTGGGACTAATGTGCGGATCCTGTACTGCTATCTACTGCTTTAAAATCTTCCTGTACAGCAGAGACCAGGCTTCTGGAGTAAACAACTGGGGAATAAAGCCAAGAGCCCAGTATGGCTTTTCAGACACTGCTGTGATGCTCTTCTACCTTCCAGCAGAGGGTTGGAGAGGAGCTCTTCACTTGAGCAAGTTAAAGGCTACTTGGGAAATGGTGACATTAGTGAAGGACAAGATCTGTGTGTGCCAGTTATGCCATTCCCATTGACACTGCAGCATTCCCTCTCTCTGTTTCCTGCTGGGACTGGGGAGCAAAATTACAGAATCACAGAATGTGCTGAGTTGGAAGGGACTCACAAGGATCATGAAGTCTGGCTCCTGCCCTGCACAGGTACATTCCCAGATGTATCAGACATAAGGCCTATAGAGAAAACCTTCCACTTAAGGTCAAAATTCTGGCTCCCAGTAGCTGGGGGAATAGAGAATGATAGTCTGCCTTCCTTTTTTCAGTGAAGACTGACTGTATAATTTTTCCAAACAGACAGGTGCTGTGGAACTCGTTCCTTTTTTAATCACATTATAATAGAGGGAAGAGTAAGAAGCATAGAGAACGAAATTCAGTCACAGTGAAGGTAAGTAGTATATTAATGGTAGTCTGAAATACTAAAAACACTAGTAGTCTCACGCTTGTTATCATTCCTGAGGATTTTTAATTATGCATCTTGAAAGAGGTTGGTGCACTTCTCCTTAGCATCCAATTTTATACTGGGTGTGCAAGAACAAAAAATACTGTGCCAAAATGTGCAGGCTCTCAAAGAAAGGAGAAGCAGCTAGAAAAGCTGAACTGCAGAACAGGAAGAATTGAACTAAGAAACTAAAGATATAAGATTTTTTTAAACTCCATAGTTTACAAATAACCCAGATGATGGTGTCTGATCTACTGTCAATTCATTGTCATAAGAAGCGTGAGAGAATAGAAGTTACCAGATGGTCTGAGTCACAGTGCAGAAACATATTCTTGTTTTTAGGTAAGTTTGAAAGCAGAAGAGGAATTTTGCATGGTGTAAGACTCATTATGAGTTTGCTCTAAAATGACAAGGATGATATCTACAAGAGAACTGCACCATGATAGTGATGGGGTGTAGGTCCAGGGGGTGATGGAGCAAGTCTGTCACTGCCCTCTGCATTTCCCAGGAATTACAGCAGGACAGAGCTGATTGGAAGTTTGGGTTTATAACTTATATTTAGTGTTATCTTTCTTTGCCTGTGCTTGGGGGTGGGGTGTGCAGTCAATTCTTTCAGAGTAAAGAAATGGATTGGTTGTTCTTCATTCTCTCTGCTTATCAATTGCTGATAACCGTGCTTCAGTTACTGATAATGATACCTCTGATATATTAGGAAGCTGCCCATGGTGAGATCAATAATATATATCAGGTTTTTCCTAGGTTGGAAAAACCTGTCTCTTTTCAGCGTATTATTGAATTCCTATTTTGGCTGTGGTGTTTCCTAAGTAATCACGTGTCAAGGAGCAGATTTTATATGGAGTTGTAGAGGACCATATTTGCCCCATGAAGCACAGTGATGTATTTTAGCTTCCTGTAAAAAAACTGAAGGTAGATCCTCCATGTCAGATGCTTTCCGTTTTTGAGTATTTTCCTACAGAACTGAGGAATAGAGAGGAAATGCAGTATCAGTGTACCTTGTTTCCCACTATTTCAGCACTGTCTAGGATTTACTTACCCTTTTAAGCTATATTGTGGTAATATATCCAGTGATGAATTAATAGTTTTAAATTTTAAAATAGCATAATATTCGTGCCTTTCACATATATTTTTCACTATTCTTCCTGTGCAGTACTTTGCATAGGAATGCAAGCTTCAATGACTGAAAATAGAAGAAAAGCAGAACCATTCTACTGGCTGTCAGTGGCAAAGCCTAAGACCAGTTCTGAGATTGTAAATGAAGCCAGAGATGTTCTACGAACAGTAAAAACTCAAAGACTATTGACACCTACAGATGAACAAAGGAAACTTTTTGAGTCTCAATCCTCACTATGTTCTCAAAATGGACTCTCTTCCGTTTTTAGGTACTGTGGCTTTAAGATTTATTTCAAATAACTTTTAGCAGCAAAATATTTGATTCTCTAATTATGTTTCTGGTGATTATTTTCCCTGTGTTAATCTGTATACCTAATCACATCCTTTGTTGTCTTCTAATGATCTTTACTGCTGTTGTTAATCTACATGTCCAGGAAGTTCCTGTGGATTAGAACTACCAGAGGCAGTCATTACACTAGTTTTCTGTGTGGAGAATAGTATAAGAAAATAGTCTGTTACTCACCTTTTTTTGAGACAATTGAATGCTTTTAATTGAGATAGTCTTCAGCTTTTTTCCTAGAATATGTGAAAGCTTGCTTGTTTCCTATAACCTATATGCTAGATCTTTTTTCAGAGCCTTCTGAGATCTTTTAAATGTAAAATTTTAGGTCCTGCAGTTTGAAATGCTCATTTTCAAACAAAGTTTTTACTACCTCAAAATTATTTCCAGGTGGAGTTTTGTTAGCATTAAATGCTTTTGTCACTTTTTCTTTATTTCCTTTCCCCATATTCACTGGCAAAGGGAAGAAACATGCAATTAAAAAAAACAGCTGATCACACAACTCTGGGTCTGCTTTATTCTAACTGTTTCCTTTCTTTGTTAGTCCTGATGCATCCAGTTCTGATTTGTCTGAATCAAGGCCGCCTTCTGGTGTTTGTCTAAGCCCACTGGCTGATGTAAGTACTCGGGAAATAACTCATGCAGTACCGATACAAAAATATGTGTCTTGGTAGTGTTAGGAAAATAAATGCTTTAAAGACCTTTGGGAAAAATGGAGGCTTGTTGTAACATTAGTCTGACAATAAAGTCAGTTTTGTCTTTTTTTCCCCAAAAGAAACCTGAAAATAGTTTTACCTACTTAAATATTGCTGTATTTATTTATGATTCAAAGTGACATTAACAAGAATCAGAACACTCAGCTTTCTTATGTAAATTTACTAAAATAGATGAAGTTCATGAGCATGGCCATGTGCCAACAATGTTCCCTTGCTGTTAAGAAAGTGGCTGATGGTATCTGGGGCTGCATTAGGAGGGGGGCTGCCAGCAAGTTGAGGGAAATGATCCTTCCCCTCTACTCAACACTGGTAAGGCCGTGCCTGGAGTGCTGTATGCAGTTCTGGGCTCCACAGTAGAAGAAAGAGCTACTGGAGAGAATCTGGTGAACGGACAAAGGGACAGGGAGAAATGGGAATGTTCAGCCTGAAGAAGACCACGGGAGGATCTTATTCATGGATGTAAATACCTGAAAGGCTGGTGCAAAGAGCATGGGGCCAGCTTCTATGCAGTGATGGGCCATAGGCAGAGGGTACAAACTGGGACACAGGAGGTTTCCTCTGAACTTCAGGAAATGGTTTTCTGGCTGGGAG
>VRYO01002297.1:56980859-57128431 GCA_009812075.1 Sialia sialis | reverse complement strand
GAGTGCTGGGGCCGGCGGCACGGGGCGGGCGCCTGGGGCTGTGTTTAAAGGCTTCGCTGATCTATGAACACTGTTTGCAACTTGAGCACCGGACACCATGGCACGATTCTGTTACTAACTCATTACTTTGTCGCACATGGATCCTCGCTTAAAAAAAAAAAAAAAAAGCGGCTTATATTCAGGTGCGGCTTATATATGGACAAATCCTATGGTCTTCCCGGCTACCCGCAAGTGCGGCTTATAATTGTGAAATGACTGTATTTATATGAATCAAGTTTAAAAATTCTGAGCATACTTCTATTTAGATTAAGTATATCTACATTTGAATTAAAGAACTGGTGTTAAATTTTCATTTATTTTGTGTGTGAGAGTGGAAAAAAATTAGAGAAAACTACTGATGCAAAACCTGTTTTTTTTGCTTTATCAATGGATGTAAGTTAGTATGCTGTAAATTAAGAGCTTGTATTAATCATGGTGGTTGTGAATAGTCAGTCTCACCTGTTAGTACTGTGGAGAGCTCTGAAGAATCAGCTGGAGACTTTCTAGTGGATTCTTTATTTTAAGGGAATTGGTATTGATTTTAGAGATCAGTGCTTTTATATATGGCAAGAGCAGAAAAAGTGCTTGGTACTAGAGATTCAGGGTCTTGTTCATTTTCTCTTAAAAGGCAAGATACTGACATAAAACTAGGACTTTCACGTTTTTGGATCTGCATGATTTGTCTCTGTGATAGAAAGTGGTACATATGATCTGAACATATTTGGAGTGTCTTGGAAGTACTGTGTTAATGCTCAAAAACAAAGAATAGCTCTATCTCTAGAATTGTTAGCAATAGTCATTGGCACAATATTTTCTTTGATAAATAAGCTTGCTGCAGATGTAGTTAAATGAGTATTTATGAGGAATAAATAATTCTGAGTTGTTCTACTCAAGCTAGTTTTTGTTTTCTGCACCCCTGAATGTTGGCTTTTAAATGGCTTTGTGTTGTGATAATGGTATAGACATCTGGTTTGTTCAGTGGAATGGTATCATTAGATTCAGGATATGAAAATTTCATAATGAGCAAGCCAATGTAACTTCTGTTCTGTTTTGATATTATCTCTTTTTTAGAAATTATGTGGGCTTTTAAAATTTTTTTTATTTTTTACTTAAATGAAAATTAAATTATCTGTGCTTTTGTTTAAAAGTCTTCTTTATTTTTTTCACAGAAACCAACACTAATAATTTCTGAAAAGAAAGATGAGGCTGCTTCTATTTTCCTTCCAACACCTCCTGCTGATGCTGCAGAGGTTAGAAAAGTCAGCAATGCTTGGAAAGGCTTATTTAGAACAACTTCTCCAAAAGATTTATATTCTGCTAAAGTGGTTCCTCTGGATCAGAGTAAGAATGTTTTGATATGCATTATTTGCTAGAAAAATAACTTCATGATGACTTTCAATATTGGTAATTACATGAATTATTAATACATTAAAGAACATTTAATGTGTCCTTTCAGTGTGATTTCTGGAAGTATTTAAAGGAGTTTAAGGCAGTTTTGAAACTGTGGTTTCCTAAAATGATGTTGGCTTTCACTACTGAAAGTGAATTGTAAGCTACTCAGGTACCTCTTCTTCCTATAGGTTTCCAAGTAATGGAATTTTACTGAAAGTTGTCTTCAATGAGTAAAATTAACATTAAATGCTGACATGCTTAAAGAGATAATGAGATGCCATCATCTAAAGAGATTCCCTGATGGATTATTAAGTATAAAAGGAGTAATAAAAAGGAATTACATGTCTTGACAGGCCTTCAACTATGTTGTATTTGTTGTTCAGAGTTTCATTAGTGGAGACTTTATAAAGGTCACCAAATGTGGGGTTTAAAAGTAATTTTCTTGAAGATGGGAAATGGCATCTTGGCTTCCTGCATGTTAGCTCATAATGAATTGTGCTGGGACTCTGTCTTTATTTCAGAAGACTCATTTATAATAATGACAGTTCTTACATTGTCTGGGATTGTTACTTTACATGATAAACTGAATATCTCACATTTACCTTATTGCAAAATAAGTCTTACATAAAAAGTACTAAACCTTACTTCAATTTTATGTATTTATTTTATAAATATATTTTTGTATGATGTACCCCTTCATGTAGCCTTAATAAGTTAATGTTACTAACTGAAGAAGTTGAGAAGCTAGTGTAGTTGTAACCTGCTTTTGTCTCTTCTTCCCTTTTGGGATCATGCAAATATTTATGTGAGGAGTTTTATTTGTGGAGGTTCTTATTGTGTGTGCACAGAAGCTACAGGATTAACAGCTACCTTTTTCCTGAGTTCCTTCATGATATTCAGGTCCTGAAATACAAACACTTTTTTCTGAAGGTACAATCTACCTATTTGTAAAAGGGAAATAAGAAAACTTTAAAACAGCCCCAAAAGACTTTAGGAAGTACTGTTCATAAGAAGACATTGACTACCTTCTCTTAATAGTCTGAAGTGTTCTCACCTTTTAAATTGATACAAGCAAATTTTGATAATGTAATGCAACAAGTAGTAATTAGTAACACTTGAACAAAATGTCTTCTCTTTGACTATTTCAGATGGACTGAAGATAGATTTTGAAGAGCCAACTATGATGATGAATAATCTTGACAGAAGTAATAATAACTGCTTAGCAGAACAAAAGTTGTACACATCATTTAATGACAAGAGTAGGCAATTAATTTGTAATGAGCGTACCAGCAGATCAGGAACTGAAGACTCCATGGAAGGGACACTAGGAACATTTTCACTTCAGCTGCAAGGAGAAAGGTCAGCATTGGTCAAGTATGGTCATGTGCATCTTCCATACAACCTTCTTCCCAGATACTCAATTGTGCTTTAAATTAATGGAATTTGAAGAAAACATTTCATATTCTTTAAAATGAAACTGTGTTTAGCTTATTAGAAAAATTGCTTCTTTTAGAAAGTTTCTACATTTAAAAGACTAATTTGTAAAATATTGTTGGTAGAAATTCGTTCTATATGATTTGTTTGATCATTATTATTTCAAAATTATGTTTTCCAATCACTGCACATAAAATCATCAAGTTTAGATTTGATGTGCTTGCTTTTGTAGTTTAGTGCTGTTGTTTTAAGGTGCTTCACTTAGCTTGAAAGATAAGTAGAACCATGCTTTGAGTTCCGGTATGTGATTATACACCAAAACAGGCTTAAACTCTTTGGCAATAGAAGCAGAATGTTTTGTGACTTTGAATTTTTAGTTTTTGGTTTTTTGGGGTTTTTTTTGCGTGACTGTATTAATGAGACTCACATGCCTGCAATCTGTTTTTGTTGAACCTGGAATATCATTTCAATTCTCCACTTTATAATCAAGTAATTTGTTTTTCTTTTGATTCTGATGTGAATTCTTGCACAGGGAGGAATAGTCCCGTGGCAGTACATATTGTTGGTATATCAGTTGCTGCATGAGCAGTCAGATGAACAACCTTTTTGCACCAATAACTGACAGATCTGGCAATCTCAACAACAAAGAATGAAAAGCACTTTATTTTCAATACACATATTTGTAAAAGTTGTCCACTCATAAAATACGTATTTGCCAGTAGGTATCTTCTTTCTAGCATGTTTGTATGCTTAGGTAAAAGCTTTTTCCCTGGATATTCTTAAGCACCTTTGATATTAAAAATTATGTTCTTAATGTTATAAAATGAAAGGCCTTTCATTTACTAACTTGATGATAGCACTTAATAGTTTAAGAGAATGTTGTCCATTGAGGCTGTTATAGTAAATGATACATAACGGAGTTATCATAGCACTCTTTTATATTAAACTGTAAGCAGGATTTTAAGAAAGATTCTAAAAGAATGAAGACTTGTTATAGCAAAGAAAAATCTCCATGAGTGTAGAGGAAGAATGAGAAAATAAGAGCAGAGAGGAAAAATGTATGTGAAAAATGAAAAGTAAAGCACCAAGGAGAATAATGCAATGTAATTTTCTGCCTTTAAAATCAGTGATCTAATTACTTCTTAGATAAAGACTGTTTGGATTGTCATACTACATAAATTACTGTAGAATTTTATTTGATAAAGATGTGGTGTGAAATAACCTCAGTGTTGCAGTGGAAATAGGTAATTCTATTCGTGGAATATGCATCCTGCTGTTGTCAGTTCTGCTTTCTGTTTGGGTTGCTATTTTAGCTGATGTTGTCCAAGTGCCTCTAATAGGAAAGGGTCAGTTGATACTTTTGCTAATTGAAAAGAATAACATTCCTTCTTAGTGATGATTTTAAAACTTGCATGTATAATTGAACAGCTAACCCATTAGGCATGTTTCCTGTCTGTTTAAAATTGTACACTTCTCTGTATAAGAATAAGACCTCTGCAAGTTTTTGATTTTTCATTTTTTGTTACTGGTGCTTTTTGCAATCACAAATCTCATACATCAGTTAAATTAGATCTCAAATTACTGGCCTTAAGATAATACAAAAAGTTGCTTTCCAGTATTGTTCTGAGTAGTTTTCTCCAAAATGGAAGAGGAATATAACATTCCTTCATCTATGTTGAATGCAAGATCTGTATTTTTGAATGGCCCATTTTTACCTCTCCTATGAGTTGTGGATGCTTTCTGTGTACTCGAGTCAGAGTTGGTTTTTGCCCATGCTGCCTGAGTGGAGCTTCCTGACACCGTTTAGGTGCTCATATGGCTTAGAACACCACGTACACCTGCAGTTCTGCAAGATGTACAAGGATAATACAAAATGCTTTCCCTTTAGCTGCAGACAAAGGTCTCTCATCTACATCAGCCCAAGTAGTTCATGCTATCATATGAAAGGATGGCTGTGGATAATCTCAGCTGCTCTCCTACATTCTCCTTGCTAAGACTTGCGGTCCAGTGTTTGTGTATGATACTACACAAGTCAGGCAGACCTTGTTCTGTTGCTTGTGTGAGTTCACAGATGTCATTCTTCATCTGACAAGGCAGTTGAAAGGTACCACAAATCTAGCCTTCCATATAATATAGTTTGTTGAATTTGGTCTTCATGGTAATTGCACGTAAAAGCCTCCAGAACAATAGAGAGGTCATTGCAGTGAGAGATTTGGCATTCTTTCTCAGTAGAACATGTTTGCTAGATGATTATAAGGTTAGATCACATCTGCTTCTGTGTCACTTGAGGCATCTTATACATGGTTAAAAGATACTTTCTATTTGAAGTACATTGCATTCAGGAGTAATAGGATGAAAGCTTTAAGGAATGTGAAATCATTTATTACCTAGTGTCCTTCTCTATATGAAGCAGGTGTCAACCTCAATTCTGTGTTGCAGTGATTTAAAATCCTTGCAGGAATTAAGCAAGAGGATTGTAGAAATAGTACACTTGATATAGGAGAAGGTGTGTGAGACTTCCTATTCCCCTTTCCCTACAGTTCCTATACATGTACTGAAATAACTTCCCTAAAGAAACCGTTTTTCTGCTAATGAGGAAACAGTAGAGCGTGGCAAAATGGCATGGCAGATTCCTACCATTAATGCTATTATATTTATGTTAAAGAGAACAGAAGGGAGGTGTTCTGTTCCAGCAAGAGACTTGATCACTTTCTATCTCACATTCTTTTGTTGTCCCAAAGACTGAAGAAAGGAATGAACAGTGCTAATGGAGTCACAACTGCCTTAGAAAGGTACTGGGGGGAAAAAGAAAAGGACCTTTTGAGGGGAAAAGTTATTTGCTATTTTTTTGTAATGCTGTTTTGCAAATAACAATCTAGTTGTAATAGAAAAGGTATATTAATTGAAGCAGATTGAATTTATTGACATGTTGCCTCAGGAAAGGAACAATTTCTGGCAATCATAAGGAAGCTCAGTTTTGTTTACATCTTCCTCTAACCATTGTGCCTTGCCATCTATTGTGATTGCTATAGAAGTGAAACTTCTAAAATGTTTTCTGCATTCATATATTTCAACAGAAGTGTCAACAGTGATGGCAGATTTGCTGATGAAGAGCAACAGTTTCCCTGGTGAGAAAAGATGATGATTTTTTCCTACTCCAATTTCTCAATATTCTGAAAGCTCAGATGTCATTCCAGGACTTCTTAAAAGCAGAGGTGCCTTGAGTGAGGGAGAATTTGGAGGCAAACAGTTCATTCCCAAGTGGCCTGTTCTTTTTTTAATAAGTGAGTTTTATAAAGAGCTACAAAAGGATTAGCAGGTGCTGTAAAAGATGTACTGTGCCCTGTTTTCTCTCACCATTGCTCACTTTATTAAATGCCTGTTCTACAGTATCCTTGAAGTATTTTATTCTTCCATGAGAATAGTTTCTCTTTCTTGTGCTTTTTTAAAGTTTTGGAATATTTAAATAGAAAATGATAAAAGCAAAGGATTAAATGATAAAATGAATCATATATTCATAGAATAGGGTAGGTTGGAGGGGACCACTGGAAATCACGTCTCTCTGGTTGCTTAAACTACCTTCACATCTGTGCTCAAAATATACATTCTTTTTCTCTTCAAAGAGAATGATTCCCACAGAGGAGAGAGATTTTTTTTTCCTGAGGGGAACACCTGTTCTGTTTTAATCTGGATAACTTTTTTGAAATGAGTGACATGGTGTGGCTGTTGGTTTGTTGTATGGTGTAGATGATTCTCCAGACTTTTTTCTCTTTTAATTTTTTTTTTTTTTTTTAGATTATGTATATTGGCAACTTCTGGAATTCTCACAAAGACAGGGAAACTAGAAATTAACCTACTCTCCACTAATCTATCTATTTCTGCCTCAGTTCCACTGGCTATTTGGACCACTGATTTCAGAAGTAAACATTTGAGTGGGCAGAAATCCTTCCCAGGTAGAGCTTTCTACAGTGTTTTCCAAATTGTGACACCTACCCTTTCAAGCAGGTACCCAGTTTGGTATAGGGTTAAGGGATACTGAGAGAGCACTGTAAAAGAAGAATTTTTTATTTTTTATTTTTTCAGAACTTGTTATAGAATTCTAAAGAAAAGGGTAAGAGGTAGCTTATCTCTGATCTCTTAGCTCACAAAAGAGACAGTGGAGTTTAGGCTCATTTTTACTGTGCACTCAGGAGTCTTTCCACTCTAGTACTTAGTTTCAGGCCAGGGTCATTGGTCTCCAAATCTGGGAGATCTAGGTCTTGAGAGTCCTTAATACCAATTGAATTGCTGTTCTTGAATGGGTAAATGTGCCCTGCAGAGGGTAAGGAAGGAATGCCGGTTCAATCTAGGTAGACCTGTAGTAATAATGGATTTTAAGGTATTTTCTGTTTAGAAATGTAATGCTTATGCAAGATTCAAGTTAGGTAGATGATGAGGGTGTATTTTTCATACTCAAATATATTTAGGCTAGAGTTTTAGATATTTTTTTATGGTTAGAATTAGACTGTCAGTTGTCTGGTTGCCTAAATGCACTCTGCCATGAACAGATACTGGTAATATTTTCAATATTAGAACATGCAAAGACTGAAGAATAAAAAGGATAAGGATAGAGGTTTTCCATTAACCTTGACTATTCTTTTAAGTCATACTAGTTTATATGTGCATGAGGTTCTTCATCAACAGCCTGCATAAATAAGAAATACTGTATGTTTTTATCGCTGGAGTTGTCATAAGAAATGAGCTATTCCCATGATTGTGTTTATAGATTTGTTATTTACTCATCTTTAGGATGACTCAGAGTGTAGTTGGTCTATTAGTCAATATATTTTTGCAAATTATGTTGTCTTTCTACTAGTTATCTTTTCTCATATCAGTGATATCAGTTATACACTTGATTATAGTTTTCACTCACTTTGTTTTTTTCTCTGCTTATGGTGTTCCTTATAATCCTCTACACTTCCTGAAATAGTTTCAGGACATCTATATTACCAGTTTTTGAATTATTTTCGTGCTTTTGAGAAGTTTTGTGGTTGAGAAATAAAATTGACTCAGGTTGTGTGTAACTGGCTTAATAATTTATTTTAGATCTCTTTTAGCTGTCTGCAAGTAATTTTGTCTCCACTAGTTTTTTTAAAAGGAAAATAGTCTTTAAAAATTGAGCTATTATACTGTTGGTTTTTTTTTTCTTTCGGGCTTGTTTCCAGATTGTTTATCTCTCTTGTTTGTCCCTCAGATGTCATCAAAATGAAAGATTCTGAGGTAGCTGAGTGAAATAGAGACAGATTCTCTTAAGTGGCTCAGTGAAGGTCAGTTCTTTGTCTAAAAGGATAGGGTACTTTTCAAGTGCTAAGTCATGGGTCTGGAAGAAATCAGTTGGTTTGTAATAAAAACCACAAAAACATTTTCCCTACCATTCAGCTAATGAAAGACAATACTAATTTTGATGTCCTTCTGGCAACATGAAAGGTCTGGATAATATAATGAAATTGGAATAAAGGGATTAATGAGAAATGCAAATGTTAATTGGTATGTGGAAAAATTAATTTCTGTGAGAGTAAATGACAAAACAAAATACTAATTTTACTCATTTTGCCAAAAGCTAAAAACATTTCCTGCTTGCTTCCTAGTTGCATTGGCAAAAATACTGTGATGTTGTTTATGCTTCCTTTCAAAGTCTACAGAGCAATGTCTTCTTGCTAACATCAGTAATTTTGGTTTAGAGTTAGAACTCTTGTTTCTTGATCACTAAGCACAGTGGAAGAATCATGGTAGCAGGGGATTGTGTTCTGGAGCAGCAGCTCCTAAAAGCATTGTGTACATGAACCTGCTCTGAGAAGATCCATTGCAGTTTCTCTCACTGCAGCTCTGCATCTGACTCCCCTTCTTTGCTTTTGGGCCCTTGTACCACTTTATCCCTTGCTGCTGACTCAGGGTTTGCTCCATTGTCCTTAGTGCCCTAATTCTCAGGGTCACTATTAGCTTCTTTAACTTTCCCTGGAGCCACTATTGTTCTTTTTAAGACAAAGCTGCTGAATTTGGCTGTGCCCTGAGAAACTTGGTCTAGAGCCCTACCTATCTTTGCACAGTGCTCCACAGTGCTCCTTCCAAGAGATCTGATGGGCTGTTCATGAGACCACAGTTCTGAATAATTTAGAAAAAATGCTAACAGGCAGTCAGCAGATAACCCATTGGCTGATACACCAGAGGGTTGTCCAGAGGAGCCTCAGCAGGCTGGAGAAATAGTTTGACGAGAACATGATGCAGTTTAACAATAATACAAATGCAAAGTCCTGCATCTGGGCAGGACCAACCCTGGGCACCATTATATACTGGGAGCGATCCAGCTGGAAGCAGCTTTGCAGAAAGAGACCTGGAGGTCCTGGTCTACACCAAGTTCACAGAACAGCTTGGGATGGGAGAGACCTCAGAAGATTATCTGGCCCAATCTTTTGCGGAAAAGAAAGTAGATGAGATTATCTAGCACCCTGTTCATTTGCATCTTTGAAACTTCTTTACAGCTGGGCTGCTGAGACCAGTTCCAGGGTCCCCAGTGCAATGGAGCAATAGAGATATGAAATGGCTGGAAGCAGTCCAGCTATTAAGATGTGAAGGAATCCTTTGTGTGAGGAAAGGCTGAGAGAGCTGAAACTGAGAAGAGAAGGCTTGGCAGGAGCACTTACCAACATGTTTCAATACCTGGAGGGAGGATGCATTGTGACACCATCATGGATTGTGGGACAAGATCTACTTCTTCTCTCCCCTGACAAGCACTCGAAACAGGAAAAACTGTTTACCTGTGAGGGTTTTTTTTTAAGGATTTATTGGTTGCATCTGCTTCCACAACACCTCCTTGTAGCTTTTCCCTTTGTAGTCCATATAAAATTGTGAATCTTGGGTTAAAAGAAGAGTGCTCAGCTGATTAAATAGCCGAATGATCCTTATCAATATAAGGCATGCCATCCTGGACAGTGGGAGCAATAAAAATAAACCCAGATTACAGTGTAGATGTGTAGTCACACTCTGAATATACAGGTGAGTAAAACCTCAAACAACATTCTTTCTAAATGCCTTGCCTGTTCAAGGATTATCCACAATCAAGGGAACTGAACACTGGTCTAGTCTGGAAGAACACCTTTATGCCTAGTAGTCACTTTGATACATCTGGCTTGCCTGAACAGGCCTCCAGGATCTGCTTAGCATTGCTTGAAATCTGTTCTTCCTAACGCTTACTGAAATGTCTTGATTTTTGGGTATAGATGTACCGTGTCTGACTTTCCAGTGCACACAACGTATGTTGGTAAAATCAGATGTTCAATGCTTGTATTTATGTATAAACAGTCTGCATCTGCTGTAGTGCCTAGACTGTTTTTAGAGCTTTGTGAAAAGTTAGAAGTGGCTCTCCTAGACTTTTGCAGACCTGAAAACATTGATATATCAAGAATCCAAAAGAAAACTTGTAAAAAATTTTAGTCACATTTTTGGGGTTTTTGGGAATTTTGTGGGAGCTGAAGGGGATGTAATGAATGAAAATACATTGGGGAGAAACTGAATGATTATGAGGGGAAAATGGAAGAAAAAGAGGTTTGTTTACCTTATCAAAATAAAGACCAAAAATAAAAAATTAAACAATTCAACTCTCTGGAGCTTAGATATGCTTCTGAGAAAGTAACTAAAAGATAAGAATGGTGGTTCTGTAGAAGTAGGAAGGGCTCTGCAGTTATAGATGTGTAGAAATCATATGCTCAAATAATTAGTTCTTTGGCGTAATAAAAAGGGCATGTTTAAAAATGGAGAAGAAATCTGTTTCCAAACATCAGATTGTATCTACAGTCTAGGGCTTCCTTACAGCATTTACTCAGGGCATGCTATGCACAGTCTGTGTGTTAGTAGCTCTCTGCCTTTCTAAGAATCTGCTCAGATTTTGGTTTACATGGGGCAGTCTCAATTCCTGCATCTACTTTAGGAGAGAGTCCATAGATCCAGTTTATACAGGTGAAAAAGGTGAGGCTCATAACATCTGGATGAGCAAAGTTATGTGAGGCCTCAGTACTTGCAGAAGGAGATACTATGGGGCTTATGATGTTTTCCATCCCCACTACCTTCGTCTTTTTCTCATTCTCTTTTGTTCTTACTCTTCTCTTTGAAAAGTAACCTCTATATTCTTCATTCATTATTACACTATCTCAGTTACTGTGCTTCTCAGTTTTTCTCCCACTTTGTTATCTAGTTTTGCCTCTCAAAACTGTAAGTATATGTAAATTGTTGCAGGATACTTACCGTGAGGAGAGGATATTGACAAGAGGGAATGCCTTGTAACTGGACAATTCAGAAAAGATGGTCATGTTCTCTTTTTGTTCTAGTTGAGCTTTGCTACCTTGCTGACCACAGGTGCTTGATAGATAAAATTCTATAGAGAAGCATTAACTTGTTAGTATTATCATGTGTCCCTCTTAACTGGTAACTAAATTATCAGGTGCATCAGAGATAACATCTCTACTTATAATTAATAAAAGTTAAACAAAGTCTCTGGCTTGGTGGTTATCTGCAGTATCATAATTTATGTAAATACAATGAAACTATATTTAATCACCTCCCTGTTTTTAATACCAACACACAAGGTAGTGTCTGGGAACTTCCCTACCTCTGCTTATCTGTGCCCAGGTGTTTGTCAAGGAAAATAACACCATTTTTGGGCCAGAACTGTAGCAGGGGTGATGCTAGGGTCTAAATCTGTTGGACAGTGTGAGACAAAATTCAGGCCCATAGCCAGGTTCTGTTTGGCAGGTAAAGAGGTGGCCAATTCTCAGATGTTTAAGGTGCAGTATGAGGAAGGAGCCTGAGCACTCACTTTCACATTTGTGATTCAAACCTTGCTGTTGTGTGCAGCTTTTTTGGAGATTAACTATTTCAATTCTTTACCTCTGAGAAATAGTTTGTAGAAACATAGTTTTCCCTGGAATACCATGGAAGGGTGAGAGTTTGCAGATATACTATTAACAAGAGGCTCATGGCAAGAGCAAGCAAGTAAATGCCTGAACATGCACAATTTCTTAGTAAATGCATCTTTCGCTTAATTATCCATTCTTTCACCAGGGGAAAATACTAAACATGTCTTGGGTCTGGCTGAGAGGGAGTTGATTTTCCCTGGAGCAGCCCTCACAGTGCTGTGCTTTGCATTGGAAACTAGAAGGGTGTTGTTAGTAACACACCAGCATTTTGGCTACTGCTGAGCAGCACTCCACAGCATTAGCGCTGTCTCTCCAACATAAGCCTGTCACCAGCAGGTTTGGGGTGGGCAAGGTCTTTTGAGGGGACATTATCAGAACAGCTAGACAAGACTGACCAAAGGAGTTCGATAATGTATGATGTCAGTGAAAGAGCAATGAAAGAGCTAAGACAAAGTAAGTGAGGGGGCATTTATTATTGTGAGGTTTGTCCTCCAGAGCAATCACTATTGAGCTCTCATAGTCATTTGCCCCTAGAGCAATACTCAAGCCCTACAATCCTTGGAAATCACTGGACATTGCCTACTGGTGGGAAGTTGAGCATAAATCTTCTGCAAGTGGCCTTTGCTTTATTAAGTTGTTTTTGTTTTGACCCATGGGCTTTTTTCTGTCTTGTTTCTAGCCTCGGTCCTGCTGAGGAGGGGACTTGAAAGAGTGGTATGATTGGCCCCCCTGCATCTGTCTGTGGTCAGCCCACCACACCACACTACTTCAGTACTGGCTCACTTTCCTTTTGGAAGTCCTTACACTATGTACATTCAAGAAAGCAGTGTTCTTCATTGAGGCTACTGTGATTTCTTTTATATGAGAAGGATAAAAATGATCCAGTTGCCAAGTTCTTTTTCTTCTGTAAATCATCAGAACCTCTCAGTTGATTTCTTGATGAGGCCCTTATTAGATGATCAGATTTTTGCCAATTGACTTTGTTTCCAAGACAACCACTCTCTTGACAAGCCACTTCCCTTCAATTGTAGGTGACTTATTTTTTAGAATGAGTGTATTATATTTTAACTGCATTGTTCTTAATAAGATACTTCTATTTAGGTTTCAATCCTAAATGAAAATGTAAAGATTATGAACCAGAAGTCTGTGTAACTAAAAGTTGACAGTGGGAAAGATGCATAACGGGATTTTATAATTTCTCACAGGATTCCTGAATTGTACGTATTCCCTAAAGATAAGCTTGCCCACCAACCATTCCCATTTATATGGGTATTCAGTGTATTCATTTTCGGAAAATAATGCAAGTTCGTGTGACTTAAGAGGATGTTTCCTAAAAGCATAGATGGTTGTACTGCTTTCCTACTAATTTAAGTCTCTAAACCTGTTGATACTGGTGTTTAAAAAACAGTAGAGTCAACCCAACTTCTTTTCATGCACAATTGACATGGTCTTACTCTGCATCTCACATGTGGTGTTTCTGTCTGGTAAGTTAACTCATCCTTTGCTTCAGTGGCTTTTTATATTAATCTGCTTTTGCTTCCAACAAAACTCATAGGATTGTCTTTGATGAGTTTCTTGGATTCATCCTGGATTTACATTTTCAGGGGAGAGGCACAGAAAGGATGTGTAGTTACAAAACTCTTTCTCCGAGGAAAGCAAATTCAAACATCTGTATTCATATAGGCATGTAGTATCATCATGCCTACACACAATTCTGAAGGTACTGATTCCTGAATACAGCTATGTCTAGTAAAAGGTGACTGAAGTTGTTCTCTTGTATATCCACCGTGCTTTCAAGTTGTAGTCTTGATTTCAGGTATGGCTGAAACTTGTAGAAACATTTCTGAAACTTTCAAAGTTTGTAGGATGAGGTATTCACAGAAATGGAACCAAAATTTTATTTCTGCTAATTCATTAAGCTGTCTGTAATGTGTGTTGTAAACCCCTTCTTTCTTAAGAGATGTCAGACAATTTTAGGCATGCAAGCACTTATCTTTTTTCTTTATAAGGTATTGCTTTCCCAGAGGAGTAGAAATTGCTATATGTGAACTGAAATAATTTCAAGATAGTTTGTATAAGCATTTGGATTTTGGTGCACTTAAATCCTCATGCTGTAAAAATAAAGCATTATTCACTGTTAGCCATTATGAAGCAACTGCTCCTCTGTAATGTGATTGCTTCGGAAATTTTTGACTGATCACAGTGAGCTGTCTAGTCTCTTTTGTGGGGAACTGATCTTGCAAGAGCTTTGTCTTTTATTCTGTCTCCATCTGTTGATAGGATGACTTACATCTTCTATCTGGACTGACAGACAGGATTTAGGCACCAATCCAGCAAACTACTTAAACAACAGTTTAGCTTTAAGCCTTAGAGTAACTGAATTACCTGGTTAAAAAAAATGGAAATAACATTGCTAACACACTCCTTTAATCTTTAGAAGGGAATTCAGGAGATTAGGTTGTATTGGTACATGGACTTTAAATGGAATAAAAAGTGTTAAATTAAACATACACTGAGAACAGAAAACATAGATTAAGACTTCCCTCTTTCGTACAGGAGGAAAGATTCCAGTTTGATAGCAGAGTGTCTGTATCTTATATATTTATTTTAGGTCAATGCTGCTTGAGTGTAGCTAGGCAAACAGAATAAATAAATAAATTTATTATAGTGTATGTAGTAGTTTCCTCTGTCCAAAGAAAGACTGACCATAAAATCAGCAGGAATTATGGCATTTCTTTGTATAACAATAGAAATGGCAACATATCTGTTTCTTGTACTAACAGAACTAGTGACCACTACACATTTACCAATAATTCACTGGCAGACCCAAAAATTCTAATATATACTTTAAAGGTTTGTTTCTTTGAAAGGTCTTCTCATTAAATGTTTTAAAAGTGTTAATCCTGTGAGGAAAAAAATACTGCCCTTGTGAATGGATGAACTTCCCGTTTTAAGCTAGTTTTATATTCATTTAATGAAGCTGATGGTAAAATAGAAATTGTCTCTTTCTGAATTTAGTTTGGTTCATCTTTCAGTTTATTGAGCAAGCAGGAATACTTCAAGTTTTGTGTTCCATAATGGTGACCTCTTGTGGTTTGAATATGTCAGTATTTCTGAAGGAGCTTTCCGTAATATGGGAGGAGGTAGTATTTACATGTAACTTTTAAAGAGCAGCTAACTTACTTAGTAAAATTACATAATCTTTTTCAATTAGTTGTTAATATGCACAACTTAATGCAGGTGAAGGAGCAAGCATTTTGAGCACAGTTTTCTGATAACACTTTTTTGTGTCCATACTGTATTTTTAGTGACCGGAAGAAAGAGCCTGGCCAAAGGTCATCACAGCCAAGGATTTCAGACTGGAAGACAAAAGTAACAGGTACAATGAATTTAATCTCCATTCAGAAATTGTGAAATGCAGTCAAATAGGCATAATCTAATTTCTGTGATTTGTCAATAATGTTCTTTATTATTTACTGAATATTTTTTGTTTTCTAGACATACTGGGTTGTCTTACTGTTCTTAGTAAAAAGAAACAATATTCAAGAGATCCTCACTAAAAAAATCTGTTGGTGTTTCCTTTCTTGCTTTTCCCATATCCAGGTTTAAGAATTTGCCAATCTGTTAATACCTTATTTGCCCATCACTTTTTGTAATCTGTCATAGTTGCATAGAAACTAATAAAATTATGCCAGCCTGTATTATCTGAAGAAACAGATTTTGGATTGCTGTGTAGGGATGCATTTTGCTAATTCTACATAACAGATTTTAATAATGTTTCCTCATAGCTGGCACATTAAATACATCACAAGAGCCTATTTGAGAGTCTGGTATGGAAACCTGAAGTTTCTACTGTGCTATTGTTATGCTTTATTATTTTTTTTCTAGAACTGAGAAACTGTTATTCCAGATCATTCTGGCAAAGGGTGTACTGTGCTCTGCTCTCATTTCCTTGTGAGGAGCAGAGAGTATTTACCATGTCATGCAAGTTAGTATACTTATAAGCCTTTTAATTTCCTTGTGCTGTTTTATTGATGTTACTGAAAATATGAAGTGTGTTTATAGGATTGTTTCTTTTTATATCTACTTTTCTTAACATTATGTAGCTTCCTTAGTTTGTGCATGCTTCATCTTTAATCCTACAGTAAAGAGTGGGATAGCAGAAGGAATTCTCCATTTTTTCTCTACAATGGGATTCTGGGTGGAATATTCATTTTAAATTATTTCTGTTTTCTCATATGAATTGTGTTATGCTTTGACATTTTAGAGAGGAGGTAGACTCTTCTAATATTGATCTATTTGTGGTCACTCAGTATTCAGTGAAAAGGCTAAACATTTTAAGTCAGGCAGTACTCAGCTTTTGAAAGCTCAGTGTTGCTAAGGCTCTTGTATTTACATGCTAAAAACAGCAACCAATAAATGTAGACTGATTAGTGATTTTTTTTTTTTTTTTTTGACCAGAATGCAAAGCAGCTGTTAAGACCTATGAAAAACTGAGGCAACCAACTTGCTGCATTCTTTTGCCTGAGTATATTTTCTGTTGAATTGTGATTTGCTCTTTAGAAAGTTCTGGACAGCTTCTGCAGTATTTTAAATATAGTTAGTACCCTAACTTTTCAGCAGCAGCTTCAAAAATCTCCCAGGACTGAGACATATACAATTTAGTAATGTTGCTTTTCTTTATAGTCATGTATTTCTGGTCATTCTTATTGCTAGGATTTATACTGTTTAGTAAAAGCCGATTATCTTCTTTTTTTACTTAGGTATAAGAGATACTTTAAAAAAATTATGCCATTATGACTTTCAGGTTGCTGTATTCTTTTATGAATATGAGACAAGTGAAGCAGAGCAGTACAAAAAAATCTGTTCTTTCATTCTGAACTGAAAATTAAATGGCTTTGGCAATTTTTTTTTTTTTTTTTTAAGTGAGAAGTTTGGCTTTATCTGCAAATGCATGCCTGAAGTTTTCTATTTCTTGCCTAATGAAGTTAAGTATATATGTAGTTAAAAGGTCAGTCCCGTCTTTCAGTGTAAGAAAGGTAGCTACAGATAGAAAATAAAAGAAATAATTGAGTCAATATGTGGGTTTTGTGGCAGGAAGGAAGAGTGCACACTGTTCTAGTGTTCTCATTTCAACTGTGGTTTTACATTATCCAGAGCAGAATTTTCATTTCATTGCAAACACTGCATAGTGTATTATTAATTAGGCACTCATCAATTTAAGTAAGATTGTCAACTTGTTTGATCTAAAAAATAAAAATGGTATGCAAAATAATAATAATAATAATAATAATTAATAGCATGCACTTATATATAATATGCATAACAAGTATAGTGTATTACTTATGAAATAGCAGCATTCTTTAATAATGTTTTGAAATAGATATATTTGATAGATTAATTGTGTGTAAGGTGCAGGTAGACAGTTAATACAGACCCAAAAAAAGTCTGGATTATTTTCTAAAGAGCAAGCTTTTAAAATAGGAAGTTTTTAATTGTTTTACTGTCCCAAGTTATGCCAGTAGACAGTCACTGTTTTAAGGTCTGAGATACTGTTCTTGTGATGCAAACCTCTTATTGTTGGTGTTCTCAGGTGGTTTGTGTTAAGAATTTATGTTGTCCTTTAAATGTGAGAGCTAATAATGAGCAACAGGAGACATTTTCAGACAATTCTGTCATTTAAAGAAATGTGTATAATGCAGTCTTAATGGATTTTTTTAATGTTATTTAGTAGAGTTGTATGAATTTTATTTTCCTAATTAAAAAAAAACTCAAAGCAAAAACAACACAACAAACCAGACCCTGTCTTTATAACAACTTTGCTTGCCTTCAAATAAAGGGCTTAACCCAGTCTTAACCCAATCTCCAAACACATGCCTGCATGCACCTTGTAAGCAACTGTTAGATCCTTCACATCTCAAGTTTTGCAGAAACTCTGACTCTCCTTCTGTAGAGACTCAATGGTCAAGCCCAGAATTTTGTGACAAAATACTTCACAAAATGCTAGGTGGAGGTGTAGTGGATGTTCAGCAAGTCAGAATAATTCTCGGTGTTACTGCATGCATATGAAAGTCCTGGATTCAATTTTTTAATAAACCATGTTTTCACCAACTTCCCTGTCCAATGAGAAGACAGATCCATGCTCCCAGTCTTATTTCCAGACAAATTCTAGTCCACTGGTTTTTAGCTCTGCCAATTTTTTACTTGATGTCTGCAATACTATTTTTTTTGTATTTTCTTTTTGAAGCCAAGTATAAGAAAAGCTTAAATATTTTTTAAAAGTCTCTTTGAAGTGGGCAGAGTTTCTGATAGTGAAGAGTTATTTCTCAGTCATAGGGATATTTGGCTGATGGCAGCCAGGAGCAGTGGGAGTTGGTTGACTGCAAGATTTCTGACATGTTTTTTGGAGGCAAAATATCTTTCACCTATCTATAGTTTACTATTAATTTCACAGGTTGCCGTGTGAAAACTGCTGAGTGCAATGAAGAATAGGAAAGAAACATACATTTTATAAAAGTTTAGTCATGAACTTTGCAAAAGCAATTGCGTTAAGTAGTTAGAATTGCTAACAGTATGTAATAACTAATAGCACTTTTCCCTAACTGACCAGTGAGTTAATCAAGCTTCGTGTAATGGCATGCACGTGTACAAGATAAAATTCTACAATCCTAGAGGGTTGTCTGTGGTATGCATTTTTTATACAAATAATAAGCTGTCACATGAACACAGAGCTGAGAAATAGTAGGACACTTTGATGTTTAAGTAGTCATTACCTTCCAATTCAGTGATCAAATGAAACATTAATGTCAGCAAACAAAAGCTTCACAGTACAGCTTTACATATCAAACCACTTATGCAGCTAGTTTTCTTTGAAATGTTTGTTTTTAAGAACATGTAAATAAAAAGAGAGGCTTGAATTCATAGAATAACCCAGAATATAGCAAAACATGACATTTTTAGATTTTTTTTTTCGGACTAATGAACAAAGTATGTGGAGCTGTTTCTTACTGTAGAAGGTGTAACCTTCACTGAATGTGTGCTTTTGTTTTGAATGTATTTTGAAGGCTTAAAGGATGAAACAAGAATAAATGAATGGGAAGAAGATTTTTGGCATACAAAGATTCTACCAATTCTGCGTGAACTGGAAAAAAGTGGGTAACACTGCTCTGAAAGGATGTATTTTCTGTACTGTTTCTTGCAGGAAGCATGAGACTCATTTGTGTTTACTACAAAATAATAACAGTAATTGGGGTATGTGGCCTTTTATGCTTTCATGTGTTCAATGATTTCACAGTGTAAAATTGGCCTGGGCAGTCTAAGTGGCCCTGCTTGAGCAGAGAGATTGTACCAGATGTCATTTCAGAGGTCATTTCCAACCTTACCCATTCTGTGATCCCATAAAAAACCCCAAAACTGGTTTAGAGAAGATTTTATCTTGTCTGATTAACTTACCTTATTTTAGACAACACAACTCTGCCAGCTTAGCAGTCAGTGTTGAGCTAATAATTTAAAGAATAAAGTACTGCACAGATTCATTGCTTTAACCATAGACTTTATTGAAGGTCTCAATTAATTTAAAAAAGCTAAGGAAATCTTAATGAAAATTTCTGTTTGTGATTAAAGTATCAGATGTGCCAGAAAAGTATGCAGTGACTCAGAATACTGAAGCAAAATGGGGTAAACTAAATATAGCTTGAAAGATTAAACTCCAGAATTCATTTTTCATTGAAAAAGTTGTTCAGTTGCCTTCTGTAGACACTGCATTTATTTGAGTGGTGGGAATACAGAAAGTACATTTGTTTTTACAAGTAGTTCTGTTTTAAGGAACCTTTAGCAATGTTTGTGACAGCATGGTACAGATTAGAACTTACTTTGCATAGTTTTGCAGATGTTGATGAGTGTGAAACACCTGTACAGTGCTAAGCGATTCCCAATACATGTAATTGTTTAAAGAAGACAGAATTTTCATTCCCACATCTGTCACTGGTTTATAGAAAACAGTGATCAGGGAATTTTGAAAACATCTATGTAACCTCACATTTTCCTTTCTAAATGCCAAGATTGTCAGGTATCAGCCACTGAGTTACAGTTTTGCATGGTGAGGTGTTCTTTATTCATAAGCAAAATGAAATTTAGAGGTAAAATCTAATAATGTCTTTCTCTTGTCATGAATGTAGCTAAGGAAAATCAGTTTTCATGCCCCTCTTCCTCAGTCTTTACTTGATTTGGTTAGTGTATTGGGGGTTTTTTAGCTTTTTTATAAACCTGATTGTGGCTTAGTTTTTCTAATAATGGATGACATTATTTAGTGATACTTTCTCACCAGTTGATTGAATGTAGTACTACAAAAACCTTAAAACGTGAGTTTTTCTGCTTTTTGAATATTAACGCAAATTGTGACTGAATTGCATCATTGCCTCTTGCACCTGTGTGATATGTTGCGTTCTTTAGACTGTTCACTGCACAATTCTTATAGAAATGAATATTAGAATTCCTTAGCTGAAATGCTTTGAGTTGGTCTGTTGGTAATTTAATATTTTTTAATATCATGTTCAGTCATTTGCTTCGTAGCTTTTAGCTAATTTCCTGCTCATGAGCTTACGTCGTATTTAGTTTTTCACGTATAAATAGAAAAGCCTTTTTCTTCACCTTCCTCATGCAAAAATATTTGCAGAAACCTTTCCATTCAAAAACAAATTTGAAGTTGACCTGGAACTTATTTATTGCCTAAATTCTTCTGAATATGATGTGCTTGAGTTGTTTGTAATATGACCAAAAAAACCCTAAATTCTCTTTTTCTACAGTAACAAATAATTTATTTTGTTACATTCCAATACTCAGGAGGTTAAGCTTTAAAAAGCTCTGTGAGATGAGTGATGAATAATTTTTGTTGTTATTAATTTTGATGAAATAGTGTAAGACGTTTCAGTTTTGGTTCCTTGAAACTCCTGTTTCACAGCTTACCTAGAGCAGAGCATTTAGAATCATGCTATATTTTGTTAAATTTTCTGATGTGATGAGAGTAGAAATGGAATAGTCATTGCTGTTCCTTGAGTGTGATGACTGCAAATTGAGAGCTTCCAGGCACTTCTCAGCCTCAGAGATTAGTCCTTGAATCTGCCTACAGGTTGGGGGCCTCAAATGTGTTTTTTGTTGCAATTTTCTGTCCATACATATTTCATCACAAGTGCTTTGACTCCTTGAATATGACTCTGTTTCAGCTGTGAGGAACACCCTGAGTAAATGCAGAGTTTATACTGCCAATTCAGGCGGATTTATGTGGGGCTTTGCAAGTGTCACCTCATGGAAAAAAGCGAAGATAAAAAAAAAGTTTATAAAAAAAATCTCACTGTTTAATTTTAAAAATAGACAAGGCTTTTCCTTTTCTATCTAAACACATACATAATTCCATTGCGTTGAGATGCAGTTTTTGTAATTACTTCCTGGTTTATTTTTGTCTATTTTAAACAGTCTCAGGGACTGAGGTGAGGAAGTAGATCACTTTTTTATCACTAGGACAACATTCCACTCAAATATATCTTGCACCCATACATTGAAGTATTCTAGCAAGTTTTTACATTCACTTTTTTTTAATCCCAGCAAGGTTGGATGTATAAAGTTACGTGTACAGGGAGAAAAATGCTCCTTAGCTATCCCTTTTTTACATCCAATGTTGGGTGGAGTGCTTTAAAGAATGTTTTCAGAGACACCATTTCCTTGTAGACATTTGGTCAATCTGATTATTAAGCATCAAAGGTGAGTTTAATTTTAGCTGTAGGTATTATTTTGGCTCAGTGATTTCTTGGCTTGAGTCTCTTCTTTTTTGAAAAAGCAGACTAAAATTATTTCTGGGGATCATGCTGTAATGTGAAGACATTTATTTGGTGTCTTATTTTTGTTACTTTGCTGTTCTTTATTTTGTTCTTTGGTGTCTTCATGTATTGAGATGCTCTGGATAAATGTCACTGATAATTATTTTTTATTTTTCTCTCCCTTCCTACACCCTTCAAGGAGAAGACAATATAGAACAGCTTTGTCTAGCTTGTACCAAGCTCTATCAAGCATTGGATGAAGGAAATATGCTTGGAAAAAAATTTAAAAGAAGAAACATCCTTCTGAAGACATTATACAAACTTGTAGACATTGATTCAGATCCACTTTCCCTGAAGCTGGCAAAGATTATTCTGGCTGTAAGTGTTTTGAAATGCTCTTTGGTAGAATGTGAAGTTCAAAATCATGAATTACAACTTGCGTTTAATTTTTCATTTCATACTTGTAAACTGTGTCTAAACTAGCCCTTTCCTAAGTACACTTTACTGCCACAGAGATACTACTCTCTCATCCATCACGATCAGCACTTGGAGCTTATTTTCTGCAGAGAAGTTACATCTGGGGGAGGAAGGAGGGGCACAAAGTAGGATAGTTGGTGTAGTGTGGCAGGAATATTATATAGGCATGAAAAAGACATAGTGTCCTAATCTGAGATACACATGCAGGGATTTGAAAAACCCAATGATTATAAAATGTACACATGGAAATGAAGCTTAGTTTTTGAATAATATCTTGATCTTGTTCTGAAAATACCAGAATCGTTTTTTTTTTTTAATGAGTGAATGTAAATAATCTTTTACTTTAGTGTTTCTGGTTAAAACTCTCAATGAAATTTTGTGCTTTAGAACTTCTTTGTTCATGTTCTACAAAGCATGTATGGGCATTCACTGGTGAAAGGATGCCCACTAAACATTGTGTTGTAGGCATCTGAGTAGCTTGTGTATGTTGAAGGAGTCATGTGTTCTCTGTAAGGTAGTGTAAATTAATTTATTCAGAAGATACAGTTACCTACTCAGATACCACAGAGATGTTAAGTGGTGTTTATCAAAAAGAAAGGTTCCTTTACAGACATTTTTCTGTGCAGTCTTTTTAAAAGCATGAACCTAGAAGAAATTGCCCTTGAAATGCAGAGGAAAGGAAGAGAGCGAGAGATGTCACTGTATTTTTACCACATTTACTTCCCTTTCACAATCTCTCATCATAAGATCATGTTTTCTGATAGCTGAGAGTAAATTTCATTATGACATGTACTGTTGTACTGGAGGTCTTTGTAGTAGGGCCACAGAGGCGAAATCACTGATTTCCATACAGAATTTTTTGTGAGGGAATTGGAGAAAAAAATCCTGCAAGTTATTGATACACTACCTGTTTAAATTGATATATTAAAAGCTAAAATCTGTTATTTTAAAGCTAGCAGATTTTGCTAAATAGAGTTTAAAATACCTGAGGTTGATATTTCAGTTTCCTTTAATTCTGCATGCATCTTCATTTTGTTTTAATGTATTGTTAGAATTTCAGCTGTGATTTAATAGTTCTGTGAGAATACAAGTTTGTCATAGTGCCTGAACTCGTAGAATGTTATGGTGCATTTTTACATGCAGATTTTATTTGTGATTTTATGTCTTTTAATTTCTTTGCAGATGAAAGTAGATGGAAAAAATCTTCTTGGTGTTTGCAAGCTAGCATTTAAAATTTGTAGGGACAAAAAAAATTATTTCCTCGTTCAAAATGATACATTTTTGGGTAGGTATTCTTTCTTGTCTGTAAGTTGAAATTCAACAGTTAAACTTGTTCATCTTGGAAACAATTTTTCAGAGTTAGCTTAGTCACAGACTGAAAATTGCCTGCCTAGGTTAAACTAGTGGTTGGTCTAGTTCAGTATTCTGTGTCTGGGTAGCAGTGGGGATGAGGAATGCTGTTTAGGGGGAGCATGGGAGCCTGTGTGTTCTCTGTGATCTCTTTCCCCAGCACTACTCCAGCATCCAGAACTGTTCTGTTTTATTAGGGACATTGCATGGTGCATCCCTGCCTAATCTTTTTTTAGGCTCTGTTTATACATTTTTTGTTCATTAATTTGTCTTTTTGGATTTTCTGATTCTGTCTGTCTCTACAATGTCATAGAACAAGTTCTAAAAATTCTTTGTGTGCTGTTTTAAATCTATATATTTTTCTTTATCCCCCTGCTTGTAGTTTTGCATGATTTGAAAGAGTTTGTACAGTCAGCCTACCTTTCATCTTCAGGATTTTTTAAAATGTAGTCTTACCACATATCTCTGTCTTCTCTTTATCAGGACTGAGGCATCTCAGCCTCTAAGCTCATTGAATAGATAGTGTGTCATTCAGTTGTTTTTTAAGTCCTTATCTGCACCTTCTCAAACTCCAGTGGATCCTTCTTGAGATTTATGGAACAAAACTGTCTACAGAATTCAAGCTGTGTCTGCACCAAATTTTATAGAAGTGAAATAATGCTGACTGTGGTGTTGGCCATCATCAGGGAGGATCCTGAGAACAGTCATTGGCTTTTTTTTAAAACTATTTTTTATAGCTGCTGTTGCACATAGAGCCAGTGGTTTTGGAGAACTGTCAGCAATGGCTCTAAGATCTCTTTTGAGCTTGTAACAGTGTTTGTGTCATGCACAGCCCCCCACCCCTTACAAATATGGGAAATACAAAGAAAATTAAAGTGTGTGAATGATAGTCAGTATGGATTGATAGTCATTCCTTTCATGAAAACTTTAGTATGTTTTATTAATGTAGGCCTTGATCTTGCAAGCAGTTATTGCATGTGTATTGATTAAGACACACGTGTGTATTTGCTTAAATAGTTGAGAGTATTCATGGTCTTCAAGTCTAGTACATAATTGTTGTCAGAAGTAAAGACAGGCCTTTCAAGTGGTAAGGAAAGGACTCACAGGAAACAGAACAGCTGGGTTAATTTTGGATACTGAAAAGTACAGTTTTGTAGAGATCAGCATCATACACAACATTTGAACATTTGCTCTCATTTTCATCCTCATTCACTTTTCTTTCACTTGCTTTTCTTTCCCTGCATTTTTAAAACTTAGTCAAGGAAAGAGCATTGGTAGGCATTGCTTTATTTGTGTTTTGGACTCACCTTGTTCTGGAAGAAGACATGAGCCTGGCCTATCATCACAACTGCCCACATCACCGTTGCAGTCACTGGATTATAGATTCAATTTCTTTCTTCTCTTCTGTCCCTGTGAACAATTTATATGCAGTGCAGCAGCTCCAGCAGAAGAAATAAGTTAATCCTTCATCCCAGAATAGACAACTATTGTTCAAGACCCTGTTTGATACTGTGCAGAGCAGGAACCTGAAACTGAGTTCTCACATTGCCACAACCCAAGTGATTTAATAACTGGTGAGGGTGAGAATTTTAACAAGAGCCTAAGTGTGTGTGTTTCATTCATATATGTATATACTTGACAAGAGTTAAAAAAAAAAATTAAATCTCTTCAGTTTAATGGTATAGGAAGATGTTTTTATTCAACTGGAGCTGAACAGAACATGGGAAGCAGAAATAAATATCTCTTTGAATCAGTTACTAGAAATTCAAAAGTGTAAAGTTGGTTAGGATTACTCATTTGTTTAAAATACCCCTGCTAAGTTCAGAATGTCTCAGTTTGACTGCAAGACACCCAAAACATTAAAATTTACAGTTAACACAAGCCCAGTGTGTGTGACAGTGGTTGCACAAAACAAAACTTTTATGTCAATTTTACCTACATAAAAAGTAAATCTAAAATGTCTGTGAACAGATTTTAAACATGAGAGTTGAATTAGGCCCCTGTGCTTTTTAGTGTTCCATTTGAGATCCTTGAAGACATTTGACTTTTAAGGAAGTAGTGGGAATTAGTACACAAACTTCCAGGCACACACAATCACTTTTGCAAATCTTGACAGAGGATTTCAATGATTCCTGCTATGTGTTTACAGCTTGCACTGGTTCTTGAAGTCTAGGAGAGCAAAAGTTGGGCCCATTCTCTTATTCATCAATAATTGTTTCTTGGTTTCAGTCCAAATATCCAATTTTTCTAGCCCACTTATTAGAAATGTAAGAGTTCAATCTGAGGGTGTTTTCCAGTTGTTAATCTCTTTAATGACTGGACTATATAAAAATATAAATTTGAAGATTAGCCTTTCTGAATAATTCTTTTCCTTTTAGATCATTTGTTGCAGGTTCTGTGGAATGAAGATCTGCAAACAAACAGTGAAGCTCTTGTCTATTGTACGGCAGCTATAAAATTCTTGTCTGAAAATGATGCACTCCTTTATAAAATGGTCAGCAAAGGAGCTGTTGAAATGTTTCTGGAATTAATGAAGCAGATTAATAACATAAAAGAACATGACACATATTTCTCCAAGTTGGGCCACTTATTAGTCCAGGTTAGCATTTACTTTTATTTCTAAAAGTATGTGCTTCAAGGGCAAATTAAAAATTTAATTAGAGGAGATAAGCTAACCCTGTGTGCTACTGACAGAGTTGTACCTATATTTCAATAGACTTACTTTTAGGAAGTTTAATGAAGTTGTTCAGGACCTAATTTAATTACCACAGATGTTTGTGTATGGTCAGTTTTAAAGGCTTTTGAAATTCTGAAGTTAATAGAAATATTTTTAGGTACCTGATAAACCAGTTTCTCCTTACTACTTTATTGTGCTGACAGTGTTCTGGATACTGTAGCAAACAGATAAAAATGTGTTCTCTGAATTCTTGAAATTGAAGTAATAAATACAAACTGGTTCTGCAGTACTCTAGGAGATTACAAAAAGCTTTTTATTACAAGAATAATGCATTTTAAAAATATGTAGGAAAATACAGCTGTGTTTCTTTGACAAAGTGTTTTTGAAGAACTGTAATATAAGGAAAAAGTAATTTCAAAAGTGAACACTTTTTGAGTCTTTTAAGGCAGCAGGCTCAAAACTGTTTTCATATACAAAGCACCTTGATAAGCAGTGGCTCTGAAAACTAATCCGTGACCCTAAAACTATTTAAACCCATGTATTTTAGAAACACTGAGGGGTGAGTATTGTGTTTGCCAAGGATTTGCCAGGTAGATTCCTGGCATTTGTTTGGAAGTTACTGATGTAGTGATTAATGAATGGTTTAATTGTAAACTTTCAGGTACTTTATAGGAAAAGACATTGGACAATTTTCTGAAGTAGTGTTTGCACTAGGTTTACTATTTATGGCAGATTTCTTTAATTCTCTACTAATTTGTAAGCATGGAATTTTATACGTCTTGGAATTATACGAGAAAACAGATAGCTTATATCACCACATTACTATAGATGATTTTTGTCTGATTTTTTTTATCTCAGTAATAAAACTAATGAATCTGTTTATTTCCAGGATTTTGACTAGCTGTCTGAAATTCCCCACAACTTTGCAGGAATGTTTTTCTTCCATTATTTGCCTGTGGATAAACATATTTTTTTTTAAATCAAGGATTTCGTTTGCAATGTGTGGAAGGAAAATGTTATATTTTATGCTTTCTTTAAAAAATTCTCTCATATCTCTGCTCTTTTCAGTACTAATGGAAGTGTAGCAAAACCGCTTTGCCCTGTTTGAATAGACTGGCTGTTTCTAAGAAGTTCTTGAGTGTTTTGTGGAGAAGTCAATACTGACAGCTGTCTCCTATTGAGATTGCTCTTTCACTGTTTGTGTTCTCTTCTATAGTAGTACAGATACTTCGGTTTTCTTCTTCTTGTGAGAAAAGTAGTGATTCCTACTTCTATGGAATTCCTGTGTGACTTTCACATATTGGTTCCTTCTACAAATCCGTGTGCACTACTTCCTTCATGTGAGTTCATTGATCATTCATCATAGATGAACGAGTAGTTCTGTTTTAGGGATGATTGAGGAAAGTTTCTTCTGCGATCGATGTCTTCAGAATAAAGTTTTTGTAGTATACAGCATCTTGTAGCAACACATCAAGCCAGTGACAAGACAGGAATATTGTCTTCAGTTATATAAAGAAAATTGCACTGGAGGAGAAAACCACTTTACATAGTTACAGTGGTCTCTAAAGGAAGCTCTGCTATCTCATAATTATCCCATTTAATTGAGACCAACTCTTCCGTCTTTAACTGTATAATTGCACAATCACCAGATGGCAGTGTTATACATAATCTTGCTAAATCCCTTTTGTGGGAATAAAGTCTCTACCTGATTTCTTCATTCTTCCACAATGGATTTTTTGCAGAAGTCATACAATACAAGAATAAAAATGTTTGTAATTTTTCTTTTTCCTTAACAGAGGACATGAAACCAGGGTTATCTTTGATTAATTTTATGTTGCTTAACCTAACCGTCTGCTAATATTTATACAAAAATATAGTAATGCTTATTCAAAAACCAAGGTTTTTGAAGAGTCTCTGTCAAGATTTAATAAGTACTTTGTGTTCCTTAATTGAGAAGCACTTAAATATTTTCTCCTTTAAAAACAACATTTGTCAGCAGTTAAATTTTCTGTTTGAGTAAATTTGATCTTTCATATGGCAATATAAGGATTAGGACTGGTGGGAGTTTCTGAAGACAATTGTTAAGAATTCTCCCTGAAACATAGGGTCTGCTTGAAGCAATCACAATATCTCAAGAATTCATCTGCTGTCTGGCTAGCTTCTATTATTTTTTAAACTGTACTCATAAAATTTCAGTGGCACATTAACTGTGTATTGTAGATGTTTGCTTCTATGAAGTGTTGGTTTTCTGCACATTTAAATGTGTATGTTATTTTGCATTGCTTTTCCTTTCCAGCCTGTCTTAGTCTGAGGATGGCTCTTGATGGAATTTGCTGCTTGAGGATTTTAAACCATCTAACTGTATCAGGCATTGAAAAATTTTACTCTCTTTTTGGAGACCTCTGTACAATTGTCTATTTATATATTTTTTTTTCCATTATCCAGTATGTAAGTCTTTTTGCTGCAGTGAAAGCTGTTGTCTGGGTCTGAACAACACTTTTAGTATGTGGCTTATTCTTAATTTCCTTTATTGTCTTTATTGAAGCTTAGCTAGAATTCAACAAATATCATCCTAGGCTGACTGTGAACACCTTGTCTGTAAGCACTGAATGGAGTCTCCTGTCTCTATTCCATGTGACAGGAATTTTTCCACCAAAACTTTTGAAAAGCGAAGTATTTGATCAGAATATATTTATTAAAATATATTTCCAGCATTGTGTTAATTTTTTGAAGCATCATGACTTGAGAAGGAGTGTGCATGTGGAAATTGTTGCTGTTGTTCAGTTAAAGTAATAAAAAACTCCGGATATCTTCTAAAAATATGAGTGATAGGAAGCAAATGGCTTCTATGGGTTAATATTCTCTGTATTATGAATATTGTATAAATTGCATTTTTAGTGCTGAAGTTAAATCATTCACATATTGCATTATTACATTTTTTCCCCTTCTGTGTCTTGCTTCTCCATTTTGACATGTTGCATCTTCTGTTGCTCCATTACAGAATGTCATGGGGCTGATGAAGATTTGTATTCTGTTGTCAAATTTGTTGAAGTAGGACAGCAGATTTGACAGCCGCTGGAGAATGGACAGAATATGTGTGGAGTCTTATGTGCAAAAGCTGACAGCATCTTAACCTGTCAAGAGTTTCTCTTTAAAATTAACAATTACATATTACTGGATGAGCAGTCCAATTCAGTGATAAAATGCTTAATTTCCAGAGTTTCTAAGATAAGAAACAAATTGAACAGATAGCTTTTGTACTTTATCAGACTACATTCAAAACTAAATTGAAGTTAATAACTTCACTCTGAATAAGAAAAATTTGAAGAATTCCCATATTCACATAAGATTGAATGACTTCACATTAATTTTGTAGTAAGTTCTGTTTCTGTAAGTAAGTTTCTGTAGTAGATCAAAATTAATTTACATGCCATTGCCTGTCTGACTTGTCATTTGAATAATCTTGCCTTGGAAGAGAACCAGAATATTTTAAAGTATCCAATAGGTGATGCATTTTGTACATCTACAAGTGTTAGATTATGCTTTAAGCTCCTTGAAATAAAATACTATCATCTGAAAATATTTTGGTTCCTTCAAACAGATTTGAGCACTTAAGCTTTTCATTTTTATATTGTTCAAGCAGTGGATTTCTCTTGACCTTGCTTAATTTTTAATTTTAAAATTTGAATAAGTCTAATTGTGTTTTAAAATCAATTCATTTTAGTTTGCAGTTTACAGTTATCATCAAAATATATGTTTGTATTTTCAAGACTTAAATATAAATTTGCAATACTAAGATTTATTGAACAATTATACAAAGAATTACTTTAACCAGCACCTAATTCCATTTGGTATGCAGCTGTATACCTGCAAGATGTTAAAGCATATGAAAGATCATGTGTCCCTCAAAGAAGGAGGTTACATGCAGGCAAAGCCCAGTATCAATCTTACATTTTCAAACAGTTATCCCAAATACACCGGCTTGCTGCCTGCCTGTTTCCTGTCACTATTTACTGGTTTATACGTACCTGCAGAGTGTTATCAGGGCATGCAGACTGCCTGAGATGCTGTAGATGAGACGTGAGCTTCACGGAGTTCTGGCAGCAGCGCATTGTGCTGTGAGCAGCTGTGGTTGATGGATGTTCCCACATTCTGTGTGCAGGTGACAGCCACTCTGCGTATCCTGGCGGATTGTCCCCTGGCGCGGCGCCGGCTCAGCGACAGCGGTGCCGTCCCCGAGCTCTGTGTGGCGCTGGAGCAGCGTGGCAGCGACAAGGACGTGTGTATCTGGATTATCAGGGTGCTCAGGTACGTGTGAACACAGCTCTGCGTGCTCTTCCTGCTCCAGGAGCCTCAAAGGAGGCAGGATCGAGCCCTAAAATTGGGAGATTTACATTGAACTCTTTAAAAAAGCTCTGTGTAGCTTCTAATGATACTGTATGCTAACTGTGTCTCCATTAATACTTACAGAATAGTTTAATGGTAGCCATACAAACTTGGATTCATCATCCCCATGAAAAATACTTTGTTGTATCTTGTTATTCTTTGATCCCACAGATTCTGATCGAGTTTTTTAAAGTACCATTGCTTATAAAACTGCATACATTATTTTGCAGTTTATTATTTATTAATCTATGTTTGAAAAAGAATTAGTGAAAGAAATTACACAAGGAACTGTGTATTGTGAAATAAAATACACAAGAGAGAAAATGTGAGCAGTGTTCATTGTTTTGAGCTGTTACAGAATGTTTGAGGAGTTTAATCCCTGGGATCAGGGCTTGAGTGTGCTGATGGAAGTGCTGAAAGAATCTCAGTTTTATGAGCAGCCAACGGCTGCCTCCCAAGTTGTGCTTTTTAGAGAGAGATCAGTATGAATTAGTCACCAAAAAGATAATTTTATAGTCTGAATAGTTTCTCAGTCAAAAGTCTTCCAGTTACCAAGCATCAGCTTGCAGTATTCAGTGCTAAATGGACTTGCAGACAATGTAAGGATTTTGAAGGAGTTGTGAAATCGGCTGTTGGTAATTTCAGGAGTAATTGGATTATAAGCACAGTTTCTGAATGATGTGCTGGATGAAGTATTTGCCATTGCTGCTTTTTTACTGCATTGAGTCATGTTGCCTGTGGCTCTGTGTTCAGTGAGATTCTGGTGTGGACTTCTGTTCAGCGCCACCAAATTACCCATCACGCTCTCCTTTCTGGATGAGGTCGTGTTGTGATTTAAACAGTGGCCGCATAAGGGCTGGTGTTCCTTCCTTCCCACAGCTGAAACCAGGCAAATCTGCTCTGCTGCTGTTTGTGCTACCTGTAAAGCATGTGAATGGCTTCCCCAGTTCCATGCTACCTTGTTCACATCTGTCTCTAGTTTTGTTCCTAAAAATGAGCTCCAACAATGAATACAGCACTTTGAGCATATTTACTTCTTCTGACGAGAGAGCATTTCTTTTACTTGGAAAATGCCATGAAAAGTGGGATAATGGGTTTGTAATTAAGTGTAATTGATACTTACCCTGTAATTCTGATAAGGACATTTGCTTGATAAAGAAGTCAATATGGAGAAAAAATAACTTGCCTTACTTAAAGTTTCCTACTGCTTCAGTTTTTTCTTTAAGATTAGAAGTACATGCTCCAAGAATACAAATTAGCCGTAAAATCAATTTAATTACCTTCCTGGAAAGTGCAGTCACAAAAAAAATTTCTATGCAGTACAGAGCTCAGATCTGAATTTTGTTTTGTGTTCTAGTAATAGAGAATGATTATTCTCTCAGTCAACTTTAGGCAGTTTCTTTGTAGAGAATATGTTTAATCTATTCATTCAATAAGACTGTAAATCTTCCTGTAATTAATTGCAATTGAACATCAACACAGATCTTTTCTGATTTTGACTACATGGGATGTAAGATGTTATCCTGGCTTGTTCTGTTACTGCGTTTTTCTGGTGTGACCAAAGCATGTCCAGTTCCCAGTTTTGGCAGTGGTCAAGGTGAGCAGTTAGGACTGGAGCAGCTGTTAGGAATTGTGCAGAGACAAATCCTGTCTGCAAGGAGGCACATTCTCTGTATTTACTGGTGAGAGATGTGTTCTCTTAGTGCTGTTGCTGGGCCCTACTAGATGTGCACTAAGAAGGGAGACCCCTTATTTCTGCTCATCTGACTTCCCACACCATCTTGAAAATTCCAGTTATCCCATTTAGCACTAAGAAGTGCTGGTGTTAGCATACTGTGCCCGTATGGCAAGCAGGTTGGGAAGCTCCTTATGTTTGCTTCTTCCCGTAATTCACTGTGTCAAGGATTGCTAGGCTTCTGTTGTGCTCCTGTGTAATTGTAGATGCCTCTGCTAGGAGTCACAGTATGGAGATTCAGTTCATTTGTTGGAAAATACAGCTCTGAGAGTCAAAAGTGACTTTCTAAAATAATTTTGTGGAAAAAAAGTCTTTTCGTTCACTTATCTACTTTTATTTTTTTTTTAATAGCAAACTTTCTACCTACAATGACTTCTGTGCAGCTTTAGCAGACTGCTCCAGATGTTACGTCTTATTTTTAGCCCTACTAAACAAATACCAGAAGCAGCAGGTCAGTTTTTCATCTCTTGATTTTTCTATATTAATCCTCTGACATGTCTGTGTATTACTGTGTATCAGCTTGTTTTCAGTGACCTACTTTTTGGCATTTACCACATAAAAATTTTAAATGGTTGACAGCATGTCTAAGTAATGAAATAATTTAGATTAAGAATTCAAAGCAATACAGAGGACAGTTGATTAACTTGTTTGTCCATGTATAGAAACAGTCCTTTTCCCTAGTTTTAAGAAATATTTTTTAAAGCAAAAAATTATTTTTATATTTAATAGTAGGAAATAGTTGGGCTTTCTCCTGTCCTGCTCACCTGCAAAAGAAGTGTGACTTTTCTAGAGCTGAGCAATGTGAAAGCAGAGGAAAATATGTTCATCACTGTCATGTAAAAAGAGGAGATTTACTCAAACGCTTTGTGTTTGATTAGTCTGTCAGAGCCCCAGGAAAGCTGTGACCCTTGTGCCCAACCAGTCTGTCAGTGTCTCATTATGGAACCTTTCACTAAGCAGTCCTACAGGATCTGTTCCACTGACTTATTCAGGGTCACACACCTAACAGAGAAACCTCCTTTTGGTATCCTCTTTTATCCTCTGTGGGTAACAGGTAGTGCCCTTGAAGGACTCACATTAAGAGTTTGCAGAATAACTCTTTATTAGTAGAATTGTGAAAGGTTAAGGTTTGAGATTTGCCAGTGGTAGTATCAGCAAAAGTATATTTAAAGCAGTATGCTAATTTAAAGCAAGTATTAACAAATACTGACAAACTCTAATCCCAAATAAAAGCTGATCTGAGACAATCATTCAGCATACAGAGATCACATTTCTCACACAGTAGGCATCCATGTGAGGGAGAAGACAACTGATCTCAGAAATTACAGCGGAGTCTTCCCCCATTTCTCCCCATTCTTAACTCATTTTTACACTATATGTTTAGGTGGAACTTGAGTGGCTTTGTTCATGCCTCTTAGTGAGGGCTGGTTGTACTAGGGGGTGGATATCTCAGGATAATACTCGAGATAACCTTGGGATGGGGGCATGTGTTAGTCCAAGTAGAATGATCGCATAACAGTTGCTGATCCAAGAGCAGGACATTTTCCTTTATCTCCCTTGGTTTTCAGCTGCTTTGGGGCTTATCAACTAGATGGTACCACTGAGTTCCCTCTTCTGCAATGGTTTCAGTAGAGTGCCTGGCCATGGTGTCGCCACTTCTGGTGGGTCTCCCTTAGATTGCATAGTGTGTGGGAGGTCAGATATGCAGACCATGTTTCATCCAGGGAGTGCAACTGTATTTTTCCCTGTAACTTCCACACCATTATTTTTTTTACCCTCAGTCGTCTTACCATACTCTCTAACTGCGTGAGATATCAAAATGTATCTCTCCTTTACCAAAGGAAACCATATGCCTTGGGATGTTCATTTGGACTTTTTCAAAATGCCTCATATAATGAAGTAAAATTCTGAGTATAGTTGTTGCCAACTTCATTAGAACGCCAAGGGTGTTGCTCTATTGTCCTGCTGTATCACAGTGATCTTTCTTACATTTACTGGAGCACTGGGTTCTTGGAGTTTGGTGCAGGAGCCCAGTCATATAGATTGATGCACTTGTAAGAGTGGAGTGCCCTTTGTAGGGCAAGTGACTCAGCTCTATTTCCAAGTGAGTTTTAAGAAGAAAATAGATGTTCAAAGGCGGAACAAGGTTTCAGAATATAGAATATTAAATTACATTAAGATCAGTCTTAAAACTAAGGAACTTTTCTTGTCTGGTCTAGCATCTAAACTAGTTTGAGATCATTTAGTTATCCTATACAATTTATCCCAGGGTTACTAATTCTTGGAGATTTGTTGGAAGGAGTTCTTTTGTGCTGCTATCATTAAAAAGAGTTAATGAAGGTAACTAGATGAGTTATGCTGAACAATATTCTTTCTCCTGCCAAATACAAAAATAATTTGTTCCTTTCCTGTTTACCAGCATCTCTGTTTTCTTTGGTAATGCACATAGAAGAGGAACAAAAATTAAGTTGTTTGTCTTCTAAATATCTGCTGAGTAACACTTCTGTAGCATATCTATCAAGTATTTCTAGGTTCAGGCTGCTCTTGCATAGTTTAGTCTTCAAAGACACAAAGTAAAATACTATGTAAATAGTATGTAAATAGCATGAAAAATATCAATTATATTTATATCAATTAGATTTATAGTTATTCTTCTGTGTGACCAACTCAACAAATTCTGAAATCGAGAATAAGAATTTCTGATTAAATAGCATCTTTCTCCTAAACTTAATCTGTAATGTTAAGGGTAGCTTTTCTAGGTTCCTGAGATAATAGCTTTGTGTCATAACGAATTGTAGGCTCATATCTACCTCAAATTGTTTGTTATTATTTAGTATTCAGAATTTAGCTTCTCATTTGTCAATTAAGCGGTCAATAAATACATCTTTCCTCACAAGGTTAGCATTGCATTTTGTGTTAAATTGTCAGCTGTTTTATCAAAATAAAAATGAGTAAAGAAGTAGCTTGTGTATTAAAAAATACTTCTCTATTACATTGTATTGATTATATAGGCAATGTCTTCAGAATAATTATTTCTTACTGCAGTTTTGAAAAAAGTGTGCAATTGACAGTTGTCAGCTTAGTGAAGCCCTGCAGAAACAAAAGGAAGGACCTAGATAATGTAATGCACCATTTTTCTGTAGTATATAATAAACACTTGATCTGTGAGGAGTGCAAATGTTTTTCCTGAGGTGTAGTTGGCACTGCTAACCTTTTTTTTTTAATATGCTGACAACTAGTGAGTTACAGTAAGAGTTGGTGTATGTTGAAAGGAAATGAAGTAACAGCAGTACAGTGAGCACAGTTATCTGCTGTGGGAAGAATCAAAGAGAAGGAAAAATCATAATTAAAGCTTAAAAATTCTTCAGGACTAAAAATTGATACATGAAGAAAGGAAGTGTGTGTATGTGTCTGTGTGTGTGTATATATGTGTTTTTCTGAGTTTTCAGGTTGCAAATTTTGTAGGATCAGGTTTTTTACTGGCAGTCAGCAGCTAGAAACATACAGGAGAAAAAGAGGAAAAGCAGCACTCAGACTTCCTCGAGGGCTATCATAACTGTGACTTTAAAGGTAAGTATTAAATACTGTGAAAGTAAAAATGGGAGCACTGGACTTCCACCCACACCACACACTGAATTCCACAGTTGCAGCCCAAATAGTCACTGTTCTTTGCTCCATACTGCAGTTACAGCTCTTTTCCCTTTTTTTTCTCAGCTCATTTTCTCTCTTGAGTGAAAGACTGAGAAGTTGTGGTGGAAGAGTAATGATTCAACTCTGTGAGAGACTTTTGGGGAAATTGAGTTGGCAAGACTTGATAATACCATGTGTCATAGTCTGAGGAAGGGAATACAGAAGACTAGAGAAGCTGAATCTTCAGAGTAGGACTGGGGAAGTCAACTGGGCTTTTACACACATCTGAAGTATGTGTTCATGGTTGGCTTTGGACCTTACTTAAAAAAAAAAAAAAATCCTTGGTAGTTGCTACATGCTGTCAAGACTGTCAGAAGTGTTTGCATAGAGCCTCCATCTTGCAGGATAAGCTTTGCATGATTCTCTTTCTAGTCAGCATTGTAGACTTTTGCCCATCTCAAGAAATCTGGAACAGCAGGGTTCTGTTCCACTTTCCACATGATTATCATCTCTAAGCTTTCTAGATAAACTGCATAAAGAGTGACTTCCTTGGGCTGTGGCTAATGTCACAAGTCACGAGCAGGCCATGCTTTTGGAGCAGGCACACTGCCTAAGTAGGACAGTAGCTTCTGTCAATAAGTCAGGCACTACCTGAGCTTAGGTGGCATTTTGGAGCCCTGCCAGCTTCCGTGTAATATTTTATCAGTTACGAGTCTATTTTCAATCCTGAACACAAACACAGGGTGTGATACTGAAATTTGTTTAGAAGCAATTTTATGCCTGTTGTATAGAAAGGTCCCCTTAATTTTAATGCATCCTAATTTTGAAATTGGGAAGCATTTGTTTAAGAATCTGACATCGCTGGATGACTTGCCTATTCAGCAAACTAATAATTACATTGAACAGTTTCATCCAGCCTGCTCTTGACACTCTGCAGTGGTGGCATTCAGATGTCTAGAGAACAGTAGAAAGGGAGCAGGCATGTAGGATCTTTCCTGCGTGTACTTACCAAACCTCCAACTCTTTCCAGTTTGGAAACACCCTCAGTCAGCTGTGTATGAAATAAACCTCAGCTGACTTCTTTTCTATGAAATTCTAAAATCTCTCTTCTACCCCATATAAACTTTTAAACATGTAAAAGTTGACAAGGAGTTACACAGCAAACAATTCCTTTTGCCTATTTTGAATTTGGCCTTTACTGCCTTTATTTGATGCCTTCTTGTATTGTAAATGTGGTGAAGTCCATTGTTCATTTCACATCTCCCTTGATTTTCTAGATGTTTATCCTACCCTCTTCGAGTTACATCTTTTCCATGCTGAGGAATCTTTGCTTATTTAGCTCTTTCTGATGGAGAGCTTGTTCCATGCCATGATGTATCTATGTTGCTGATCCAATCCTGATTCCTGTCTCTTTTTTTGAGAGGAGGAAACCAGAACACAGCACTTAAGATGTGGCCATATCATATATTTAAATTCGTGCATAAATTTATTTCCCAATAATTCCGAATACTTTATTTGCTTTCTTGATCTGTGACCATTAAACTCTATCATTAACTCCACGATTGCTATATAGGTGGTTATGATTGCTTCAAAGGCTGTGATTTTATACATGAAGATATGTTTGCTTTGTTCTTTTCCATGGATCCTTTCATGCTTAAATTCATACATTTAAATTTCATCTGCTATTTTATTACCAACGGACTACAGTTCTTTTTCTGCTCTTCAGTCAACCTTCTTCTTTTGTACTTTGAGTATCATAGTGAAATCAGTACATTCTTCCATATCATTGCTGCTGCCCCTTTTCTGTGTTCATGGACAAATTGAATACAACAGATGCCAGCACAAAACCTTGGAAATTCCACTGGTCATCTTCCACCATTGCAGAAAGTGCTAATTACTGTGTTTTACACGCTCTAATCATTTATCTATACCAAGACATTCATTCTTACAGCATGAGTCCTTAGTTTCACTAGGGTTTTGGTGAGTGACTTTGTTAAAAGTCTCCTGGAAAGTCACATAGGTGGTATCAGGTGGGTCTTCTTTATACATGTTTGTTAATCCCTTCAAAGAACTCAGTAAATGTGTAAATCAGAAATTAGAAATCTTAAAGCTGATTGTGTTTATCTGTCAGTCCACTCTTTTTTTTGTTCTTTTTTTTGTGGTCTCTACTAATTTATCTGGTCCAGACACCAGACTTGATTCTTACTTGGAATCTTTTCATGTTTGTTACAGTTTTAGGAGGTTGCATAGTGCTGTTAGTAATTAAGCTATTTAATTAATTAGTTCTTTTAGAACTGTTGAATAATTTTCCAGTCCTGGTGATTGGTTACTCTTTGTTTTGTCAGTTTGTTCCTTAAAGTTGTTTGTGATTGCTTCAGTTTTGGACAGATGGCTCTAATGAACCTTCCCTGGAGAATGCTGTTGTATTGAAATTTCCCAGTTGCTTCCAGAGTGGGCATGAATCAATGCAAAGAACTCATTTAGCTTCTCTGCTATGACATATTCTTTTCTCAATGCTCCTGTTTTATCCTGATCATCAATTAGTTCTGCAGATTCTGGCAAACTTCCCAGTCCTGATATGTTTGAAAAGATTTGTTATTATTTTTGTGTCTCTTACATCAGCTAGAAGAACTGCACTCATTTTCGATTATAATTTGCACACTGTTTTACCTGGTTGATTTAACAATCAGTTTGTCAAAAACAGTTTATTAAATGGAGAGATGTTGCCTCTCTAAGGACATGTCCACATTTATCAGGTTCACTGTGCCTGGGTCTGCCCAGCTTCCTTCCCAAATGCATCTATCAGGTAGCAGCTCCCAAATCAGCTTATTGTCTTCTGTGATCAAGCAGGCTCTTGCTTGTGAGAATTGCTCGTCTCCCCCAAAGGAAAAAAACCTTGTTTCAGGGCTGCTGAAGGTCCTGGTTGCTCTTAGGAGTGCTGCTGTAGAAGGTTATCACAGGGGAGGTCTCTAACTGCAGGGAATTTTCCCACTGTGTTTCTGGCTATATTGATTAGGCAAAGGCTTATCTGCATGGGATGACTGATCTTTCTGGCTGGTATTTTGGTTGGTTTATGGACAACTCTGTGATGAGCTCCCAGCAACCCACCATCTGTCTGTTTCAGTCAGTCATAAAACATAAGTCATGTAATGCCCAAAAGCAACCATAGGCTCTTCCTTATACAGTGTAGTGCTGCACCTGTGTTTAGTTCAGGTTCACATTTGCCTTTTAAATACTTTGAGAGTGTTACTGGCATTCTGCTCAGTGCCGTCACAGTCTTCTGAGATACCAAAGGAGTTTTTTATTAACATTGTTACTTGGGGTAATGGTGTGTTCCTGTGTCTACTGCTTGCTTCTAAATGAATGGTTGTTAGTGCTGACCCAAGTGTTCTTTGTGTTTTGGTTACTCACTTTTTCCTCTGTGCCATCCCTCATTTGGGCTGAGTACAGTTGTTCATGTGACAGCACAATACATCATGTCAGAGAAATGATCCAGCTTCCAATAACACTAAAACTGAAAAAACGCCCCCCATCCTTTCCTGGTTATCATCTGCATTGCTTTCCTGTCTAGTTTGTTGAACAGTCACACAAATGCTTCCTTGATCACAAATACTGAGGCAGCAATGTGGGAGAGAAAAGAAACTCTGTATGGGAAGATTGAGTGCTGTTTATGCCACTGCTTGTGCTGAAATGTTTGTCAAGGCAATCTTACAAAGAACTTGCATTGATAATGTGGTTCTTTTCTCCTACATTTACTTGTACATATTTTCAGTTGTATTCCTCTTCAGTGCAGCCCAACATTAGAACAGTGCCTAGGACAATTTTAAAAAGGGAATTGATCATTAATGTAATTGATCATATAATATAATTGATCACTAAAGAGCAAAAACATAAGGTTTTTCTCCGGTGTTTTGTGTGTGTACTTGCATATTCATAACTGAATAATCATTGTCTCTGACTTCGATTTTTTTTTTCCAAAAAGGAAGTAGCAATTCTAGGGTACATATTCTGACAACTCTGAAGAAACTTCCCTGTTGATAAATGTGAATAACTACAGAATGTCACTCTTTCCTTACAGTATGATTTCTGACAGTGTGCTGAGCTGAATAGTGTATGTGCATCTTCCTAGTGCTTTAGTTGTGTTTTATTTTTTTTATTTTGGCTGAAACAAAAAGCAGAAATGTTAAAATATAGGATATTTGATTAGTACGCTGAGGATAAAATTATCAGAAATGCAGTGTTCAAAGCTTGTAATGAGCCAGTCTTCATTGGCATGTTTCATATAGGAACCTGCTGTTCTGGTGTATCAAAAGATACAAGTGATTGTATGTAACTACTAGATTTGTAAACAATAGAATATCAATAATAATAGTAAGAAAATACTGCTTGGTAAGACACACTCTCATTAAAATATGTTACTGTAGTTTTTGATTTAATTTTTCTAAATGATGCTGAAAGCTTGGGAATAACTCTAAAAAAAGCTAAAGGAATTATTAGAGTTAAAATGTCCCAAGGAAATTAATTTATCCATGATGAAGGCCAGACCATTAGCAAGCTGCTTGTTAATGAATCTGCACAAGTAAGACATTTCTGTTAGTCTTTAATCCAGAAATAAAAAAGAAAGAGCTGATAAGAAATAGGGGCTAAAGTTGTTCAAAATTAAAGTAGTAATAAGAAAAAAGATTTTTAACCAGAGAGATCAACAGTCATTGGAGCAATAACATGGAGGATATGACTTTCAACTTTTTTTTTTCCAATTAGTTTAATTTCTGAAATACTTGAGAGTTTTTTTAGAGAGCCACTTGCTTTTCCTTCTTAACCATTCCCAGGTGTCCACAAACAAACCTAAGTGCAAGTTCTTGATTGCTGAAATTCACTAAGTGCAAATGAACCCTTTTCTGAAAAGCTTAGCTGAACAGATCAGATTTTGACATCTAGAAATTACTGGGCAGGGGCCCCAACATGAATCTTTACTGTATTTGGAAGAGGTTAGCTATGGGTTAGTATAACTACAGTAATTTTGGCTGTAAGGACTATCAGACCCTGCAAAGAAAACTCTCAAATTCTCTTTCCAAAGTGCATAACAAAGCAGAAATACAAATTTAGAAGGGAAGTGTAAATTAGATTTGAATGAGAAGCAGGGCAGGTGGTAGAATTTTGACTAACTCCACTGAAATTTGTGTAACATGGAAAGCAGATTTCATTTGCAGCTGATGATTCAATAGGAACTCAGCTGCTGGCATCTGACCTTTTGTTTTGTACTGTCCCCCTCATTCTGAGGGCCCAGACACCAAATAAAGGAACAGGAACTTGGCCAGCATTCACAGGTTCTAGATTGGAGTGTCCTTCCTTATTGATCTTGACCTAATTTGCTTTCCTTCCCTACTGATAAGGTCGCCTGTACAGTCTGTACCCGTGCTCATCATGCTTACACTGAAAGGCAGGTGTACTTCAACTGCCAAGATAAACTGTTGTCAGGTTCTGTGACTCAGCAGGTACATGGGGCACCTTTGCTACTAGGGCAGTGCAAGGAAGAGAGTTTTAGAAGTAGATAAGCAAAAAAAAAATTTAGCATCCATGATGAATCAAATGTTTATGTTTCAGTTGCCAGAAGAATAAGAGTCAAATGCTGATGGAGTATTTGGTGCCATTACCACCTCAAATATCACAGTTTCTTCAGAGATAGGAAGCAAAGAAAAAGATCTTCTCAAGCTTTTCTTGATTTGTTTGTTCAAATTTATTTGTGTAAGTGAAGCTGTGTGCTCTTGTATATAGCCTTCCACTCAAGTTTGAGTACACTCTGCGTTCATCATATCTCACATGAATGCTCACTATAAAAAGATGAAATAACTGAGTGTAATTCCTATGTTTAATCTAGTTTGTCTTTAGTGCAATACATGTTTAAATCTGATAAATGTAATTTTTCTATGTGTGAAAGAATGTGTGAAATTCCATGTACAGTTAATACTCTGAACATGTGGAAATGCACAGTAATCTCATTTATTATATTGATTTTTTGCTACGTACAGAAAGATGCTAGGTCCAGAAAGGCCCATGGGCCTTGCACAGGTTTAGCCTTGCAAGCAGTTTCAAAATATCATGTAGCTTTGTATGCATTTTTCATACAGCCATTCTAAGATGGTGTTTCTTACTCTTGCAGTCCTTAACCATGAGCATTTAAGGAAATGTAGCCAAAAATAATACAAACCCTTGAGCATTGTACTACTCAGGAGACGTTGCACGGCTTTCCTCTTTGACTTTGCTAGTTAAATTTTCACTGGAAGATAATGAAACTTCAGTACCATTCCATTAAAGCCGGATGTGCTTAGCTAAAAAAGAAGTATTTTATAAGTTTGTTTTGCTGGGCTGTAGGTGGAAAGCACAGCTGAGATCACACTTCTCAAAATATCAGTTGATTGCTGTGTGGTACCTGTTTGTCTCTTTCCTGATTGGGTAGAGCTGTTGCTGGGCTGATACCATTTTGACCAAAATTAGAAAGTCAATATAAACGAGTCAAACTAGACTGCCTGCTTTTTTTCAGTTCTCTCTTCTGATTCATCAGTTGTTTGTTTCAAATTTTTACAGCCTTTGTGAGTTGGGTGTTGTGCCAGCAAAGGTGAAAGCACTTAGTGGTTAGTCATTAAGAATATTCATAAAAAATTGTCTTGATGACATTTAGATCCTAACAAAAATGTGATGCCTAGTTAAAAAAAAGTGGAAATGTGTCCTACAGAGTGATATTATTAAATACATAGATGTGAAAACCATTTCCTCACTTGGGAGTCTGCTGCTTCTCATTCTCAGGCATAGCACTTGTCTTCCTGAGAGGATGTTATTGCCAGTGTCTTGTGGCAGAGGCTTAAGACCTGAAACTTACTGTTGAAGGCATGTATCAAAGGAGTTGCTGCTTAAGCATCTCTTTTCCTTCAGTATTAGCTTAGCTACTTTAGCTGTCCCTGGTTAACTTATGTTACTAATACCAGAGAGGGTTAGCATATGTTAAAATATAATTATGATATTTGAAGAAAAGCAGCATATGAGTTGTTTAGCAAAGGTTAGTGCAAGTCCAGCAGGTTAGCTGCTAAAGGTGGATGGTTCTCATGTACCTGAAGAAATTCTGTTACTTTACCTGCACCATTTAGGTAAAGCTACAGACTTTTAAAGAAATTAGTAGGTTTTGATGCAAGTGACAGAGGGAAATGTTTTAAGTAGCTTAAACTTGAGTTACTTTGGACTTCCAGAACTTTTTTCTTGTCATGTACTGGTGGATGAGAAGAAGATGGGAATGTTGTTGAATGCCATTCAGTTAGGATCCACTAGTCTTGCCACTAAAAGTCTTTTGTACGTATCTCAGTATGTACAAAATGAAGGTCAGGCTAGAAAGTGCTTTTGGAGAGCAGCTTGGTTAAATCATGAGATCTCATGATACCGTACAAAAATAGAAAGTAGGTCTCATTCAGCAATTATAAAAATGGATAGAAAGAGCATATAAAATCAGAAAAAAAAACCCAACAGAGCACAATACGAGGTGCAACTACAAAGGATGAAAAAGAAACAAAACCTTTTATAGTACAGTGAGAAGACAACAAGGAAATAATTGAGCATTATTGACAGACAGCACTGTGAATAGTGAATTGTGAAATGCCTTTTTTAAAAATCATTATTATTATTATTCTGAGAGGGTTATGTATGACCAAATAAATAATCTCTACTTCAGCCTAGATTCTTTTATCACTAAAAAACAAGCTAAAGCATATTAAATGTTGCCAAACCAGCTGAAATTTACTAAATTTACTAAAAGACAGAAAGGGGATCCCAATCTCTGGGATTCTTCAAAAGTTATGAAGAATTGCAAGGTGGTAGGGTGCCATTTGTAAAATGAGAAAGAGAAGGAACTGGGGAATGACAGACCTGTCAATTTAGACTATATTTCTGGAACAAATAATTAAACTATCTGTAAGAAATTAAGCAGATATGAATGAACAACAAAATGAATAAAACTTAATTTTAATTTAACAGTAACAAATCAAGGGGAAGGAGTTTAATTTGTACAATCGTTACCAGACCTAGAAAAGGAAAGGTTGTGGTTTCTGCCTGTCACAGCTGACACTTGCTTACTTGAAGGATTAGTAAATTCTGGCCCATATGACTGTTCTAGTTATATAAAGTGCAGTTTTAAGACATTTTAAGATTACTGTGGGCTTGGTAAAAATAGATGACCTTTACTAAATATATCCCATTAGTAATTAGTCCAGTGCTCTACTAGTTCTGTCGGATGTTTTTGATTTCTTCTGTAAATCAGGTTATGAAAACTGGTAGCATAGAAATTATTTCTAGTTGCTGTGTTTGGCATTCCATCAGTTTTTCTGGATGTGCTGTTATCTGAATTGGGAAGCAAATGAAGTATTATCTTCTTTGTAAGCATCTACCATCTTCTGATGTTTTCCATGTAACATGGTTTGTTTATTTTGTTGCAGGATTTGGTTATCCGTATCATCTTCATTCTTGGTAATTTAACAGCAAAGAGTGACCAGTCCCGGGAGCAAGTTTTTAAAGAAAAAGGAAGTGTTAACACCTTGACATCATTATTCCAAACCTACTATGAACTTGATTTGAATGCACTGAATGCATGGCACCATGATGGAAAAGGAAATAAAGACCAAAATTATACTTCAGAAGCAGAAGAGGTTCTGATAAAATTGATAAGAGTGCTGGCCAACCTCTCCATCCACCCTAGAGCAGGTGCAGCTCTGGCAGCTGTCCATCCTCTTGTAGGATTACTTGTTACAGTACTAGGTAATAAAACTTAGTTTGTGTTTGTTACCTTCATTCAGCCTGTAAAGAGGGTTTAAGACTTCCCATTGCAAAAAAAAGCCCTAAGCCAATTGGCTGATATTCATAAACTGTTTTATGTAGAAGGCCTGCTTGAGACAGTGGAAGCATTGCTGCTTTGGTACTGACTTTCCAGTATCTGGGGAAAGCTGTTGTAGAAGTCTTTAATTCAGTGATCAGATTTGCAGATAGTATCCTTAAAGATAAGAAAACAAATTTTATTTTAAACATATCTCACTAAGAGTTAACATATAAGGAAAGTTTGTTTATATCAGGTGCTATGTAGATGTGTTTGGTGTTGGTTTAGTTTTTTTGAAGGTTTGCACTTTTTATGACTGTTTCAGATTGTTTCTGATCTCTATACCCGTAACTTTCAGCCTCTTCAAAGAATGTTCTCTTACTTTTTTCTTCTTTTTCAGTCTTCCAACATTTATCTCTTTCATATGGAAGAGGATGTCTCCTTCCAAATGCAGTTCCTTTATCACTTACTGATTCCCTTGTAAATCTAATTACAGACCAGGGCTGGTCTGTTCTCCCCATAACAGTGTTTAGCTGTGACAGGATACATCTTAAACAGCTCGGTACATTTTACTGTATAATGAGAACATTAAATATTATGTTAAGATAACCAACCTGATTGTACACTGTCTTACCAGTCATGAGGGATGACACAAGTCAGATTCACAATTTGATTCTGTCTCATGGGTTGAAACTATCTTAATGTCTTAATGATTGTGTAAGTGCTTTTGACCTTCAAAGATTCTCTCTGCCACCCTCTCCTCTTGAGCACTCTATCAGTCAATTTGTTACAAAATGTTCTGTCTCCCTGTGAACTTGCCCCTCTTGTGTTTCCTTCACTCTTGACTTCTGAGGCCAGTGATTCAGACAAATAAATCTTTCAGACTTCTACATGGGTTAACATTCTGTCAGGAATGCTAAGAGAAAAATCTTGCCGATATTTTTGAGGGTTTTTTTTCCCCTAGATACCTGACAGTTTAACATAATAGTCGTTGGCATTTCTCCATGTCTGTCACACAGGCCTGTTTCTGCAAGTGGATTCTCCTCAGTGCCATCTTAAAACAAACAGTATTTGTGAAATGCCTTAACCAACTAAATTTTAAACTATATTACCTGAGTCACAATGACTTCTGTAAATTAATTATGGGAAAGAGTTGTTTTGTATTGCCATTTTTGGATAGGTGTTCCTGTTAGCTTACTGAACAATAGAAGGTTTGACTGCAGTAGTGGTCATGTAAACTATTACTCAGTTTGCCTCTGGGATCTAATGCACTGCAAAATTAGATGTGTGTTTATCTGCATATGCATATGTTTTGGGTTTTTTTTACTCTCAGAATACAAGTCAGTTGATGCCTGTGAAGAGTTGGTCATCAATGCTGCAACAACAATCAACAATTTGTCCTACTACCAAGTGGAGAATTCTGCAGTTCAAGATGAGAAGCTACACATTGCTGAAAGTAAGCACTTTTAAAATAGCTTTTGGAAAGCAGAAACATTTTTCCATGACATTGGTAACATTTTGTGGTATTATATTGCTGGAGTATGAAGTTCATAGGGCTAAATTATTTTAGCAATGATTTCCCATTAAAACAAAAAAACAATGCTATGACTTACATGAAAATAGTTGGGTTGTTCACAAACCCCTTCTTTTCCTCCACAGAGGAATTTGCTGTATGGTTTTCTCTTTGAACAAATCTAGCAACAACTGCCAAAATCCATATACCTGAGCAAATAATGGTGCTTTTTCTTTCTAATTACAGTATGGCAAGAGGGTTTGTTTCTTCTTGTTACTTTCTATACCTGTAAAATTTGATTTCTGTTCTGTTTCTGGTTTGTAAATCCATTGGCAATATTGTATTGAGTGATTCTTTCCCCTCTGACATTATAGACAACAATGTGTAGGAACTGCACTGACTTCTGGGACTATTGTGTTAATGTTGTACAAAAGTTGGAGAGGCTGTGTCTTGCACATCCCTCTGCCTAAATAGACAAGACATTGGGGAGAGACAGAACCTGAAGTTTGTACAAGAGGTAGAATAAGGAATAGGAAAAAGTGCCTGGACTGGTAGACACCATATTCTCAGTACGTAACAGCTCTGCTGTTCTGTCACGACTCATTTTATCACCTGTAAGCCAGCTGCCTCTTATTGCTGGTTGGAAACAAATTACTTCTCTCCTGTCCTATTTGTTGGCATGTGAAACTGGCCCCATTACCTTCCTGAACTGAGGAAAGAGGAAACCTTTTGATGGAGGACTAGCAGGCATTCTGCTCCTGCAGATGTTTTGAGAATACTTGCTGTTTGATATGAGTGGTGGACAAAATCCCTTCAGATGTCCAAGACAAGTTCAAGGTGTGTTCAGTATTGCAACATACAGAGGCAGAAGTAATGAGAATGAAGTCAACCTCCCTTGTATATTTTTTTCTCTCTTCTGTTGTATGAAGGGCTAAGGGTTGACTTCTTTGAATCCTCTGTATGATGGACTGATTTCAGTGCTTTGCTTTGTACTCACAGAAGACTGATAAATGTAGCTTGTGTAACATCATTCCTCTGCCATGCACCAAAATCCTCTATGATGGTGGCTTTTCCTACGAAGTGCTGAAGGTCTCATTTCTTCTACTGAAGTACACACTGATCATATGTGAAACTACTAAGCAGAAAAGCAGCAAGGATGGGAATGCTTCAGATTGGAACAATATTAAGTAGCTGTTCAGAGAAAATGTGTTTGCTTGTTATAGCAGCACTGAGAAGAAAACAGAGCTAATGTCGGAAAATAATTTGAGCTTTAGGAGACATCCCACCACAAGACCATCTGTGCAGGATCTAAATCAATTCTCATATATTAAAACCTTTTAAAAATTACGTCTTCCTCAATTTTCACAAGAGCCTGCTCAAAACTGCATAGCAGAACTGGCTCCCATTATTACAATTGCACTTAGATTGTCTCCGTAACTCCTTGTTTGTTCCTTCGCATTTAGTCCCATGTTGGAGCTCTTTGTTTTATCTTCAAATCCCTACACAATTTCATTCTTGTTCTACCGTCAGCTCACCCCCTTTGCTACCACCAGACAGACAGACAATTGCTCCCATTTATTAGATTTATTACTGTTGCTGTTTGAATTCTGATATCCACTAATAAAAAAACAACCATGTATTTGTGATTTAAAAGTAATTATTTTTATTTAATTTCTTTGCAAACCAATAGTGCTTATAAAGCTCTTAATGAGTTACAACATGGATGCAGTTGTGGAGGCTGTCAGAGTCTTTGGCAATCTTTCCCAGCATCATGAGATCCGTGACTTCATCATGCAGAAAAAGCGTGAGTTACTTTTGCATTTGTAGGAGTTCTATTTTTAAATGTCCATAGTTCTAAAAAGAAAAGATTGTTAATAAGCTGTCTCAGTTAAAGGGTAGAAGCAATCTTCCCTGATGTTTTGTAAATTAGGCAAACATTAGAATCCAATAATAGTTACAAACACCATTTTATTTCAGTTTCATTAAAATGGAAGTATTGGAGTAGGAAAAATATGCCGTGGTACTTTCACAAAGGTAAATACTACAAAAACTCTCGTTTTTCCTGAAGTTTCACATTTGAAATTTCCCTTTACTCAAATAGCTTTTCAGATCCTGCAGGTTAGTAGTGATATGATAAAAAATGAAAATTCAAGTAAGATCTCATTTAGGTTCATAATCTCAGATTTTTGATTCCCATAGTCGACAGCTTTGTTTGCACTTCGTAACATGCAGCTAGGATTTGACTGCCTCAGCAAAGACCTCCTGTTTGCCTGGGGGTGAAGTAGGCTACAAGTCTTCTCAAGTCCTTTTGCTTTGGGTATCTAAAGAGCTTTGGGTAAAATGGCAACTCCTTGATTTTCACAGAAGGTGTGTCATCAGCTTAGACACCAGTTCACTGTAAATTTTTTTTTTGGTCTGCCTCTTGGTGCTGAAAGGGAGGTGATCCAAGTGTGGCACATCACTGTATTTGAAGAGAGACGTGACCCTTAGTAGCTGGTTCCTGGTGAACAGTCAAAGACTAAATTTTCCAGCTGGGAAAGAGTGTGGTGTTGGTGTGCCAAGCTCAGAAATTGCTGAGAGGCTTTCTCTCAGTGAGGCCAGCCCAGCTCTCTGCCTGGGATTGGCTCCACAACTCTGCAGTCAGTGCCAGCAGGTGCTGCAGGACGCTCCCACAGGAGCCCCAGGATGCTGCACTTCCAGCTGGACTTGGTGCAATTTGGGGCAGCCTTGCACTCACAGGGGAAGGAACTTCCCCCTCTGCGTGCCACATGCCAAATCCTTACAGTTTCTGCTCACTCTGGGATGGAAAGGGTGGATGATACTTTCAAGAAGTAAGCTGCAATTCAGTTTGATCAACTTAGCCTATTCTAATGGGATTTTCACATTTCTTTGGTGTATTTTTATTACTAAAATTTCTGGTTTGTTTTTTGGAAGGATGCTGGTGTTCTGCATGATGTTACTCTGTCATGTGCCTCCTCTACAAATACAGTAATATGCTACAAGGGTGAATTTTTGGATAGGGTATCCTGCATTTGAGTGCTTTCTAATAAGTATATGGTAATGCCACTTGAGTGGTAAATCCATCTTCCTAGTAATATTGTTTCCTTCTTTACAATCCAGTATACAAGTTCATGATTGCTTTGCTCGATTCCAAGAACCGAGAGGTCTGTTTTCCTGCCTGTGGAGTTCTGCTTAATCTCACAGTGGATGAGGACAAACGAGCTTTTCTGATGGAAGAAGGAGGAATTGGAAAGTAAGTTCTTGATTGTGCTTGAGTAGTTTGGCTAAAAAGTTTCAATTGTAGTATTTTTTACTGAGGCCAGTAGCTTGTAATAAAAATGCCAGCATAGTAGACACTTGGTGTTTAAATTCTTTGAGAACAAGCCTTTCATATGAGCCAAACCCCACGGAAAAGTCTCCCAAGGACCCTTTGTACCCAGCAGAAGAAAGCAGCTAAGGCCTGGCTTTGCAGCAGCTGCTTGTGTTTGGCTCAACTAGATCCTAGGTGGGCTGCAGTGACCAGCACAGTCGGTGTGTGTCTGGTACAAGTGTGAAGGTGCTTCAGGAACTAATTTCCCACATGGTCCCTTGGTTCTGCAGGGAAAAACTACCTGATGTGGCCATGCTCGACAGAGAACAGCCTCTGAGTCTTCTCCCTCTGGGAGTTCAAGTTTAAGGCATTCTAACATTGTAAGGGATATTAGACCTTGAAAAACCACTGCAACACTTGCGGCTTTGATGTTCAGATAATAGCGGGTCCAGCTTAATTGGAGCAACGTGAAAGATCATGTTCCTGTGCTTGTAAAGCAGTTGGTACAGCCCACAGTTATGAAACAATATGCCTCACTTTGAAATGCTTTCCTGTTCATACATCATATAATTACTTTTTTATACCCTGTAAACAATGCATAGTCTTCTCGTCCTTCCTTCCCATGTTCTAGTTAACTTACAATATAAAGCTGAAAAAGGAGAATAAAAAAGAGTTGCTGGCAAATTGAATAATAAACGAGAAATTTCTATGATATAGAATACTCTGTAGCCTACAGAATCATATAAATTCAGAATTTTCTATACTGTGTCTGAAAATTTGTGAGGAAAGGAACAAAAAGCAGTAATGGAATGAATCTAGAGAATTTGGAAGTGATTGTTAAGGACATCATCCAGACTTGTGCCAAACCAGCTCCATGCGTTTTTGAAACTGAGGTTATTATACCAATATATAGTGCTTCAAAGACAATAGGGAATTAGTCTTGTCAGAGAGTTTAATTAAAAAAAAATTAGGACAAGTTCTTTCAGCTTTTCATGAGATGCCTCCTGTTGTTCCACAGGACTGCCTTCAGAGAGGAGAAAAAAAGCAAACCACTTTTTGGGTGGTCTTCATTGACTGTTATTTTCAGCCATACATGAATATAGTAGTTACTCTTTACTAATCAACATAACTCTCTCTGTAAGGTGGAGAAGTGTGGGAAGGAGGGGGTCCTAAGGTTGAAGAAGAGAACAGCAGAGAAGGATTACTATTGGAGAGGTCACCAGGGTCAGCAGGTGGAAGAGGTTTACTTCTGCAGCCCCAGGACCTGGAACTCTGCAGTTTGGAAATAGGAGCTCTGGATAGCTACTGTGTGTAAGCTGCAGCTTCATTTCAGAGTTCTGTTTAGGATCCAGCCTGCATTTGGTGTCTGCAAGGAAGGGAGATAGGGAGAAAGGTCTGGAACTTAGTGGCCCTTAATAAAACAGGCATCTCTGAGAGGAGTCCCTTGGGAGTACAGGCTGAGGAAATGCAAGAATGGGTGAGATATGTAGAATTGTGAGACTTCACTGAATGTGAAAGGTAATTCCTTGGTCATGGAAGTAGAAAATTCCTTTGGATTTGTTCTTTTGGTAAGATGATCTAATGTGTAGTGAAGTGGATATTCTGACTGAAGCTTTTTCTGCATTCCCACCACCTTTTCCAGATGAATCATTAGTTTCTGATAAAGTTTGGCTTGGATTGTAATCTCTGCTTCAGTGGTAGCCAGAGATTTGGGACAGTCACAGACTGTAATGAAATTTGGTGGAATTTTAGTGTCTTTGAAGTAGTTACATTTGCCAAGTACGTGAGTGAAATTGGTCAGTTTGATTAGAAAGTTACAGAGGATGAGCAACTGCTGGCAGGCACACACGTGTAGACAAAAGGCATGTCCACATCCTTGGGGAACTACACTAAATGAAAACGGGGAAGTTACTGAGCAAGAAAGTAGCATCTGAAGTTTATTAACGTAGAATTTTCCTGCAAATTTCCATGGAGCTTGCTTACATTTCTAGACTGCCAGATTTTGAAGAGCTCAGGAGAAAATTCCACAGAACAAACCACTGGTTTTGTTTGGCACTGACAGGTTGGTTGACTGCTTACAAGACTTTGGACCAGCAGACTGGCAGCTCTCGTGTTTGATCTGCAAAACCCTGTGGAACTACAGCGAGGACATGAGCGCAGCCTCCTGCTTTGGAGGAGACACCAACACGCTGCTGCTGCTGCTCAAAGCATTTCTGGGTGAGACTCATGGTCTTGGTCTCTTTTCCTCAATAAAAGAAATGGAAGGAGCAAAATCAAAGCAGGATTGGCTTGGGTGGGAAGTCTGTCCTGCAGCTTTCAGTGGCTGGCCAGTGTGGAGTGTCCAGCAGCACAGTGGTCCCTGTGCAGCACACACTGGTCCCCTGGGGATCGTGGCAGTTCTGGGGTGACTTTGCTGCCTGGCCACCTTTCTGTTCTCTCCATGGTCTCCTTGTGGGCAAGGGCAACATCCTGACAATTTCTCATCTGCTCCCTAAAGCCAGGAAGGGCATGCTCTTTGCTCCACAGAGGCTGAAAGGTGAATGTAAGGAACTTTGATTTGCTTACCCAGTGGGATCTTTTCATCTGAGCATTTACTTTTGCTTCAAATTTTACATAGTTTAGTGGCTGTGTAATAGTCCTGTAGCCAGTATATGTAATTTTTCTCCTTTAGTTTTTGAGCACTACTTTGCTAATGATTTTATTTTGGGTAGGTCACTTGTGATTATCTTTAAAAGAATCTTTAAAATATAAACTAAATTGAAGGAAACTAACTGTGTTTGGTAATGGTTTTAATTGGAAATTGATTTAAGATGTATGCTTACTGTCAGACCCAGACAGAACGTGAAATCTCGTGATGTCTTTTGTTGTAGACAAATCAGAAAAGAGGATGGATTTGTGAGAACTTCTTTCCAGTTAAAGCAGAATTACTGGTATTTGCTGCTGTAATAGTTCCTTGTATTACATTCCTTGCTATGATGGACTTTATCTTAATGTGTGCAGTAATTCCATCTATTTATCCAAAAATAGCAGTGATTCAAGGTTATTACTTCACTTTTTAACATTCTGCAAGAGACTTGCAAACTTTACAGCACAATTATGTTTGAATTTTCTGGCACGCAGCAAGGGGTATATATATTTGTTTTAAAAAGTACATGCTTATTTTTTTCCTCTGCAATTAACACGGCTTATTGAAGCAATTGATTTGACTGCATAGTCCAGGCTGAATAGCAGTTGTAACTCTAAATGATTAGTATAACTTTCATGAACTGGAAGTTCACATACAATTGTAGTTACAGCTGTGATTGTAATGCAGCTGTAATGGTAATTACTTAGGAATAGGTTAGAATTAAATCAGAAGGCCAGTCATTCTTCACACTGTAGTCAGAAGAGGAACTGTAGGAAAAGCACATCTTACTCATTGGATCTGGTCCTCTGTGTGCAGAGAGCCAACAGATCTTAGTAATACTAGCTGGTTAATATTGTCCTACATCTTCCTCCTGCCATTGTGTCCAGTAACAGCCTTGAACTGTCATTGCTCTGATTCTATCATTCAGGAAGCAGGAGGCAACTGCTGACAGCCAGCAAACTGTACTTGAGCGTCAGCACACCCTCAGGAAGCGGAAAAAGTGGAGCATGGCACAGCAGACACCTCGCTTCACCTGCTGTGCTTGGCCTCCTCCCTTTTATTTTTCCCTCCCCCATCTGGCATAGGATGACAGAAGATACAAGGAAGCAAAAGGGAATGGAAATGGCCTGAAAAGATGATGTGCCCAAGAGAAAGGCTGGACAAAGGGCACTATTTGTTTTTATTTTTCCTGCCTGATCCCAGCAGCCTGGGTTGCAGTGGCCCTGATTTCCAATGGCACTTGTCATTCACCTTCTTTCAGCTGCTCTTGAATTTCATGTCACTCTGCTGGCTCAGAGCTTCTGGAGGCTGCTGTCCCCAGGTCCCTGGCAGCAGCTTTGCCTTGGCCCAGGCTCTCACAAGCAGCAGTGGAGAGGAGCCTCTGTCTTGGGAACATTGTTCTGTTTGGTCTTTCATTGAAGAGAAAGTTTCTCCCTCTCTCTCCAGACTTTTTCTTGGGCTGACTTTTACCTCCACTGCCAATTCCAGGAAGTTATTTTGGAATCTCAGCCCATGTTAACTATTACATGACATGACAGAGCTTCCGGGGCTCCCAGCCCCTGTCTTGCCAGTGTTTCGAGGATGGGCAGCCCTTGCAGACTGCACTCCAATCTTCAGTTTCCCGCACAGTATGCAGGCCCAGTGTGTTTGTCTTGTTCCTGGGCTTGCAGCCAGCACATATGCTCTTTGGCCAGGACCCAATATTTCTGGTTTTTGAGGAGAGTCGTGGGAAAATTAAATTATCTGCTTGCATGCAGAACACTGATCCTCACTGATCCACAGCGTTACTCATGTTCTGCTTTGGGAAATTTACTGTTTCAGTTCAACACTTCAGCTTTGAACTGCTTCTGACCCTTGTTCTTGTAGGCTGGAATTCTCAACCTCAGTGATTCCATAAATATTCAGTTGACTTCTGGGGACCACAGCTGTCCAATAAAAGGGAGAAGTGCCTCTCGCTCTGTGTTAGAAGAGAGTTAATTTGGGTAGAAAAATCCAGGAGCAGGCAAAGCAATTCTCCATGAAAACAAACCCTATAATCCCATATTTTCCACTTCAGGGTCTCTGGATTCTCTGCTGCTGAGATTGATTTTAGGTATGTTGGGTTGCTGTGCCACTGATAGAACAAGAGCTAATGGGCATAGGTTCCAATAAGACAAAATTCCAAAATTCGAATTAAACATTAGGAAAAGAGATTTCCATTGTGGCAAGGGTTAAGCACTGGAACATGCTGCTGTTGTAGAAGTACTCAACAGTACATGGACTAGAGCAAACTGATACATGGTGGCTCTGCTCCAGAGGTTTTTTCCAACCTAAATTATCCTATGACATCATCAAATACAGATTTGATGTCGGGGGCTGGATTTTATCTCTGGTTACAAGTTTTCTTCCTGCAAAGATATGACTTTCTCATGATCTTTCTTGAAATAAAGGATGTTCTTTTCCTTTTTATTTTATTACAAAAAACTCTAGATGTCATCTCTTTACCTAGAACCCCCTTTGGAATCTTTCTTTCAATCAGCCTCTCTTTAATTTCAGTAGTTGCAGTGTAGTGGCACAGAAGCCAAGTACTCTTTCCAGTGCTGGTAACTTTGTGTGAGCTGGAGCCCATCTCCACACACAGGAATGTCATTTCCTCCTTCATACCTGTCTCAGCTCAGGCCGTCTGATCTGCACAGGCACCTTGGCATGGCTTTTGGATAGGAATAAGTGCTGTTGGAGCATCTCTTCTACAAAGAGTTTGACTCGAAATGTGGGTAACTGAATTTTTTCTTCAGCCTCAATTTGCCTTTACCTGCTCCTTTACAGAGTTACTTATTTAACACATTGTGAATCTGGTGCTTTTTCATAGTGTACGCCAAGGGTTAAGTATTGCCCATTTGGAGCAGGATTCTACCTTCATTTTAGGTCTGTTTATGGCCAAAAGGCTGTCAAATATCCTTCTGTTAAACTGTGTAGAAACATTTGTTCAGCATTATGAGTTGTGTTTGTGGATTCCTGATTCAGGAGAATGCTTCTGGTTGCAGACTGATTTCTGTTTTCTCTAAGTTTGTCTCTTTGCCACATCCAATGCCAAGCAGAGTGGAAGGGGAAAAATGACTGATGACTTCCTTTCATTCCTAACATTGTCTTTAATAAAGACTGTCCTATTGTTTTATTTTTGAAATTTGCAAGGAAGGGAGAACATCAGTAAATACAATAACTAGTGTGGTTTATGGTCCTTCAGTGTGACAGTAGCTAGTTTGAGAGTCTCCAGATTAGCAGAGCAATTTGGGGCAGGAAAAACATAGTTGTAGTTAAATCAATAGATTGCTTACTTCAGCAAGATTGCTGAGGGCAATGTTAAACCCTGGGAACTTTCCAGACTGACATTCACAGTAAATATTCAATCTCAGAGACAGTTTTTGTCTCATAGACACTGTGAGGTGTGAGAATAAAAGAACCTGCAATACTATTTTCACCATTCTACTGACCTTACCAACCTTTATTTCCAATTAAATCTAAGACACTCAGACAGTGATGCTTATCTCAAGTGCAGTTGTTTTTAAGACATCAGCATACACAGCTGGTAAGCGGTATGTGTCACAAAATATGGAGTTGAGTATATTTTTATCTGGAACTGATGACGATATTTTCCTTGATTACAGATGAAGAGGTAGAGTTGGAGTGCAGCCTTGACAGAGATATAAAGGACTGCCAAAGAGTATATTGGGAAAGAGAGTTCAAACCCGTGGCAGAAAAACTTCTTGACAGAATTCAAAGCCATCACTCTTCCAGCTGAGGCTATCACTCCATTTTAAACAGCCGGGGTTTTTTTTTGTCGGGTAAATTTATATTTCTAATATATCTGTACATTGCTATTGGTAAGCTTGTTGGAGAGAATGACTGTTTTAAAAAAGAAGTTAGAAAAACCTGGCATTTATGTACTGGATGCTATCTTCTGAAGAGTTTGTATGAAATTTTTGCATGTGTTTTAAAATATACTTTAGCTGATGAAGCAGCTGTTCAGTGTGACTTGTCTAGTAATTGCATTGTTTCTTGATTGGAAAAATGAAGCAAAAATATTTGCTGGACTTCTAATTTTTAAAAGGTAAGTTATGAGTGAGTACTGGGACCTCTGTGGTACCAAAAGTGCTCTGTAAACGAATGTTATGTGACAGAAGCCACATGTCACCTGCAGACTTTGACACGCTTTTACCTTAAGCAATTTCTGTGACGATGCTGTTGGGGCATTGTCCTGTGTTTCTTCACGAGCTTCGCTCTTCAGATCAAACCTGGTGGTGGTCAGGGAAATTCACTTCCCTTTCCTTGGCAGATCCCCCTTCCTTCCCACTGGGGGCTAGGGTCTAGGGTATCTCAGCTAACCCAGCTGCTGCTTTGATGCTTGTGGGATGTAGGTCCAGCTGCACTGGTCTCTCCTGAAGGTGGACTTCACATCTTTCAGCAAAACACCCATATCCCTGATGTCAAAGAAGATTTTACCTTCTTTCAGTTGGTTCCACACTCCCAGGAGCTGCCTGTGTGCCTCTACTTCTCAGATTTCTTGGCCAGCTGTCGCCCCTGAACCTGTGTCTCCATCTGTGGGGCCATAACAGACCTCTTTCACCCTGTTCCTCCTGACTGCTGCAGCTCCAGCCTGGCAATCCCGGGAGACTGGAGGAATTTGTTGGGAGGCAGCAATTCAGAGCTCCCTCAGTGGCACTCTTCTCTCTACCTTAGGTAATGCCCAGACCTCTGCTTCCAGGTGAGGAGAGGCAGAAAGGAGGCCAGGAAGTAGAGCAATAGTAGAAGGGCAGCAAGACTTCTTTCCTAGTTTAGATCCCTGCTTTTACGGGGCAGGGAAAGAGAGATTTCATTGTCCTGGTTTTGGGAGTGGTGAGGAGGAAACTTCAGTGGAAGTGGTAAAATTTGCTCCATTCTTTGTATCTCAGAAGCACAGGTGTTACTTGTGCCCAGCAAGGCTCAGCCTTGCTTTGGGAGCTTGTGTGGTGGCAGCCGCTGTCACTGCAATCCACAGGAGAGAGGTGCTCGACATTCAATGTGGTTTGGCTCCAGCAACAACTCTGCTCAGCTCAAAAATATCCCAATTATCATCCCTTCTTTTGCCATTTTAATTTTAGCTGAAGGGAAGATAAACGGCTTCAATGTCCCATTTGTTTCTGGGTGAAAAGAATGGATTTGCTTTGAGAGAATATTAAAGGATGATGGGTAAGTAGTCCCTGTGGGGAAGAAGCTGGAGGCATTTGTTCCTGGCATTTGTGTCACAGCAAGGCAGGCAAACACCTGGCTGTGCAGGGCAGGGTGGGGGCACTGGAAAAGGTGCCTGTGGCCAAGCCTGTCAACGGGACTGATCAGAATTGACATGGGCTGAGTCTCTGGCACAAGGCAGCTGAAACTGACGGCTGGCTCAAGTCAAGGTGGTGCTTGGGCAATTAAGATTTGTTCAAATGCAACACTAATGATATCAGTATTATTGATCAAACTGTAACCAAAAGCATGAAGTGCTCTGTCTGCAGCATAAGGCAGAGCTGGGGATCCTGGGACAGCCACCATGTGTGAGCTCTGGCCTTTGTGCAGGAAGAGGCATGTTCAGAGAAGCTGGATTGAGAAGAGAGGGCAGCACAGGACTCTCGAGCACCCCTCCAGTTGAGCTATACCAGCCTCTGTCTTCCTCTGGAGAAAAACTATGAGTAGTAAGAAGCAGCCCCAGAATGCTGGATTTCAGGTGTGTTCTTACGGCATCGTTTACCATTTGGGTATCTCTGCCACAGACCTCAGTGCAGCAGCTCTCTTGTGTCCAGGAGCCCATTTCTGTTCTCCTTGGGGAAAGCTGCCAGCACCACAGGTGAGGTGCATGAGAGGCCACTGCACTTCACAGGCTGGGGCTCTGCCAGAGCTGCCCGGGGGTACTGCGCAGTGAGTTGGGATTGCCTGCAGGCTGTGGATTGTGCTCTGATGGCAGCTGTGACCAGATAAAGCCACTCACACAACAGATCCACCGCAGTGCTTACCGCTTGAAAAGTGAGAGGGCAATTGGATGTGGCTGGAGAGCATAGGATGGAAATGGCCAGTTTAGGTTTCTTGGAAAAATTCATGCCTACCTTTGACCCCAGAAAGTACCTGGAGACTTAAGCACTGCAGAAACTGCTCACAGACTGGAAAGGCTCAGCTCAGCTGTACAATGCCCTTAAGACAGGAAAGTTTTGCTCTGTTTTTGGAACATTAAAAATCCTGTATTTTCAGTTAAGAGGAAGCAGCAGATGCTTCCTGTTAGTCACAATTTTTGACAGTTTATTAATCTTTCTCCCCCAGATCTTTTTAGATGTTTTAGCTTCTTGGACTGTAAACTTAAAACTGTTCTCAGAAGGTTCTGTAGAAAGAGAAACCAGTCTGAGCTGAGACCCAGGCGAGAGGACAAAAATTAAACTGATGCTGCTTCTGGGCACAGAAAATCATACAATCAGCTGAGTTGGAAAGGACTCATCGAGTCCAACTCCTGGCCCTGCAACACATACCCCAAGACTCACAACTTGTGTCTGAGAGCTTAGTCCAAATGGGTGAAAATATCAGTAGTACAGAAGATGTGTTCCCACTACAGTTAGTGAAGCTCTAACTCCCTTTTTAAACTTTTCCTCCCACCATTTTAGACTCAAAAATCACGAGCCATTGCTTTTTTTACTAACTGTGCTTGCTCAGTTACTGTTTCAAACATTTTAAATGGTCTTAGAACCAGTAATAACAGAAGCTTAAAGTTAAACTACATAGAAACACCAAGAGAAAAAGTTGTTACCTTTATTTCAAAAATACCAGTAATACTGACAAATTTAAAAAGCAATTCACACTCATACAAAAGTATTCATGTGTTCTCCAAAACCACTGTATATTAAATGTCAGCATTTAAATCATGTTTTGATTTACTAAAAATAGATGTTTTTTAGCCTAGTTATTTAAGCAACTGCAAAAATCATTAAGACCAGCATTGGGCATGTAATACAGTAGGACTGTTTGGCAGTCTAGAACAACGTTCCCACACCTTGTCCTAGCTCCTTCTTCGTTCATCCATGAAAAGGAGGACAAGAAGCTACTCGACACTTTGTGTAGGTAGATCTCTAAGAAACTCTGAGGACTTCAGTCCCCTTCTTTCCATAGGAAGACCATTGCACTTTGGAGCTCACAAAATAATGCTGAACAAACATCCTGTTTTTAAGGCTAAACTAGTTGAGAAGATTGACTGCTATTTTTCAAATTATCAGTGTGGACAGAGGAGGTTTAGTTCTGATTAAACAGGGAATCTAAATAACAAGGCTTTTTTGAAACCACACACAGTAAAGGCTCAGACAATAGCAGTGCTCACTTTCACTTCTAGCTCAACTGGAACAGCCTGGGTCTGTTCACTCCACCTGCACAAATAGCAGCATCAAGATTTTCTAAAATTATTCTCGTAGGGAAAGCAAATGGCATCAAGTCCCAGAATTGGCCTTAACACAAGATCTATGTATCTATGGTTTGCTAGATTGCCACAAGTTCAGAGAATGTCCTGGGCTGTCTAAAGCCAAAATACCATGAGCAGGCAGCACTTCTGCACAACCCTGTCTGTCAACTGCCAAGCGTTCGCTATCCAGTGGCAGCAGTGATATTCCAAACATGGAAATAGCTGAAACTAAAGGAGTTATGGCACAATGGGCATCTTAACTTATAGCTACTGTTGGTCCTGAGGCTTGGTATCTTCCTCTGCCATACTGCAGCTGCAGAACATTCCAACGTCGACAGGCAGCCAGAGACATCAGGTCATATAGCGAGTAATAGCTCTCAGAGCATAAAGTAGTTCGGCTTGCATCCGAGCTTCTACCAGAAGCAAATTTACATGGACCTTCAGGAGAGAGGAGAAGTTTTGCTTTAGCACCATGTTCACCACCACACACTGCAGCCAAGGGAAGCCTCGGGCTATGGAGGCTGCGCTGGTGCAAGCAGCAGCAGGGGAGCACTGCCTGTGTCACCACCCCGACCTCGCTGTGGTGTTCACTTGATGGGGGCAGAGGAAGCAATGCCACACCCGGTGCTGTGGCACTGGCTCATGGGCACACTTAGGCAGGGCCAGGGCCATAGGAAGAGGAAATCATCCTTTAGCAGACCAGATGGTTTAGCAGGAAAAAACAGACAAGCTTTCAAGCGCACAAGCCCTTCTTCAGTAGCACAATTATGCAGAGCTTGTTCAATTTTAATGAAGCTAATAATTAAAGGCAGAAGGGCAGTGAGTACCTGTGGAGCACAGGGTGGTGCTAGCAAAGGCAGAGGTGATGAGGACACTTGCCCCTGGGGACTGAGAGAGAAAGACATAGGCAGCTACTACTGAACAACACAGAGTGGTTGGCCAAGGTGAAGCACCAGAAAAACTCCCAAATGCCATAAAATTGCTATCTATACAGAAACACAGGTGTTGAGTAGCTACTGGAGGTAAGAATTTTAGTTCCTCAGATCATCCCCTCAATACCTTTACTGCATTTCTTTGAGGATCAGAAACTTGTGGGCAGGAGGGTGTGAAAATATTTTCTCACTGACAGCAGGTTGCTGTGAGTTTGCTCTGGCCTGGAAGGGTCGTGTGTGGTTTCATCTGCATGATCTCCATGAAGGATGTATGTTCAGTGACACATATGGGAATGAGCTTTGGATTTTTATGGCTATGGAGATGCAAAGTTTGGGGCTTTAAAGAAGGATCTGTGTGCTTGGAAGGCTCATCTATCACAGTTAGTCTAACCAAAATATAGGCAGTGTTTTACTTGAACCATCTTAAATCATTGTAATTACAGAACCCTGCTTTTAAGGGGTTTATCAAGAACTAGAGTCTCTAATGATATGAACATTAATGATTTCTGCATTTTTTTGTTTCAGCATTGAGTTTAAATGAAGCAGAGAAATAACAGCAGGAAATGTGACTGGGAGGTGCAATTCAGACTGTAACCCAGCAGCAGAGCTTTTAGGCTTTAACAAAGAAACTGCTTTGGGGCTATCCATGCCAGAAGCACCAGAGGACTAGAAAGACCCTGGGGCAGCCAGAGAGCTGTTCCAGGTCCAAGGGATGGATGGATGGATCTTGCACCACTTCCCTGCCTCTCTGGGATACAGACAGTACTGACTACATTTGAGGTAAAGCTGTACCATTCTCATGTCTAACCCCCTGTATTGCTCAGAGCTTGCCCAGTCCATGTCAGCTGTTAGCCAGCACACAGGCAGCAGGAAAGGGGAGATTATTTCAGCCTGGGAACATGACACTTCCCAGTGACTTCACTGTGAGCAGAACCCCAGAAGCATCAGCTAAAGCTTAAGCTGTGTGGCTGTCAGGGAGACACTGATCTGGGGCTGTGGCTGTCCCCCCGCATGCACACCAACTGTACCTTCTCAGAGTGTTTAAACTGTCTCCAGAAGCTATCATACATTCTTTTTGTGGTCTTTTCAGGAGTGCAAACCACAGTCTTGATATAAACTTTAAAGCTGCGGTCCAACAACTGATTAATTTCACCATAGTCATAATCATCGTATCTGTTTGGAATTGAAAGAAAAACACTTTCATTTTCAAGCAGCAGTTATTTCACTTGCCTTGTTTCTAAGTTTCTATGGCAAAACAAATTATTGGGTGAGTGCAGCACTAGTGGCCCTCCCCCATAAACAGAAATGTGTTTAAAAATACATGGATGTTTCCTTAATAAATAGTTGTGGTTCAATCCAAGAAAGAAAAGCCAGTGTGTTTACAAAAAAACAGTAAAACTGACCTTATTCCAAACATACAATGAATATAGTTCCAAATAGCTCGTCTTAGCATTGAGGTATCCACATCTTTGTGCATGGCCATTGTGTTGTAAGTCAGATTATAAGCAATATGGAACTTCTCATCAAGTAGTTGTCCCACATCTGGATAGAGACGATTAACCAAGGAATAGCCATGGTCTTCCCAGGAATAATCCTTAAAACAAGCAAAAATGCAGAATGGAGAATTTCAGAAATGAACTTGTGAAGACCCAGAGCTTTAAAGATCCCAGGGCAGGTATTTCACTGGGAGTGGGGGCTGTTCATTTGCTGGCTTTAAGCCTCACCCACAGGGCAGTGAGAGCACAGCCATTTCCAGGTTTGGTATCTGGCACTATGAGCAAGTTTTTCCCTAAGCCTCCTGACAGCAGCCCCCAGCCTTTTACCTGAGCACGAAAGGTGGGCACATGCATTCCGTGTCTGGAGAAGTCTTTGTAACCATAGCTGGTATCCTCAAAGTGACGAGACACATCTCTTGTTGCTGCAGATTCTTCATCTTCTGTTAATAGCAAACAGAATTCCACACAATTTGGAAAGAACAAATTCGAAGTGTATGAGCAAAACTCCTGCAAAAGAATGGGTCTCTGTGCTTTTTAATCAAACACATTTTCACTGGACTACCCATATTAGGATTCTCTGGTACAGCTCTGTGACTGTAGCTATGGTGTTCAGAGGCAACTCTGTGAAAAACACTTAGGCTTTTTCTTACAGACAAAAATCTTTTTCTCCCTTCTTATGTACTGCAGTCTTCACCCTATTCAGGATCTAGGGAACATTTCTTCCCTAACTCAAGAGGTCTGTAAAAATGTCAGGGGGAAAATCTGGTCTGCAACAGAGAGCTTATTAAAAAAGAGACTTTTGGGACTTCCATGCCAAGTTTGTCTTAAGAGGAAATTGTAATGAAAAGCCCATGCCAACCCTAACTTGTAATAGATTAAGTACTGTCTCTCAGTCATCTGAAAAGTTTCATATGCCTGAATAGCAAAGCATGTCAAGTGTCTTGTTTTTACAGCATCTTGCAGGATGCTTAAATCTCCTGTGAAACTTCTAAAACTCTCAAGAGAAAGATTCCATTTCTTCTGGAGATTTCTATTAAACACAATATTGGTTAAAGAGTGTTATGGTGTGTCTGCGAGCAACCACAAATGCTTCATTTTTAAATGTTCCTGGAAGAAAACATGGCATCCCTAATCTTGATTCCTTCAAAGAAATGGTGTTTGTGAAACATCTAATAGCACTTCTTTTCCCTTTTGCAGGAGTATTTCTTCAAATGATTTGGAAAAGTCTTAATAAATACATATATAGACTACATTTGCGCTACCTGAAGAACACACAAACATGCTTTCTCTCTTCTCTCTTTCAAAACGTGTGGCCATCTCTTCTTGGCTGGCTTCCTCTTCATCTCTGCACTCCTGCAGCTGTTTCATTTTCTCCATAAGAGCTTCAACTTCACAGACAGACTCTGTAGACTAAAAAGAAGAGAAAGACATTTCATTTTCATGCAAAAGGAACTGACAATGATGGCAGAAATTGCCAAGCCAGAAAATTTAACACAACTGAAGTCCTTTACGTCTTTAAATACACATTTTTCAAGGAACACAGGTTTTGAAAGAAACCTGTACTGACCCAGTGGTTTACATTTAGTCATCATCTTCTCAATTAGATCCCTGGTATTTTTAGCATGATTTAAAAATAACAGCATTTTGGAACTAGCTGTTCTCACATTAAAATTAATTTATCTTAGTCCAAATGTTCAGCAACTGAAAAACAAGGAGCTGTAACAGAAATTCTGATAGAGGAAGTAACCACAATTTAACACTCAACTGTATTTTTCCCCTCCTCTGCTCACAGAGAAGAAATATTGAAGGAAAAAGGAAGGGTGAGTATAAATGCAGATTTTATGAAGCCTTAGAAGAAAGATAATCATCTTTCACAAGAGCTGCTTTAACACAAGAATTCAGTAATTGATCTTGTAAACCTTCATCAGCACCTAAGTAAAATTATATTTAATTTATACAGTTCTGCCCCTTTCCTCCCTGCCTTTTGCAGTGTGCTCCTTCCGAGAGCCAGCAAGCTCCATCAAACAAATTTAAATGCCACCCACACCACTGAAGTAAAATATCACAGGCAAGGATCTTGCAGTGAGAACACCCTCATGGCTGCTCTTAAACCAACACTTAGTGCACATCATGCTTTTCACCAAGGCAAAACAAGTCCAGATCAGCATAACTCCTGCAGGCAGGGGAGAGTGTTTTAAAGAGGGTCACAAAGTCGTGAATGATCTGTTAAGAATGATCTGTTGTGTGATGCATGACAAACATCTCAAGGCAAAAAAGTCAGACCCTGGAATCAAAGGAAGAGCCAACTTTCCACTGCACTGATGAAAAAAGCATTCCTGGCCAGTGCTGCTCGGGACACTTATCATGAACTAGCTGAGGCTGGGACTCATCTCAGTTCACCTTTATAAATGACAGGCAGAAAAAAAAGACAACAGGTTGTGTCTGTTTCTTCTTTTGGTAACTTTGCCCAGCTTCCCAATATAATTTCAGCTCCTCCTAAGTGCATTTTTTCAATACCCACATCTGGATTAGGCTCATCGATCCCACTCCCAAAGAACGAAAAGAGACCATCACCCTCCATATATTAAGTTTACAAACAAATGACTACTACTGGAAGAGATTGTTCAGACACTTACTGGAATACTTCCAGCTTGGCTGGCATGGATTTCATCCACCCCGTGGTAACCATTTGTTATATCACATATGCAATAGTTACTGACAGAGGGGGGCCTGAAGGTGTGACCCCCTTCACAGTCGATCTCTGGGCTGATCCCACAGCCAAACGTGAAGGAAGCAAGGGAGTGGTAGTGTGTAAGGAGAACGACTGCATGGATCAGCTCTGCCAGGGACCAGCTGTTCTCTTCAGTCTTCAAAAGTTGCTTTAAAAATAATGCAAGACAAAAGTATTTAAGTAATTCATTTGACTCCACTTTAATGCAGTTTATCAGCACATTCCTTTGCCAGGTAAAATGATTTTCCTGACATCCAAATGTGCTTCCTAACTCTCTGCTGCCATTAGTGTGCTCAGTGACCTGTTAGCAGGTGACCTGGCAGACACAGACCTGCACGGTTACACCACAAAGGACATAACTTCTCTCCCTCTCTGTCCCTGGGCAATTGAATAAGTTGGGGTTTCTCTTTTGCACCATGTGGTTTCTATCGAGGCCATACTGACTTGCATTGAAATTTCACACCTCTGATGAAGATGCAACCACAACTGTTGCATGTTTGTTCAAATGGTCTTTACAGAATCACAAATCGCAGGCAACTCCTTGCAGATCAGCAATGTGAAAACCTGGCACCAGGGCCAGGCTCCCTCCACCTTGTCCCTGTGGGTGGAATGCTCTAGATTCAACAAGAAAGTTCAAACCCCAACTTCCCCTCAGGCAGGAAAGTGTGGGAGGCTTGGGGCCTTCTGGCAGTGTGTGCCTTCCCCCACAGCCTCCAGCTGGACATGCCCCCACCTCTCACCAGGCCAGGCAGCACCAAGGAAGTCCCAGCACCCATGTACTCCTTACCACAGAGGACAGCAGAAGGGGTGGAAGAAGCAGCCCCTTGGTGGTTTATTGGTGCTGCACTCCTAGCTGTCCTGTACCACCACTACTCCCCATGGCAGTTCTGCCAGCCTGCTCCCTCCACCCCAGTCTGAAAACTCAGCATTTGAACTGGCAGCAAGCCCGATAAAAATGTGGTGGCTGGTGTTCTGCCTGACCTCTGGCAGCATCTCAGAAACACCCAGGGGTTCTGGCTACTGAAAGCACACAGGTGTAGGGGGGAGGTGCACATCTGAGCACATCGTCATTGCACCAACAGAATTACAACACAACAGGGAAATTTCAGTCTGTTGTAAATTAAATTTGTTACTCATTTAAGAGCAGTTATGATCCTGTTAGTTTTACACAACAGGGCACAAGTGATACCATATCATGCAATCAAAGTCATTACATGAAATCAAAGTCATTACCATAGAACATCTTTCACCCTGTCTGGCTCTGAACCCCAAGAATCTGTGATTGCTTTACTGAAAAAAGGGGACATTCACATTAGTCCATGAAAGACCTACCTCAATATGTTCCTTGGTGATAAGCCAGGGTCGGTGAGCCAACATTTTGTTCAGTTCTCCTAAATTTTGCAATTTTTGAGGTGCATTTTCCAGACCATTCAACCATTTAGGGTCTCCCCCGACATGAAGGAAGTCATTCACATGGAGGTTAACAAGGTAAGAGCATTGATGTCGTGCTGCAGCCTAGAAAGGAAAACAGTGTGATACAGAAAACAATTTCAGAAAGTTAGTACTTTATGACAAATACTGTAAGTCATCATTTCCACAAAACATCCAAGAGTAAGACTGGCACTGATCAAAGACTCAAGTAAAAAAGATTTCTGAGATTAACACATCAGCTTCTTTTGATTATTGTTCTCACAAATATCTCTTGTTCACGCACACCATCATTATGCTGGCTGCAGGTGCAACATGCCTATACCCAGGGAGAAATACAGGCATGGATTTATTACATGTCCTGAAGCAAGTAATCCATACTGCATCGGACTCCCCAGGGAGGAAGAAGCCATCTCTAGCTGCACCTTTACCAGCAACAGTCAAAAGCAGGTTTTATATTGCACATGGCAAGAAAGACTATGGGCAGCTTCTCAGCAAAGAAAGGCCGAGTATCATTTACTCCAACACTTTCTACATCAAATTAAGACACAGCCAAAACATTAATTCAACTTCAGCAAGCAAAGATCAGATTAAAAATTAGAAATCAACCACTTTCGGCAGAAAACTTGCTTAGAATTTACATATTTAGAAATGCATGATGGGACCAACTATTAAGTTAGAGAGGGGGTGTATGTGATGGGACACACATAGAAACAAGCTTTCTTGAGAAACAGTTTATGAGATACTAAGGAAGCCAATGACAATTGTCTCATTTCTACTGCATGCTTTTCACCTCTTTCTCACAGTCCTACCAAATCTATGAACATAAAGTGCTCTTCTGAAACCATCTGTAAAGCAGACGCCAACAAACCTACTCTGCTTTTCCCTTAGCTGCTGGTGAAATGCCTTTCCAGCTATAAAGTGCAAAACACAGTAACAGCTGCTCTCAGACAGGACTCGAGCCGCGGTGCGTACCATTATCCCGATGTAGTGCCGGTAATGGAGCGGGAGTGGACCATCCATCTGCAGCAGATAGTGCTGAGTTTTTAGAAAGCTTTCAAGATACTGTGGGTGGAAAACCATCACCAAGGTGACGTTGTCCAGTCGGCCCAGCGTGGCAAAAGACTCAGCAAACAGCGTGTGCATCGTGGCGTCCTCTTTTCCCACCTGAATTGTCTGATTGGAGAGAAAGAGCAGTGAGCAATATTGTCCAAGTGCCACCAGTAAAACAGCAAATAAATATATTACCACAGCACCCAGAGGCCCCAAGTGAAAGGAATTACACTATAAATCTATTAATGGCGTTAAATCGGTGCACATAAGGCACATTAAATCCCTGTAATACCTCTCAAATGATCTCTCATTTAGGAGATCACAAGTGGTATATCAGCAAAAGGAGATTTTTGGCTTTAGTCTCTCCCTAATACGACACTGACTTCTCATTTTTAACTGTCTCACCTTCACTTTCTTGAATACCCCAGCTTGATCTTAGTTTGCTATAACTTAAAGCTAATTGAATCATCACTTTTACTAAAGGAAAAGGAGGGAAAGAAGTAAAAAGCTAGCTAAGATGACGAGAGAAAAAAAGGAAACTGAAAAAGACTAAAATTCCTAGAAAACCACAGGCATATTGCTAACTTTTCCTCTGCTCCAAATTCTCTTACCAGACAATCAGGAGAAGCAGCAGAAATGCTCATCCACAGCACTCTGGAGCTTCTCAGATTCTTCAGAGTGGTAGAGGCAGCTCAAGAAAAAGCAATCCCAGAGCAGAGGGGCAGGTACCTTGTGGACCAGTAGGAAATTACATCCGGATGTTCACAAGGAAACAGTATTGGGTTTCTCTTATGCTAGATAGCAGCATGGGAGGGGTCATAACTATTCTAAAACTCCCTAAGGCTCTCACTGTTCTGTACACTAGTACTGGCCCAAGTCTCAGGACTCAATGTGATCACTACTGAAAATATTTTGCAGATCAGCTGTCTTGAAACCACTGTGGGCTACTACTAAAATGATGTTCCTTAAAAGCATAAAGTTCACTATGTACTTGAAAACACTACCACACCTCCTTCTCAGGGATGAATCTGCTTGGTCCGTGTCCCAGTGGTCTAGGAATTCTTATTCCAAGTTCCTAGAAAAGAAAATTACACCACCTCAGCATTTAGTTATAAACATCTTTTCAGCTGTGGTTGCAAGGAAGAAAAGAGTTCTCCATTCAGAGCTGGGCTTATTTGGGTACTTGGGGTACTCTTGCACAGGCACTTTTACTAGTACTGTTTGTACAAATGCAAAGCATTTTTTTATACAAGTGCTTTATAATTAGCTGTGCTTGTTTACAGCACACTGCCCCACTCCAGCAACAAAAAGTTCAACAACAAAGGCCCTGTCAACCAAAGAAAACACACACAAATTTATATGCATGCGCACACACACACAAATGCACACACAAACACACTACAGCCTGGTTCACAGAAAATTCTGCATAAAGCATACTTTGGCAGGGTGTCCAGGACAAGGAGTTCCGAACACTCTGGCTGCTGTGTGGTTATGCCACTGATACAAAACGAGGCTGCTGTGTGTGTGTACATCCGCAGTTCGCCAGCACACAACACCCGGTGCATCTGTCAGGAAATGAAACAGCTGTAACCCTAATCAGATTTCTTCTTCCCAACCTCAAAGAGCACTTAAACTGCTGAAAGTACCTGATCTACATTTGCATCTGCTTTCTTTTCAAGATAGGATAAAAAGCTATTCACATTTGCAGGGAAAGAGGGAGGGGAATTTTCTCCATCAGAACAGCAGCAGCCAAGTCCTTGCACCCACTTGTGCTGCCTTGCAGGTAAGGTGGGGGCTGGATAACCCTGGAAGTTCACTACTTGTCCTCTCCTTCAGCTGGATAAAGCTTTCTGACAGGCATATGGCACCCTGGGCCTTTCCTGCAGCCAGGGAGCAAATACAAGAAGACTTGGGTGCATTTGTGTCCTGGCCGTTAGCACTATTCCCTCTGGAAGCAGAGGGAGCCATATGTTCCAGGGCAGTCTCTCTATTTATTTAGCACAGAGAAGCCCCCTGAGAAGGCATAGCAGATTCCAGGGGGCAGGTACCAAAGCAGGGCATGGCCTCACCTTTTATTTTCACACATTCCCCCATGTCATTGCTGCCAAGGCTCCCTCTGCCATGTGTGTGGCACTTGCTGTAAACCAGCTCTCCTGAGGGGATTGCTCCCCACTGAGCAGCTTGGCTTCCCCAGGAAAGACAAGAACCCTGCCAGCTGATGGCATAGCACTCCTTCAGATGGAGGGAGACCTGGGATTAAAGCTGAGGATGGAGCTGAGGCATTATATAAACTAATGGTTTGGGCTCCTTACCTGAGCCCTCTTTCCCAAGCATCTTTTAGAACATACCCATTGCCTCTGTTCCTTAGCAAACCCACCCTTTTTGTGATGATACCAACTTCGTGCAGCTTCTCAAGCAGGTTTAGATGAATAAATACCATGCACTGAGCCAGTCCAGCTAGTCCACAGGGGCACCTTCAGCTGGTTTAGGCCTCAAGAGCAGATGATGCCCCAAGAGCTGCCTGCCAAATGCAGTTGTTAACTTCACCACATTTTCCCCACATAGTAAAGGCTGTTATAAACATGCAATACTGGTTGCACTCACTACTGCACTTTTTCTCTCTTTAGCTGAGGTTTCTATTTGCACGAGTTCACTGTACAAGAAGCGATTTTATTAATCAGTTACCGTTTCCTGAACTTTCCCCTAAGATTAAAAAACAGCCTCATAGAGCTGGAAACAATGAGTGCAGGCCTAAGGGGCATGCCAAACTCTTCAGACTCTAACAATCTCCCTAAATCCTACAGTCAGAGGCCTTAATTTCTCAAGTCTTACTTGGATAAAGTAAGATCAAAGGGCACGTCTTACAAATAGTCTTTTCACTTTTTCCCCTCGGTGTAGCTTTTTCCTACTATGGGTCCCAACATACACAAGCAAATTTTGCCTGTCAGCCAAGCAATGCCACTTGTAGGATGGGCTTTATCAGCATCTCACTTTAAAAGTTCAGCAGAGCTTCTTATTTTTCTGTAATTACACTAGAGAAATATCTTATAGCCAAACAACAACAAGCAAAAAGTGATTATTTAAATTGTAAGCAGCATTTGATTTAGCAGATGTCTGCAGTTTGCCAGATGAAGCCCTCCAAGACAAATACCTTGAAGTTTAATTCTTGAACAACTGTTTTTCAGTCTTTCCTTTTCCCAGAACAGTTAGAAGGAAAAACAACCCAAACCCAGCTTTAAGAACCTGAGATCAGCAGACTTACAATGTATTTTGCTCCACAATCTAAAATACATCACAATCAATACACTTCTGTTTTTTAAAGCATACAGAGGTTCAAACTTACATTTACACAGCATGTAACAGGTTATATTATTCAACTATCCAAATCCTTGCTGCAAAGTGACTTAAGAGGTTTTTTTAATGATAAATAAGTTGCTTTGTTTTCCATCAGGAGAGGGATCATCCCCCTGAATCATGGCACCAGCCTAGTACTTGAGAAGCCTGGGGTCAAGGCTCTATTGTGACAGAGACATAACAAAGGATTTGTGAAGGTGAACCTGTTTCCCCTCTGCAGAATGGGGGGTTCTTTCAGGGGGTGTTGAGAACAGAAACAACTTGCCATGAGGTGCACGCTCAACACAGTCATGAGAGTTGTGTAAAATCTGACCTATTAGGAGCCTTTTGAAAACTTGTTCTTCAGTTACAAGCTATGGCAGATCTTTTAAAAACTATCTTCCTCTCTTTTTCAGAAGCAGCATTTAATCAAGTTTTTCTAGTACTTCGAAAGCTGTGTGCTTCCAGCATCCTAGCATTTCAAGTATGTGAAAACACAGTAATAATTCTCAAAACAGTCCTAGTGAATCTCTCCTTTGTCCTGAACGTATTTCTATGCTTCATGATAGCCTTCACTAGACCTCCATCTTCCAAATACACTCAACTCAGGGAGCAACACTTCCTCTCAAAGGCAAGACCTGCCTCCTGACCAGACACACCATTACATCTCTCTCCTGCACCTTTTTCTTAAAGCATCATTTCCCCTGAAGCACCAACAAGTTCTTGGTGAAGCAGTTGTGTCTAGGACAAGCAGCAGCTGGAAAAAAGCCTGTATTCCTTTTGGTTATTCCAAAAGTATAAGCAACTTTCATGCAATTCCAGGCCACAGAATTGCACACCAAAGTGACCTATTTAGTGACACATTCTCTGCATCAAACTTCTCCTGGCTCCTTTCCTCCTGTTTGTCAACCTCACTACACCACTTTCATTCAGTCTAGAAACTCTGCAGCTGAACAGCTCAAAGCTCAGCAGAAAGCCAACCACAACGGAGGCTTTAGGTGCAAATAAATAACAATAATGATGATGATGATGCATCAGACGCACTCCATCTTCAAAGCCAGAACATAAAACTCAGGTGGCAGCAAAGCTGAGCACCAAGGGTGGAACAGACTTCACCCTCAACACCCAGAAGCTCAAGCTAATGGAAGGAGGTAAGTCTTGCTGGGTGGCAATTCACTGCTCACTTTCCAGACATACCTTGACAGAAAAGCAAGACTTTAGCCATGCAAATGCTGTATTGCTGTATTGACAGAGAAAACCTTGAAAAACACAGAAAAGCCTCCTCTTCCCCCTTATGTAATGTAACTTGTATTTCTGTACAGCCACTATTATTTTTTTCATGGGAACTATGTTCACCAGGTACTTACCATTTCTCAACCTATACATCCCCCACCACTGCCATATCAGTCCAGCATCACATCTCATGCATTTAGATAACTCAAGATTCCTGTGAGGTATGTCCCATCTAGGAGAAAAAAATCCCTGAGAAATGGAAAAAATGGAAAAGCTACATATCTTAGAGAAGCTGCTACAGAAGACTGGTGGCTTGAGCTGAGATCTCTCAAGTCACAGGCTAATGCCCTAACCATCAGACTGTGTGCCTGTTCAGAGACTTCTCAGCCAGGAAATGCTATATGCAAATTTACACCAAGAAACAGCACTGCAGAGCTGAGACAGAAAAGTTAATGAGACAAGTCTGCAAGCTTAATTATATACTCCCCAGTTACTACTTACTCTCACCAGTCTGGCTCAATTAGCACAGCCAACTCCACAAGGACAACCAGACCAGAAGTCTGTTCTGCCTGCATATACATGCTCAGGAATGACCACTCTAAAGTCTCAAACATGTGTAAATTCACACAATGTAGACCTCTTCTGTATCTTACAGCCCAATTTTTAGGTAGCTTTTTAAAGACTTGACAGGAACATAAATCCTGTCAAATTTATGTAAAAAGCCTGAGATAAAAAACTGAACTGTAATTGTCTAGAAGAGGTTTGTAAATACAGTAATTTCACGATTATAAGCTGCACCTTTTTCATTGAAGAATCCAGCCTACCCCAGTAGTGCGGCTTATATTCAGGTAGGGCTTATCTATGGACAAATCCCAGTGAAATGCCAACCTGGAAGTGAGAGCCGGCCGGGAGGGCGCCTGGGCTGTATTTAAAGGCTTTGCTGGTCTATGAAAACTATTTGCAACTTGAGCACCTGACACCAAGCCCCCCACTGGCTTGATTCTGTTGCTAACTCGTTACTTTGTTGCACATGGATCTTCGCTTTAAAAAAAAAAAAAAAAGCGGCTTATATTTGGGTGCGGCTTATATATGAACAAATCCCGTGGTCTACCCGGCTACCTGGATGTGCGGCTTACAATCAGGTGTGGCTTATAATTTTGAAATTACTGTACTTAAAGTACAATGCACATTACCTCTGCTAGTAAAAGAACATCATCTGCTTTGGTTCTGAATCTCTTTAAAATGTAAGTTAAAAAAAAGAAAAAGTCACAGTCTAAGCAAAAACCCAGTATCAGAAATTTCACTAGAAATGCTGAAAACAGAACTAAGCTACAAGCCAGGTCACAGAGCCTCTGGAACAGAAACAGCTATCTAACCTTAGCTACAGTTCTTCCTCCATTGTATACCTAACATGCTTTTTCAGATCCTTGTTGGTCCCTCACTACTGGCTCCTTGCAGCTAGAGCTCTGCCCCTTATCACAAAACCTCTCCCAAAACTCAATGGTAGTTTTGTGCAATGAATCTGGGGACTGATACCAAACTGCTAATTTTCATCCAGGATTGATCAGCTATGATCCACAATGCTCACTCAAACTGCTTCCCTGGTGTTAGCACAGCGAGTCATCTCCGTCCCCTCAAGTACAGTCAGTACCACTATCAAGTCTACCAGATTTGTATCTACCAGGAAGACTTATTTACATACTTACTTAGCCTGTCTCTAAATGGCAAAGGGAACACTTTATCACAGACAAGCCACAGGCAAAGTAAAATTAGAATTATCAATTTACTTCACTAAACTACATTTGAATTAACATCTTTATCTAAATCATCTATGTCCTGATTAAGCACTAAGTGTTGCTAGATTCAAACAAAATTATATGAAAATCACACCCCACAATACAATATAAAACAATGTAATGTAATGAACCAGAGAAGGGAAATGAGATTGAGGTGAATTTTTTGGAGGTAACATTTTCCTAGACAACCAGTCATCATTTTACATAATCTAAGCGCTTTCCTACCCAAGCTTAGGATTAAGAAAGGCACAATGAGCTGTGAGTTAAAAACTCTTTAAAACAATCTCCTCGTAGAATTAAGTCCTCCAGCATGCCTGTGGTGAAAATTCAACTTAGTATAATATGATGAACATTTGAAGCATGGGCATCAAAAATACCCATTTAGGGCTTTATAAGCTTATAGGATGAAATGCCCCTAAGCATGTAAATGTCCAAGAAGGTTGTGCAGCATTTGAAAGGGAGATTTGGCACTTACCAGTCTAAGAGACTTCATGCTGCTGCACTCACTGTGAACTGTCTAGTTCCTACTTCCCCCTTTAAAGGCCATCAACAGCAAAATCTGACTGGTGGTGACACTGAGGCTACAAATGGAGTTTCCTTGTTTAGGACCTTAACAACAAGGACTGGCACAACTGGCCCCACAGGACAAGCTGTCCCCAAGCTGATACATACTCAGCTTAAAAACTGCATTTTCAGTTCTGCTAAATGCAGTAGCTACTGTATTTTCCATACCGGAGAGAAAACTTTTAGGAAGAAGGGAATTAAGAACAAAGAGTGGTGATTAAATATATTTCTTTTCCTATGCACAGAGAAATCCTGCATATTTTCTAAATGCGAGGCTATGCAGAGCTGGCTATTTTTCCTATTTTATTTGCTTACTTTATCCCGAAGTAGCTGCAATTGTTGTGGCTTTCCCAAACAAACCATGATTCACATTAAAATGACAGAAGGAAAAAATTATCCTAGAAATACTCATGTACTTTAAATTTTTGCACTGGTTCCATTTGCTGGGTATGTCAGACTGTCATTCAGCTGAAGCAACAGACATGTCTCTACTTGTACGGATTCGAAGAACTGGGAACAAGTACTCCCCCTCTGTTACAAAGCACTTTGTTACACAGACCTACCACTCTTCACTGGAATTAGAGCATGGCAAATGCTGAACTGCTCCTCTTTCATATACAGTACGTTATTCTTATATGAATTTAAAGATGAAAATTACTTTAATTTCATTATCATTTCTCTGAATGCTTCGAAGTCTTTGAAATACCTGATTTTAAAAACAACCCTATCTATTTTATGTGATTTGATTTAAGACAGAAATCAAGGCAAGGGAGAGTGTGTCCAAGATCACACAGCTTGTTCACAATGGCAGGAATAAAAGCAAAGCCCAGACTCCCCTGTCTCCATCTCTAGCACCTCTTCTCTGGTCATTTTCCAGGACTGAGCAGTACAAGCAGATCCAACTGCAGTAAGCTCAAGGTGCCTGCCTGTGCTACCCACTCTTCCCCAGCATTAACAGCTCTTCCTGAAGTGGTTTTATTACACAACTGCCTAGAGTCCACAACACAATTTACTTTTGATATGAGCTCACTGAAACTGAGGCTGAGTTTCAATGATTTGTGCCTACCTTTTTTTATAAGGCACTTCAGACTGAAACAGAAAGCATTATAGGGCAAAGGATTTCGAATGAATGCCTGCAATTTCCCTGCTGTAAACACTATTTAAATACCAATAAATTGGTGACACACAAGTAAACAGTCTAAACGTGACTATGCATTAGACTATGCATTACATAGATGGTACTGCTGGATTATGTCAAAGCAAAGCATATGTATCCATATACATTCACGAAGCATCGGATTACTCTAAATCAGAAAAATATAAAACGGGTTCTGCAGCAACTTACAGCAGTTCTGACGATTTAAAAATTTCCCGTAAAAGAAGAATCCTGACGTGGTGACGCTAAGAAATTTACAAGAGAGATCCAAATCAGCAGGTTTATTCCTGCCCAACATAATGCTCTTGACTTGCATTTGTTTATAATTACAGCCCGCTCTTCTCCATGAGAAACCCAAGACCAGCCTTACTCTTTCAAAAGGACAATCCAAATCTATGCGAGAAAGACGTAAACGCCGGGCAATTCAGAGGCAAAAACCACCTGGACGAGCCCGAGAACTCTGCAAACAGCCGGTTAGCACACGCACCGGCGGAACACAGCTCTGCTGGGACCAGCGGCATCGCGGAGGACAGCGACAGCACCGGCGCTGTCACCGCAGGCAGCAGCAGCTGCTCATCCCGCGGCTGAACAGGAGCTGCGATCCCGACCGACACCCTCCGAGCGAGGAGCCCGCAGGGAAACGCCGCTGTGCCTCTGCAGCCCCGCGGTGATCCGCAGCGGCTGCCCGCGCCCCCGCCCCTCTTTCCAGCAGGGATTTCTCTGGGAGAGGCACCCCCGCCCTCAGGGAGGCTCAGCGCCGCGGGGACACCCGGGCCAGCCGCCAGTACCTGGTGCTGCCCGCCCGGCCTCGCCACGGTCCGGCCGGCACTGCGGGGCTACAGCTGGGGCCGAGCTCGTCGCTCTCGCAGCCCCGCTGGGCTCTGCCCAGCTCCGCCGGGGCGGTCCCAGCTCCGTCCCGCCCGCCCACAGCAGGGCAGGGCAGGGCAGGGCAGGGGCGGAGCGGGGCCGGGGCGCTGCCCCGCCGGGGACCGGAGCTCGCCGCGACCCCGCAGCTCCTCCCGGTGCTCGGCGGTGCCAGCAAATGCCCCGGGCGGGCACAAGGAGCGGCAGACCCTGTCCGGTTCACCCGGCCCGGCAGCACAGCCTTGAGCCCTGGACCCCTCGGCTCCGTTCCGCTCCCCTCCCCGGCACAGAGACGCTCCTTGGACAATGCTTTCCGCCCCGCTCTCCCGTTTCTGATGCAAGAGTTTCTGTCTTCTCTTTAAGCAATAAAATAATTACGGCTTTTAAACCGAGAAATCGCAGGAGGTTCACATTTTGGAGATATTTGTGTGACTAAGTGCGCTGCTGCTGCAGAAATCTGGCCTCCTGCCTATTCCCAAGATCATAACAGTCCCGGGCAAACATATGTTTTGCAATCGTATCAGCAAAACACTCGGCCTTTGTTTGCAGCAGGCTGTGCTGAGCTGCCGACCCCCCAGGGCTGTAAACTCTGCCAGATGCCTTGCATCTCCCACCTCTTTTGGTCTGGGGTTTTATGTCATCAATTATTTCAAAAGAAACAAGTCCCTGAGCTGGCCCACGTGATTTTTCTTCTTTTTTCTTTCACAACAATGTAAGATCTATAAAGCTACTCTCTGTTAGATAGTTTTTCTTCAAATTATTTGAATTGAAATATGGTAGACCCCAGGAGATATTCTGTTGGAGTTTCCATGGGAGAAGGGCCAGGACAGCTCTGAACCCCTAAACATACTCACCTGCCTACCATTCGGGCTGTGCAGTTTTGAGCTGTACCAAGTTATCTTAACAACCAAGCAGGGAAATTCCATGGCACTGAACTTTACACTTCTGTTAAATGTAAAACTGAACGCTGCAAAAATTGCTCACAGGCTGTTCCTGTTATCAAACCTAGCAGCTAAATGCAGAAAACAGTGAAGACAGTGCAGGCAGGGGAACATGGCAACATGACGCAAGGCAGCAGCTCTGCACATTTCTCATTCTTGAGCCTTAAAGGCTTTTTCTCCTCTCCAGTTTTCAAATACCACCACATGGGTCATACGATGAATGATGCAGAACCACTGCTGAAGGCTTGGCAGAAGTTATAAGGTCAAATTACCTGAAGATACCCAAGTAGCACAGCTCCATCCTTATTTGGGGCCAGCCGGTAAGTTTCTCCAGAAGAAACTGAGTGTCCTTAGCTACTTGCACTTTATAAAATGCTGAAGAGAAGCATGGAGAAAGAATAATGCAATATTGGCGAGGAAGATTGCATTTTGTGAGTTAATAAAAGAAACTAATGAAGAACAGTGTTTGATTCCTGCTGCTTGCTTCCTTACTTCAGGCCAAGGTATAACAAAAAGGGCTCCTCTTTCAACACGGGCAAAGAGCTGGCTTGCACTCACAAAAACTATTGAAAAGGGGAGTAATTACCTGGAAGCTGAAATACAAGAAGACATCTCACCATAAGAAGTCTTTCTAGATGACAGATAAATGGTCATCCCCTTCAATGAATTTGTAAATACCTTTGGAATAAGGGGTGGGGGAGGAGGGGGCAGCACTCCCTCATTTCCAAAGTGGTTTTGTCCCATTGTGGTCGTTTGTATTGCCTGGGCATTTGTGAGGAAGCTTGTTTATATTAATGGTTGTTCCTATACAAAGAACCTTGGCAGATACAGATTCTTTTCTGGCATCGTCCAAGGGAAATTCTCTCTTTAAACAACCAACTTAACAACAGAAGGTAGGAAATTGTATCGTGTTCTTCACTTTCTCTGTCAGGAGAGATGGAGGCAGTGGCAGCATGTCAGAAAAACTGTGTACAAAGGGGAAGAGGAAGTTGCACAGCCACAGCAAACAAATAATAATGGACTTAAAAGCTCTCCCATATGGCCAGAGTACACAAGCCCTGCTAAGGCTCCAGGTATGCCTCTGCCTTAGCAGAATCCCATCACCCCAGCTTGCAGCAAGCTGTTTCTCCACCCTAGCCCTCGCACAAGTATTTCCAAAGTGTAACTCCTCCGAACTAAAGAGCCCACACAAACCTGAGCCCTGTGCTCATCTATATGTCAGCACACAATTGCAGGCTGAAATGATTCCTATTTGTGAGCTAGTATGACCAATTACACGAGCAGTTTCATAACCGAATATGGCACAGAGCTCACTCGGGTACTGCGGAGTGCAAACCGCAGTGCAGCCGGGGAACACGGGGGCACATCCATGGTTTGGTTTGCATAACTGGAGCGTTCCCCTGGGGAAACACAACAGTGTGTTTGGCCATGTATTGATGCAAGTAAACAGAGATCTAGTGAAATGCTCCTAAGGGAAAACACAGCAGATGTTTAACATGAAAATATCGATAGATACCGAGTTCCTTTCACCCAGAAAGAGTGCATGAGATATACTCAAAGCAAACACCACCTAAAGCATAGAAGCACACTCCTTCATAGCAAGCACATCCATAGAAGTTGGCATTTAACATCTGTGCACTCTAAGTTATCAGAATGTATTTTTTCCTTATTGCTGCATTTAAAGGAAAGCCCTGAGGAAGCTAAAACCAGCTAAAACCAGTGTGAAAAGCCTGATTCTGCAAACAAAAATGTCTGCACTTTGCTGGTTTAAGTTGAAACAGTTCTGTTTCAGTCCAATAGGGCAACTTTTTGAGTCAAGTTCAGCAGAAACATATGACTCCAAAGAACTGGAAAACCTAGGTCTTAAACTCTTTCCACAGAAAAGCCATCCAGGCAGGAACACTTGAAATGCCTGTTACTGCAATACCCCAGACATCAAATTAGTACCATGGAGGATGATTATTCTTTCCCAGGAACATTTACAAGTAAAAACCAGGTAATTCTTTGGGGTCCTGAGCTGATTTGTATTAGTTTTAGCTTGACCCAATATGCTGCCTTAATGAAGTTACCAGGTGTTTCAGCAACAATTAAGCAGCCCCACACTGGCCATTATGAACATTTCCCTATGGATTCCTCTCATTCCTTGCTGTCCATGGCCACTACCCTTTTCATATCAGATTTCATATAAATCTATTAATCTCTTCTATCCCTTGATTATACATTTGTTATTTCTCAAACAGCAAAAATCTTTATCATGATAACAATATGGCACAGCAATCAAACCATTCATTACAGTGATGAAAGAATTTAAATTAAATAGAAGAATGTGTCATTGTAGCATGCAAGTAAAAAAACAAACAAACAAACCAAAACAAAACAAAAAAAATAAAATCCAGCCAGTATTTGAAAGCATTCCTGTTGATTTAACCTTAATCTGATTGTCAGCCTTAAAAAAAAAAAAATCCTTCTATTATTAGAATTGGTACACAGTTCTAGGGAGGAGAATAAACTGTATTCTTTGTACAGTCTAAATTCTTGCTGTATGTGTCAAAAGGATCAACCTTTTAGGAATGTCACTACACCTGATACTTTTATAATAATAACAAAAACAAGTTGTTTATCAGAATGGAGGGCTGACAATTGGCCACGCCAGGAGGTAAGTTTAGACCAACATACAGAAGCTTTCCTTTCATAGTCTTTAGGATTGTAAGGTTGGCTAAGACTGAACATTTTACCCTATTCATGCATTAGATTTATTGTCTTTTCTTCAAACCTTATTGAAATGTTGTTTTTCTGTTTCTAGACCCTGCTTAAATGCTTGCAAGTGATCAGGCTGGTTTGTGAGCAATTATAAACCAGGTTATTCCTACACACTGTATTTCCCACCAAGGACACCATCTTTTCTCTCAGAGCTGCAAGAGGCTGTGAGACTCCTTTGTTTCACCTGAGCTGTTCTCACAACTCACTGACTTGAACTCACCAAGCTGCCAGAACTCCAGTGGTTTAATGATGCCTGAACTATTTGGTTCATCCCTTAGGACTCTTACTGGCTCCAAAGAGTCCTTCTTCTGGTAATTTCCGCCTTTAAGATTTCTACAGCTCACTTTCACCTCTAAACCACAACTTGTTTTGTTTTTAATGTCAGCACCGTTTGTCCAAATTTAACATTCTGTTCTGCAGTTATTTGGTAGCAGAAGTACAAAGTTTAATTTAGGGAGCTATAAGAAGTTTAGATCTTGATATTATTCATGCTTTGGCAAGGACATGAAAACAGAAGTATGGTTTCTAAGACTACCTAGTGCAAATAGGTAGATGAAAGATGCATATCTAAAGCTTAGAAGATTGAAAGAGTGTCATACTAGATTATCCTTCTCCTTTTTTATGCGGGTACACAGCTCTTCCTAGGCTGACAGAGAGCAGCCGAGCTACAGAAGTTATCTATCTGGCTGTGGGTTCTGCATGCTGCTGTTCTGAGGTGGCTCCAGACTCACACCACATAAGAATACTCTTGGTATAAGTAATCTATATTAACCAAGTAATATTACTTGGTTAACAAGTCTCCCCAGACCCAGCTCTCCCAAAAATCAAAGACTGTATCAGCTAGCTTCAAATTTGACCTTGGAATCTCACAGGTAACTTCTGAACTTCTGATGGCTAGAGGGTGTATAGAGAGGGGACTGGCTGTCCAGCTGCAGATTGTCACCACTCCCTGGGGAATGGAACATCTGTGGGCTGCCAGTCCGTCTGCAGTCTCTCAGTACTAAATAAGCATTAAGGTCAAACAAAACTAGTTTAACCTTAATAAAAGAGTGTATTTGGAGTTCAGACAAGAAAAATAAAACTTAGCTCACAGCTGTCTAGAACTGGTTTGGCCTAAATAGGTCACCTCTCTTTCCTTAAGTAGCCAACTGCTGGGTAACACCAGTGCCAAACGAATTACACAGCCCCTTGGAGCTGGGACACAATCTTATACTGGTGTCCCTTCTCCCCAGGATGAATACTGAAAAGGGATGAATATCATGTGTCCACTGAGTGAAAATTCACACTTGGGAACTTCCTGCAACTCCTAATCCTCATGACTGATTCAGTGAAGAGCAATGAGCCAATTCAGTACCCTACTTGCTATGCTGCCTGGAATGCTGTCTGACCCTGCCTCACCACTACCATGTAAAGATGCTCTTGGAAGGCCTGTCCTGCACAGATGGAGGTGTCCCTATCACTCACTGAGCAATCAACTGCCAACAAACCTTTTACACAATGCAAACATATGTCTTCAAAGCAAGGGAAGGCCAGCTGGATCATCTCTGTGACTTCTGTTTTGGCTTCTGTTTCGGTTTTTTTGAAAACTGCATTTAGCCTCAGAAATAGTCTTTATGTGAAGATAGAAGAAAAAACAGTAAAATGCATCTCATTACTAGCTTCAGACAGAAATAAGACACAACAGCAAGCACATGGAAGAAAAGGCCTTTAGGAGTACTAGAGTGTTGCACTTGGCTTACTGGAGTTGGCTGAAATCATGACAGCAAGTGACCCAGAGCTGCACTGCTGTGAGGTTACAGCCAGTGTGCAGGAAATTCTGTGCAAGTGTCCTAAGAAGGTGCATCTAAAACCTGCTCTCATACTCTGGAACATGCAGTCGTGCAACCCAGAAGTGCATCTTACCAGAAGATTTTTGCCATCTTTACTCCTAGGGGCTCAAGTGTGTTTTTAGGAAATTGCTTCATACTCTGACCCAAGGCTCATGCCTGACCTGATTCTACAGGTACAGCATACAAAAGGCTTACTTTTGCAGAGCCTTCACCAAGGAACTAAATAGAAATTTATAAAATGCTTTGTGAAGAAGTCAAGTCAACCCTTAATCTCATATATATTCACACTGCATTCAAAAATTAGGATCTTTTTGTGTGTTTTCTTTTTGTGTGTGTGTTTTGCTGCTATTTTTTTTAAATAAATGCAATGTTTTCCCCACAAACCACAAGTAACCAGAATGGAATATGACAAAATGTCATGCCATTTAGCGTACCTCAAGACTTAGCTATTTATCTGTAGCTTGATTTTACAATGAGATAAATGAAGTAAAATAATACTAAACTAATAATGTGAATTATTGCTGGAGATCCAGGAACCTTTCTGTCAGTAACTGCACTCTGGGGAACTGTTTTGTGGCTTTCTTCTTGCACTTGCCACTTTCAGGCACATGCTCAGAGTGCCTAAGAGCAGCAGCCAGGAAAAGAAAAAAGAAAAAACTGTTCTTTTATTTTTGGCTTTCACAGTCTAGCTGTGTCCCACATAATACATATTCTTTTTTTTTCAAGTCTGGCAATTTTGGATAAACATCACAGTTTTTTATTAGGAGAAAAATGGAAATAACCATAAAGGTGTATTCCCCTTGTACTGTCTGTAATGACCAATCTCGTCAGGAGGGCTGCAAGTTCCTCTACTGACTTTTCTCCTTATTTACCTAATATATAAAGCCAAGTACAATACTATCATACAGGATTCATCAGCTCCTTTAGAACAGTATCTTGGCAAAAAGTTAAGTACAAAAGTAAACAGCATCATCATAAAAAAGCAACCCACATCATTGATTTAATGATAGCCATTAAGAAAACCGATCATTCTCTAGATACTATTCAACTGATTGTTATAAGTTAAGGAGATAACACCAGATCTATCATTTTCATATCAGATCTGTTCCTTTTTGCTTTTGTACTCAGAAACAAACCCATTAAGACCTCTGCATGAGGAGAATCATAAAAAACACCCAGATGAATCATGTCTTTCTTGTAATTTTTATTGGTGTTTTGTTTAAATTCAGACAGCACTATGATCTCCAGTCTTCCCATTTTCAGAAGACACAGCTGAGATTTTTGAAACAAATCTTTTTTGGCCTTTGCTTTCTAAATCAGAAGAACTGAGAAAAATACTGCTTTCCTGCTGATACAAACCCTAAAAGATCTGGCCTGTCTCCTACTCAGGAGTCAATGCCATTTCCAACAGGAGCCACTCCTGCCCTGTGACCAGCGCCAGCCAACGCTCACCCTGATGAGCCCAGCAAACTGCAGTGCCCCTGCCAACACGTGCTTCAAGGACACGGTACACGTGCCCTTGTTTAACGCAGCACAACTTCTGCATCCTGCTAAATCCTGGATAACTTCAGAGCTTGGAGAGCTCCCTCCAGGCCCCTGGGACAAACTGGCCTGGCACCAAGCTCCTTCAGGACTATCATCCTCCTACTGCCACTGCCACCTTGGCATTTTTCCACTGGCCACAAAGGCTTTGGGTCCCTGCAGGACAACTATAAAGTCACAGGAGATTTCTGCAACTGAGCTGCTCAGGATCTGAATAAACCCACATATTCTTCTGGACTTCGTAACATAGCTGGCTGCAATAGTGTCATCTAAACCATGCAAGTGTCAATACCTTCCCCCATCTACCTTCTCAAAAGCATATTTATAGGGCAACTCAGTCAAAACAGGCTTGAAACAAATTATAGAACTTTCTGTTTAAATTCTATTAAGCACATATATATATATATTTTTTTTTTAAAGTTAACCACAGTATTGGAACTTACTCTTAAATGTTTCTACCACTGCCTGCCTGCTTTCTATACAGCATTTTAAACCCATGATAGATTCTGCCAAAGTCCTGGGAAAGGCCAGCACTGACTGTGCAGCTGCTCAGATTTACACATGGTGAAACCACACACAAAATACATACAGCAGATGTGCTGTAGAAGACACAATGTTCTCAGAGCTCCTTATCAGAATCATTATCTTGTAATCAAGCTACTAGTGAAGCATGATTAACTGCAATTTTTAAATGTAAAGTAAGTAAATAAAGTGCAAGAAAGTAAATGAAAATGCACACATACCGTACTAAACATAGACAAGTTTACTAAGACAGGAGTAAAATTGGAGCTGATAAATCTGGATATGAAGCTTTAAGCATTCAAACACCTTCTCATTTTGTCAGTAAAGCTACAAATCCACACCTGTCCCTCTGCTCCTCATCAGTGTGATAACCGCCCTCTGGAAACTCAGCAAGGATTCTAAACCAGCAAAACAGAGCAGAAAAATTGGGCAGAACTGGAGCACGTTTTCACTACTGATGAAGATGCAACAATGATCACTGAAGCCTGTAAACTAAAATGTTAGCAAAAACCTCTGGTTCATTTGCTAACTTACCTATATTACCAACAACAGCAGAGAGGATTACTTCTCTGTATCAGGGTGCATTTGTCTTCCTGAACAGTCCTTCTCTTGAGAGAGACTACCACAAAAAATAATTCACTCTATTCTTTTTGTAAATGTAAATTTCACTCAATTAACAAATCATAACTTAATGTGAAATGTCACTTGAAAGAAATTTACACGTCCCATCACACTCCTCTGAAGCTGGTAGGGTTAGACTAAACCAAATTTGGATTGTAGCAAACAAGGGCCAGAGGCCAGCCCTTAAGAGCTGCAGCAAATAAGGAATTACTTGGCAAAGCAGAGGTCTGGAGATGTCAAGGATCACTGCACAACGGCTAAAACATACAAGACTGAGATGAATCCCAGAGAAATCATTTTGGTAAAGCTAGACCAGGGGTTCACAGAGAAACTGGAGTCAGAATCGGCGTTAGGATTTGAACCACCACTGACTGTAGGGCAGAATTCAGGCTTTGGGCTGGGGAATGAGAGAGAACTCCTTAGCATCATCTTTCTAGATTTAAGTTCAGTGGGAGTCATTTTGCTAAGGCAAGGTGTTTGCATGTCCACAGCCAGCAGCTAAAGTGTACAACTTGCACTAACCAGGATCCAGAAAGGGAGGTTCAATTATCGTAAATGAGAGGCCCCCAGAGTCTCCTCTTGTAACAAGAGGCTGATTCTTTGCTCTGAAAGAATAAATAAAATCCTGTGTACCTGAATTCACACTGCAGTATCATCTATATTCTTTCTTCCACGTGCAAGGGCCACATTTCTGCAATGAATTGTTTCTTGGGGCTATAGAACAATAATGCAGCATTACACACACAGGCTGGCACTTTCTTAACAGCTGTCCTGCTCTAATTATTTTGTTGAAATACAATCAAGACATTGATGTTTTAAACTGCAGTCACTTGAGTCTTCAGGTTGTTTCTGGCAACACATTTTCCTGGCTGAGGGAAGTGGTCTTGTACAAGCAACCAAAATTAATCATCTGACCACACCTAAGATGACCTGAACAGGAAAGAAAGGTAACCCCCATATAAGCTTGTACAGCAAGTGTATTAGGAGTGAAGGACTTTGCCCGGTTTCACATGATATGGCAAGTGGACAAATTCTCCTAACGGCTCTGAACCTCAAACACAGGCTGCTCTGAAAGCAGAGGGAAGAACAAATTAGCTAGAGCCAAGCTGGGAAGCTGGTTCCCAGGGAGAAACTCCATAAAATAAATGACACGATAGGGTTAGGATATTTCTGCATGGCAATGTGGGCACAGCCCAGGTGGGCAGCATAGATGATGTTAAATCAACAAATTGTGAAAAAACATGAAATGCAAGTGCAGTGCATGCAGAACCGTGTTAGTTCACTGGATGCTGCCAGTGACCTCCCAAGTATCATTTATCTAACAGGTCTAAACCTGCTCCAAAAACATCAGACACTTGTGTGTATGCAAGCACCCACTGTTTTACAGACTGCAACCAGCTACCACAAGCCCCAAATGACCAAATACATTTTTTCCCTTGTCTATGCCATCTTCCAGGAGGGGAGGGAATGGCAGGGCTGGAGGGGACAGGAATGTGTGTGGGTAATGGCAGCCCTATTTATCAAGTCCTAAAAACAGACTAGCTCTCTGCATGGGTACTCACTGATTAAAAAAAACAACCCACAACTGCCTGCTTTGCCTCATACCAAGACAGACGTTCACATAAAACAAAACACACATTTAGATTTTTGGCTCAATATTCTTGCCTCTGAATTGTTGCTCTGCATATCAACAAATGATCTTTTGTTTTGAAAAAGCCTTACCAGCCACAAGTTTCCCAAGAGAGGGACACTACATCCTCAGGCACTGACAGGCTTGCCCGGTAATAAGTAACCAGCATGTATGGGACAGATGGCACAAATCCAGGTCTGAGTATAGAGGAATCACAAGAATAGTGGCCAAGAGAGAGTTTAAGTTAAGAAGGTATCTGGGTACTAGAATGACAGAAAGGTACTGAACACAAGTTATCCTACAATCCTGCTACAGTGCCTCGCGTGCCAGCTTGTTGACATTTATGTGGCTATTAAAAAAAAGAGAGAACAACCACAAACGAGTCACTATGTAAAACTTTTTTCTAAAAGTACAATGGTAAGGAACATTGGACACAGAGGTATCCAAGCCAGTCTTAAAGCAATCACCCTCACTTTGAGACTTACTGGCTAACAATTCGCTGTCAACAGTAGCTAAAAACATTCAATTCCAAGCACCTAGAGCATGGGAAAGACTGCAGTCTGTTTAAAAGTCAGGAATATCAGAAAGCTGCAGTGGAAACAGAAGTCTGAACTTGGCAAGTAAATGCCTTTTCCACTCCTTTTTAGACAAACTTCCTTGATGAAAGTTGTCTATTTTAAAGGAATTAAATTTTGCATTTGAGTATCCTATTAAATTCTTAACTAAGTATGGTTAAAACCTCTTTATAAAATACAAGAATATAATAACTGGGTTTTTTTATGAAGTTTGTTGATAGACTAGAGCAACAGCACTTACATTATGGTTTTCAAACAGTAAATAAAGCCTCTAAAAGCAAATTTATTTCATGTTTTCTATGTTAACTAGCAAGATATCAACTAAATGTTATTGGCATTTTTCCTGCTATTTTAATCCCCATCAGATTTGAAGGAATACAGCTGGACCCATTTTTCCCATATGTTTTATACCAGTGTCTCTCTAAACGATTTCTTCCTCTCACTATACAAAACTTACACCAACTGTTGGAAAAGCTCCCCAGCTGTGTTTGACTCTAATATGAACTTCCTCATCAGACTGTCTACAACCTTTAGCCCATGTTCCCAGTAGTCTCAGGGGGCAAAGGGAGTAGGCAGCTCCTCAGAAATCCTGTAACTAACAGAACATTGTGAAAGGAACATGAAGGGAACTACAGTCAACAAGTTAGATTTGAAGATTTTAAGCAAAGTGCTTGAAGAGACAGCACATATTTTTCGTCTGGTAACAACCTCAGCCATTACATAAGTGTGTTTGTACATCATCCTGGAAAGCCTACGGTTCCTGTGGTAGAAGGGTGCTTGATCTCCACGGTTTGCTGCTTACAAACAACAGTTTACATCAAGCAAAGTGCTCCATCTTAGATGCCCTTGAACCAATTTGAAAACTTATTAAAGCAGCGTTGCAATTATGTGAAAAGTAGGTGGAGAAAGACCCAGGAAAAAAAGCTTCAAAGGTTTTCAATTAACTTCCAGTGGCATTTCCAAGAATCGGCACGTCTGTTCCATACTGTGAAATAGTTTTCCAACTGTTTCCTTTGCCCAGTATTTTTCCAAACTGACTAGTACAGCCAAGCACAGCTAGGCAGCTCAGAAGAGTGCACAGTGAAAGACATTTCAGCAGAACCCTGGGTTCATGACCTATTTTATGTAATGGAAATCTGCTTAAATATGATTCCAATGTAGATATAAGAACTTTTCACATTGAGATGATATCGACCTATGTGTGGCTCTCTTATGTGCCAGTAAGGTTTGTACATCATGTTCTTCCCTCATTAGAGGCCCCTTCAACAAAATGAGGCTCAAAATTAAGAACACAAAAATCAGTTTTCTGCTGCTGCATTGTTTTCAGTCTCTCCTGACCCTACTGCTTCCCAAACTAGCTCAGCTTTCCAATGACATGAGAACTAGAAGAAGCTAAAACAATGTACTAAGGTTTCAGGACAATTCCCAAAAACCAAAGCAGCCCATCAGTTCTCTACATTTCCACCTGCAAAGACTTTTTTTCACTTTTTCATTATGGAAGAGTCTCACCTCTGCTCTGCTATAAGTTGCTGCTTTTTAAAAAAATAATAATAATTTTAGTTCTGCAAGAGCTCATTATTACCCTGCTGATGTCTCTTTATTGCAGATTGAAAATACCTGGTCTGCCTCAGGAAAAGCAAAGTCCAGGAGAATTTATCTAAATTTGAGCTTGTTATGAAGCTGAAACTTGCACAATTTAAATAAATACAGGCTTTGTCTCGGCTAGTATCACACCACAACTTACCTCTGCCTTGGAAAGTAGAGGTTCAAAAGTCTCCATGTACACATGTAAAAGTAGAAGAAAACAGGCTGCACTCCTCCCCAGTGTCTGAGAGCTAGATCCACTGATCATTAAGGACAGGGGAGAGAGCAAAGCCAGAAAAGGCAGTTTATGGACAGGAAGGATCATCCAGAACTAAGGACCCCTAGGGAAAGGCATCCCTGTACTTGCTGGGCTTAGGAACAGCCTCCCTTAACATGGGGACTCACCCAGCACAGAGCCTCCTAAATTGCTGAGTAGTCTATCAGCAACTAGTGGAAAGGGTCTCTCTCAGACTGCAAGCAGCTTTTATGGGGTGAGATTTGGTGATTGAAGTTTCCAACAGTGGAAGTTTAAGATATGGCAGGGACTTAATGGAAAACATGAATTTACCTGAGTTTGTTACCAAAATGCAACTAAAATCCTTCCTAATGGTCTGAGAGCTTTGCTGTATAATCTATTCAGATGGATTCAATTTGTAGAGTTGAACTTCCAAGTTTTATTACTAAGCACAGCTGCTAGCAAACAGAAACACACAAATCTGATGTGAAAATAAAATGGCAGCCTATCTATTCCTTCCACTGTGGCTACTGTATTTGTTTTCTCTCTTTGGACAAACACTCACCCAAACTTGGGACAATTCCAGCTGGTTACATCAGCAGTTTATACAGCAGTAGTTACAGACAAAAACTAGCCTTCATATTACTCTATGGACTTTATTGCAATTTTCTTCTAAGTTCTGCAGTATTAGTGACAACCTCATATGTTAGTAAATCTCTAGCATCCGAAGAAGAACACTGAGATGCTTTTATTTTTCATCTTCAGAACAAGTTCAATAAATCAGAGTTCCACAGAGCATCTAATTATCACAGAGATTTTCAGAGATGTCAAATTAACACCGACTTTGCAATTAACACTACAGACCAGTGACAAATGATGCAGGAGTACCTGTTAACACAATTTAACAAAACCAGTCAAGTCCCAAAGCAAAGAGGGATTCAAAGCCTTTCAGATGACAGGAAATACTGGCCAGTTGGCAAGAGATTTAATGAAAACAACAGCATTCAGCAGCAATTTGAAAATTGTCTGCTTGGGTAAGGCTGAGTTATTAAAGAAATCTCCATTTATAAACAGTGTTGATGGGATTTAAACAGCCTGTGTAAGAAGGATTAAAAGTCAATTGAAAAGTCTATACAGATAAGAAAGCAAAAAGAAACTGTGCCCTTGAATTCTGTACAGAGTGATTAACCTTATCTCTGTCTCCTGGCACACAGCAGGGGTAAAACAGACAGCCTTATGCTGGTGAGGTGGGCTTTGCATTAGGGCTATTTAATGCTTGTACAGTGCTTTGAGCTTCTCCTGTCCCTTCAGTCTCCCCCTCTCTGTTTTTCCAAACTGTATACTAAAAATAATCTTTTACCATCCCACCAGTTACATTTAGCAGATACCAAAGAGACACATAAATTGCAAGAGTCTGTCCAGGCATGCTATAATTACTAGGTTTTTCCTTCCTTTATGTAATTGATGATCTTGCTATTTTATTTTCTGTTAGGCATTTATAACTGTACACTTTCAATATAAACCAGTGTAAATATTGACAGTGGAGATTGGCAAGTGGGGATTTCTGGGAGAAGGAGGAGGAAGATGAAAACTTGTTTTTAAAGGTTTTTTCCTCTTGCATTCCGAATATCCTGTAATATTCTGCTTTACACAATACTTATTATGGCTTTTAATTTATTTATCACTTCTTAGAATAAGACAACAGAAGAGAACACAAAACTAGCTCTTTTCAGTCCTTAATCCCTCCCCGATCCCTTCTCATCTTCTCATCCCATCCAAAATCCAGTCTGTTCTGGTAACATAAGTTGCCTATTTCTGATGTGCCTTTTGAAAAATGGCAAAAGCCAAAGAGCATTTAAGGTGAAAATGTACAATGGCACGTCTTGTCTTGGTTTCCCTTGCCTGTAACATAGCCTAACATTTGATTTGCTTCCTTTGGTCTCATCCAGGATACAATAAGACCTTTATGAAAAAGCTCTGTAAGAATCTGGGCCATTGATTTGAACAAGGACTATTTAACCATGACACAGCACCAAAGATAGCTTCTCCACATGCCAGCTCTGGAAGCAGCATTGCCCTTTCAGCTCAGGGCTCTTAACAGGAGTGCAGTGCTTGGCAGCAAAGCTGGGCAGCTTCTGGGACCTGAGGTTATCTCCTGGCACAGTCCTTCACCTCATTGTACCAGCCTGTCAGAGCTAGTCCAGGTGTGTCCAATGCTGCACCACAAAACATGATGTAAACATATTGCAATTACTTATCTGTGACATTTGTCAGCTTATTTTTTTTCCAAGGCATCGCAGAAACCATTACATAAACATAACCAGAATATTACTTGCAGAAGGAGAAAGCTATTCCACTGAGAAGTAATATTTAAGAAACAAACAATCAAGCCACAGATACTTATGAGTACATTGCCTACATGCAAATCTAGAGTGGAAATTATGAACATCAATATACAATTGCCCTAGGGATATTCAATAAGCTTATATTCAATCATCTGTGTTTGTATAAACCTGTGGAAAAATCCTGTAGAAAAGACACTTTTTCATTTAATAAGTATGGTTTTATATCCTTCAGAATAAGAAGTATATTGCCATTCAAAATACATTTGTGACTATTAATTTTGCAGCAATGCTTTCATGGTCCAGTCCTTACATACCCAGGGAATCCTCATTGAGAATAAAGAAATGAGCTTAGCAACACCAATCCTTCCTTAAAGCTCATCACACTTTTATGTAGTTCCTACTGATAAAAGGAGGGTTTCTTAGTACTTTATTCTGTTTGGGCTGCAAAGTCAGCATAGGTAAGGCAGCCAGCTCTCCCTATTTTTTAGAGTTCTTACTATCTTAATATGATGCTGAAAAGGATTGGATTGCCATTCTGTAGGGCTGTGATAGCCCTTACAGGTGAACCTTAAAAACTGAAAAACTACCTTGCATCTGAATGTAGTCAAGCAGCTGCCTCATCAAAACATCAAGAATATCAGTCACAGGTGCCCTGCCTCAATGCACGTACCTAAGAGGATTATGATCTAAAAATGTGCAGTTTGGCTCCTTCACTGCAACCTCATGATGTTATTTGGGCATTTATGAATAGCCAGAGCTGCTAATAACATGGCACGTACCAATCACACTGCAAAGTAAGTGATCTCACCTAGGCAGCTTGTGTAAACACAGCTCAGCCACAGAAATATGACGAGCTTCTGAGCATGCTTAAGGTTATTCCATGAAGAGTATTTACTTTGTTGCCTGGAAACACATAAATAGGGCTTTTGGGGGTTCCCCTCCAATTTTTCATGAAGAAAATTTAGATCAAGAATTTCTTCAAAGAATGGGTTTGCTAATGTGGTAATTTAGCATACCACATTCTGGAGATTAACTTTTCTTATGGCCAAGAATTGATGGCACTTTCAGTGGCCTATTTGAACAAATGTGTACTGCTGGAATTAAGACCACTTCTTCCCATGAATGTATTTTGGAAAAGTACTTTTAAAGCTTCTTAGACAACAGTGAAACGCAATTTAAATTTTGAAAGCTAAAGAAGTCCAAGCCCTTTGAAAGAAGCTATAAATATCTGTTACTTTCTTCCTTAAATCAATAGATACTACTTACTTGTTGGCAGACTGGTAGGGAAATAAAGTCTTTGGTCATTCACAAGGTCTACCATTTAAAAACCGAGAATGGGTAGATTCAACTGTCTCATGGAAAAAAAGCTAAACTGCAGTTCTGTCCAGATTAGAAGACAGTAAATCCTATTTACCAGCATTTAATCTCCTCTATACTACATCTTCCATTTTAATACTTAAAAAACAGAATTCTGTTTCATGTGGAGAAGTGTTAAAGAACAGAAATTCCATCAGAGTAAATACGAATGTCACTCTATATGAAATTTCTGGTTTGCAAAATATTTACCAAAGAATTCTGTAAGAAAATGAAGTTTATTTTTATATAACGTATTTCATTATATCAGCTAAAGCAGCTGGAAAACTACAGGGGGCAAGCTCTACTTCAGATCAGGCTTAGAAGCTTATCTACTTTTATGAATTGTAGGAGCGCATCTAAGAAAAGTGAGCACCTCTCCCCACAAGTCTGATTTGCTGTTATAACAGAAAGAAAGAAAGAACAAATTTAGAGTGTTTGCTAAATGTTTTCAGTTGGATTTTTTCCTCCCCATCAAAACAGCAAATAATTGTTTTCAAAAAGCCTCCACTGCTACAAATACCAGAAGAAATCGCGGTCAGCTTATTTTAGATATATACTCTGCATTAAGTGGGATTTTAAAGAAAAATGGTATGATAAAGAGGGTTAGCCAACAGCTTTGATGTTTTTTGATGTAACTTTGTAAAATGAGCAGATATTTATTTTCAATATATAGTTATTGAACTCTGCCTGGCTTACCTGATGGGTGCAAAAACTGATGGACAAGTAACAGAAAATTGTTACATATTCTTCAATGTTTTAATCTTCATGATCACCAAGAGAATACATCTTGAAATTTCAAAGAAATTTCATGCAGAATGCTTCAGAAACAGTTACAAGCAAATTAAAAAGTATCCCAGCTGTAGAAAAAAGACAGATGGGACCCCTGAAAGCCTATTCGAGACCAACCTCCTGTTTCAGCAGAATCAACTGCAGCTTTGTCATCCTGACAGATGTTTGCCTAACCTGACAGAAATGCCATGAGTCCTTAAGTAAAGGAGTGCTCAAGTAACCTTATTATTAAGAACTATATTTTACCTGGTACCATTACCTGAATGAATCTGTGAGCACAGAATGACTCTTCAGTGTCTTCTCTTACTGCTGAATAATTTAACACACCACCAGTTCTCAAAGAACGTACTGCTAAGACTTTTATCATGTTCTTACAGCATGACTCAGCTGCTTGTCTTTTCATCCAGATATAAAGCAAAACAAAGTCAAGTCTAGAAGCAAACAGCAGCAAATATAGTGCATGACAGAATAGAAGTGACAGCAGGTATTTCAACCTTAGAGTGGCTCAAAGCATTGTTGTTCTTTGTGGATTTGTGACCAAGAAATAGAGGAACAAGGAAAAAGAATTGGGGTGATTTAAAATTTCTAAATAATAACTATTTTGTGATAAACTTCTCAGAGCAGGGGAATGAGGCTCCCAGAAAGAGCAGCAGTAGACAATCTTATTGCACCTTAGAACAATGCTTTGCAGAGGATGGGGGATTAAGAGAGGTCTATTCCTACACTATAATAAAACCGGTTGCAGTACACCATTAGCAAAGGGTGGTACAAAAGGCTTAGATGTCATCTCTATTGAACCCTATTTTTGCACCAGCTCTTGCTAATTTTTGAGAATTTTTTGCTCTTCTCCACTATTACTCACTCTGTCAGGGAGAGGTTACTTCTTCAGAGATAGATAAGTAATGACCTTGGACAATAAGTTTGTTACTTCATATTTGCCTCAGAAGATGGGGACAAAATGTTCTACTTGCTCTGTGCAACCTTTGCTACTGAAGAAAACAAGTAGTGGCTAATGTACTGCTGTCTCCTCCGGACTGAACAAGCCAAGTGATCCCAGCTCCTCATACAGCTTCCCATCCAGACCCTTTACCATCCTCACGGCCCTCCTCTGGATGTTCCCTAATAGCTTTATATTCTTGTGTTGTTGTGCCTAAAACTGCACAGGGCTTGCGGTGAGGCTGCACCAGCACAGAGTAAAGCAGGACAATCCCCTCCCTTGCCTGGTGGGCCCATGGAGCAATCCCTCTCTGGACTTCCTTAGCAATGGCTTAAGTTCAGATGGAACTTTCCACCTGCGGTCTCCTCTATTGTTTCTTTCAGTGGTAATTCACTACAATTATATCCCTATTCCCTGCTCACACGAACTCTGCCAACAGAAAGCAATCCTGTCCTACATCCTGGAAGGCTAATATATTTTTTTTCCTCACACAACAGATGTCATCACATCAAAGAACAGTGATGATTATCAGCAAGCCTCTCAAGGCACACTCAAAGGCAAACAAAACACACACAGCTGTTCAATAACTCTTGTAGAGGACCCTCGGTATGCTTACAAAAATTCACACAAAGACAGGACCAGTAAGTCTCCATGCAAGACTTCTCCCAAGTACATGACAGTCAGACTTCAAAAAACTAGTCAGAGGTGATAAAAAGAAGGAATGCATGGAAAGTCTTTTCAAGTTTTTATGGGTAGAGGTGAAACAGAAGCATGTAAGTCCAAGACCCCAGCCAGTGTAAGATGCAGGTAATGGATGGATAACAGTAGGTTTTTGCAGGAGTTTTACTGAGTCAATGTGAAAGGATATTTGTAAATTTAATACAAAAAAATTCAGGGTAGTAGGGAAAAGTCTCAACGACACTTTAAATGCATGCAACTAGAAAAATCAACCCTACAGGAAAAAAAGGAGGAAACAATGCTGAAACAATGCAGCTCTGAAAGACAGTGGTGTAGTTGAGAAGGAGCACCTTTCCCTCCACTGGAGCCTTGGACTACCCTAATTTATGAACATTTGCACATGTGTGTACACAATGGCACAGTAAAGACAGGGAAAGAAGATGGCTGCAAAACTGTAGGTCTCTTAACACCCACTTTTCCTTTTCTTTGATCCTACAAGTAACCTGGGACTCCCTGCTTCCTTTCAAGAACTCCTTAAAGAAAAACCTTTTGTCTGTAGTCATGCACACAAGCCCTATTTCCACCTTTATTTGTCAATCAGTGCTAGCTTTTCTTCTCTGTTAAACTGGCTTCTTATTCACCATTATGGCTCCATTTGAGGCAAAGATTAGGCTCTGTATGGAGTAGTTTCCTGTGAAAAGTCTTAAGACACTTTTCCTACTTTAAAACTTACAATCTCATTGGAAAGCATAAAACAGAAAACATCATGCTAGAGCAGTTACAACAGTGGAAACACAGTCACTGATTATGATGTCTGGGAAGGGTCACAACATAATAACAATAAATTAATACCTAGGGAAAAAGACTAAAACCCATTGTTTCTTGAATTATAATATAAATTAGTATAGCATGAAGGAAAAAGAGCCTACATATGTGATCAAATTCAATGTGAAATCCCTCTTTACAAATATCTGATACTTATTATTTATTATCATCATCTTTAAATACATAGATCTTATTTACTCAAGTGCTGTAGTTATCTGAAACTGAAAGCTTATCTTACCATCAGACGAGGCAATTCTTTTCCTACAGTTGACATCTCAGAGTTCTCTTCTGCTTAAAAATATAGTTGCATTATTTTTTTGCCCTTGCACTATATCTGAATGATTCCATAGGAAATACACTTGGTCCATAAACAAAGCTTTTTTAAAAGCTTTTTCTTTTCTACAGCTGTACAGCTGAGCTTGCTAATTCATCCAGGTCCAAAAGTCTAAAGTGCACCTCTACAGACCGTCAGTGAAAAAAAGGTGTCTGAACACAAGCCAGCTTCAGAGCAGAAACCATATAACTGTGACAGTGTTTTCACCATTTCAGAGCTAATAAACTCTGCTTCTTAACATGAGAAACAGGTCTAATACTTCCTGGAAGACATTCAACCATAATGAAGGTCAAGTTATATCCCAGATGCATACCTGTAATTTCACTCTGTTCACGTCATTAACAACCATACAAAACTAGAAATGGTATCAGATTTCAAGCAGCTAAAATGGCTTTGCTGATGCTGCTCAATCCTGGACAATTCATTTTTACTCTGCTGGAGAGTTCACTGGCCTAACAGGATTCAAAAGCAGTGAGCATTCCAGCAGATATGCTCAGCAGATAGCTGCACTGTGACAGGAGACAAGATTGTTGAGAAAGCAGTCTTTCCATGGCCTCAGCTATATGCAGTATTTGTAGGTAAACTGCTACTGATTATTTAAAATAGGTTTGGTTAAACTGCCACAAGCTATGTCCATACCTTTTTAAACACTGTTTACAAATGGCTTAGACAAGAAAGAGATAAAACCAAATGAAACAGAAGCTTTTATTACGCAGTGTACATTTATTTACATCAAGACTCATACCAGCTTACACTTTACTGATGGTTATGTATGGAACAGCATTTGCAAAACAGACTACTGACAAAACTATGCAAACATGGTTCTTGCAGTAATGTCAAGTCAGCTTGGGAACAGCTACTGCTGTGGTTTCCTTGTGAAAGTGTAAGCACTTTATGATCTGATAAGTGACACTGTAGGAGTATATTATAATAAAGACAGAATTTCAGTTCCAACTCTTCATCCTCTCAAATTCACTAGGGGAACAAAAGCCTCATAATACATAGGCGCAAGTAATTCAGGGTTTAAACATGAAAACTACAGATCTGAAGCTTAAGGAGTTGCACTTGATGCTGTTTATCAAGGCTAGCTGAGCCAAGCAAGACTTCAAACTCTGTCCTTTTTGAGCTTCAGAAATTTATGAAAAGCTAAACTTCCAAAATACCAAATTTAAATATGCACAATCCAAATATCTGTATGTTGTTTACTTGTAATTCAAAATTAGCATGCAGTTCTGTGTAACTGGACTCCTGCTGATGTCAATTTATTGTTGAAATGCTAATTTCAAGCAATGAGTATAAATGCATTTCTTTTCTGTCCTTTCCCAAGAATCACTCAATCAGCCATTACCTGGACATCCAAAAAGTCTATACATTGAAGAAACAGCCTCCTTTATTTCTCAAGTATGGCAATGCACCTTCTAAACCAGAATTTTTACCTGAACTGTAGTAATATGGCTTCAGAGAGATGTGTAATTAAAGCATGAAGGGGAAATGGATCTCTCTGCTTCAGGTATCTTCAGGTACATTGAGGAAGTTATAGAACTGACAAATAGTAAACCTCAAAACCAAAGAAATCTGCTTATTGTATAGTCTGTGTGATAAGAGCTCAATTAATCTTTGGCTATACCTCCTATGATAAATACTTTAATGCATATATTTTTTCAAAACACCAGCTGGAGACAATTCAAAACAACCAGTGGAGATATTGGTTCTGTTATTGCAAAAACATATGCTTCATTGCTCAATGAGTCTAGCACAAAAGTTGAAATAGATCTGCAGTAGTCTTTAAAGGAGCCAAGAAAGCCTGTGTGATGTGCTGCTCTTCCCCCTTCAAACAAATGGGAGAGCTAAAGGAAGTTTTATTTGACAAGCTTAGAAAGTTTGTTTACCTGAAACTCTAGAGAACTAGAACAGCTACTCTGCAATTTTCAGCAAGTTCAGCTCTGGCCATAAATTACAGTGGATATAGCCCAGCAGACATGACTCATTGCTTTTGCAACTGTGCTTTAACACCTAAAAGGCCCTGCTCATCAGCCTGTTTCCAGGAATATCATCTTTTTGCACACCTGCCTAATGATTACAAGTGGAATTCCAGGCTTTTGTTTTTGCTCAGGTCCTGCCCCCTAAGACCTGATGTGCCCAGCTGTGTCAAAGCAATGTGAGTACAAGTGTCCCCAGTTTACATGTCAGCCTTGCTGATGAGCACTTTCCTCCAGACTCTTTGGTCATCTGGTCCAGCATTAGGTCACAGGAGTAACTAGAGAATAATACTCATCTGAGCAAGCAAAAGGAGAAAATTACAATGAAGACTGGCTATAAAAGGATTTAATTCTGGACAAGAAGGGGATTTACAGGGAGGAAGAAACCACTGGTAGGCTTCACTCATCTTTTGTTAAGAAAAGATATGTTCTTTTTTATTACCAAATACTAATACATTGCAAAGATTAGAGGCAAAATATAGAGTGATATCTCAAGAAGTTAAATATATTTACAGTTTTATTGATAATTTAAATTAACATGATGCAATCATTCCTTTGTAATGGAACTTTTATACTCACTTTGAACATTCCTCTTTTCATTTTCAACTTAATCAGACAAAAATTGTCAAAATCCATTACCAAGAAAAGCTGATTTTCAAAACCTGAAATTTCAAGATTCACGTTCTTAAATGTGCCTGCTTAAACAAAAAATATAAATAATTATCTTGAAAGATTTCTATAACCTGATTGTAAAATTGCTGTAGTAAACAATTTGAAACTATTTGATAAATATAGGGACTACCACAATAGTTGAGGTAGTCATAAGTTCGCAAGACTTTCTTCCATAAAAGTGTCTAAAAAGCTTGAATTTCAGAAGTCTGTATTTTTAAGTTTTTGTGTTAACCATAATGAAATCTGTGAGCATGTGTGAACACAACATGTATTTTTTAAATAAAAGGATTTTCCTGACAAGGAAACCAAACCATGGTTGACATCCTGCTCTTTCATTAGACCTAAATAATAATTCAAGGCAAATAAAAAAATGTGTGGACATTTCTTCTCCAGGAAAACATTAGTACAACCCATCTAACACCCAATTAAAGAGTTCAACTATGAAGGTAAAGGTAATCTGATATTATCTTAGAAATCCTTGTCAGGATGTTCTGTCCATATTCCACTTAGAAACAACATTATGCTTGCTTGCTTACTGTATTTTGTCTATATTGTTAATGGTAAAAAAATTACTTTAATTATTTGGTACAGCTTCTATTTCCACTACCACATGCAATTCAGACCTAATAGGATGTTGTAACACAGGCAGACAAGGTCGTATGGCTATATGGTCATATGGAACACAGACTTTCATGGCCCTGAAAAAAAAAAATGCCAAAACCTCAGAATTTCAGCATCTATTAAAACCAAAAATTTTGAAATTCTGGGATGAGGTAATAAATGAATGGAAAATTTAAAAAAGGACAACATAACTCATACAAAACCATTTGAATTTCCTTTTTTAACCCTCAAAGCTCAACATCAACACAGAAGACAAAGTCAGTCTAGAGAGAAGCAGCTTAGCCAATTTTAAAAATCACTTATATTTCACTGCAAATATATACAGAATTGACTAAAATGGCTAGTGTTGTTTTCAAGATTTTATGGAGGATGGGCAAAGTACCAAAAACTAGAGAAACAAGAAACAATACTTCCATTTAAAGAAGGAAACAAAAAAGGAACCAGTTCAGCCAGCTGAATTTCAATTCCTTAAAAAAAAAATAAGGGGGAAAAAATATTGGCAAAGTAGTTTGTAACTGCCTAGACAATAATATGCAATGGGGTAAAAGGCAAAATTCAGTTTGACATGCATGTTGAGGATAGATCCTGAAACCCTTCTAGCTTGCCTTCCCCAGCAGATAATAGGTTTGAATAAAGGAAGGCACATGCTGCTGGTAGTTTAAAAACAGTCAGATAAACTTCTCATACACAGCCTAGATATAGCAATTATTTCTTCCCTGGGGCATCTCAACAGACCTAACAGCTCTCTTCAGCACCTTCCCTACCTTCCCTATTCTGTGGTTCTGTGAAAACACATTTTAATTTTGCCATCCCACACATAAGGACAAAGAAAATAATCAACATGAACGCTTGAGAAATTGGAAAGCACTGGCTCCAGAAAGAACATTGGGAACTGTAGCTCGGGCTCCACTGTGTATTTGTTACTGTGGTTCAGCTGCCTAGAAGACTAATTTGAGCTAAAATGTATAAAAGTAGAAATATCAGGTAAAACAATCCACCCCCTTTCCTGCATACACTATGGCAATCCGATTGTTTGTGTTTATGTATTGCTGATGACTTTCCCAGTGTCAGAATTTACTTCAAAATACTGGAAGGATTTTTAAGGCTCCTGTTGATTTGGTAAAGAAAAGGAACCTCACAGTACACACCTTAAAAACCTCACTATAGCCAAAATAACGAGAGCTGAGACATTATTTGATATTTTTGCATACACACATGTATGTTTATATATAGACACACCTTTAAGATTCATTAAGATGTCAAAGAAGAAAACAAAGACTGGGGGAAAAATTAAGATTTTTTTCAGATTCATTAAGTAAGTCATAGAAAACCACAATGAATAAAAACTGACATTACACAAACGTGTCTTACAGAGATACCACTTCCTAGCAGCAAGAAACTTACTCTGAAAGCTCTTACTACAGGAAATGGACATCATTGCTTCAATTTTAAAGTAAATTTAGATACCTTTCAGAAACTTAACTTATATTCAGCTTCTGGGAGAGAAACAAAACTCTCTAACCTACATACACAAGAGTGAATCAGATTATCACAATTCCCTAACCTGGCCTAGAACACTTTCAGCTTCTAAAACATGTTTCCTAGTCTGTGCATTTTGCAGCGGAAGGGACTGAATACAAAAGTGACCTGATGCAAAGATAGGCAGGAAGAATACTCTTTCAGGTACCTCAAAGGCAACAGCCATATAAAAATAACTCCTTCAATTCTACAGAGTAAGAAAGGAGCTTTAAGACTTGGCAAGTGGAAAACTCAAATAGCCCTAGGGAAAGGAAAGAAGCGAGGAGAAAAATCAACATATTAGAAGGAAGATGACTCCTATCCATCAGGGAAGAAATGGTGAGTTGCCTCTTGAAAAGGTTCTTGACTTGAAATACGTGCAAGAGAAATAAAACTCATCTGCTCCCATAGTCTGAGCTGCCTGACATGTTTCAAGTTAATAGTACCTCAGGGTTTCTGCTGTCCTTCCATAGGCTCAGACTTGCCTGACAAAGCAGTTTCAAAGTCAGGGACATTACAAAATGCATTTTATTGTTATTGCTGTACTGATTAATCCATGTCTAAACCTACCCTGTACATCACATACAGTCTTTGTTTACATTTTATTACTGTACAAGTTGTTCCAAAGGAATCTTTCCCTTCCCTACAGTAACAACCAGGAAAAAAAATTTCCAGTAATAGATTATGTTTCCAAGTGTGGTAATTGTCACAACAATTTAACCTCCAGTCCATCCTAACCATTTCTAGAACAAATTCTCCCTTTGGCCAGCAATGCATCAAGTCTCACTCCAAAATACTGTCAAGGCTGCTACTGGATGCACAGCAGAAGACTTCAGCAATGTAATTAATTCATTCTACCTGTCTGCTAAAGAAAATTTAATATTCCCAGTTCAGGCACGATATTTTCTGTGACAGCAAAACAGTTTACAACTTACAATTCCCAGGCTTAAAGTCTCAATATTTCCATCACAGTGTTGTTCCAAATAAATAGTAATAATGGAATTTTGTATGGCAAAATAAATTATAAAGTGGTTGGAAAACAGAACCTAAGTTAAATATAATTAGTTTTTTTCTTAAATTCAGACATTATTGTAGAAAGGATTTTTAAAAGTTTAATAATGAGGAAGATTATTATGTACCAACACATACAGGATTCCAGAGGAGCCAAACCAAGATATTTACTCAGAACAGGAGAACCTTAAGACATTTTTGCTGTTTTGGAAGACATGTCAGAATAAGTAAAGTTAAAAGAAATACAGAATACACTCATACTCTATATACTCAGATCAGTATATTAGATAAATAAATACATTAAATATTTCCTAGGACTTTCAGATCATTAAGAATCAATGGATGGTTGACTGAATAGTACGTCCAGGCACCCATGAAACAGAGGGTGATATGGAAAGGTGCCATTTAAAAAACAATCCTAGAGCAGCTCAGTCCTGAAGCCCTGTTTCTGCCTGAATGAAATTTTGACTTCCTGGGACAGAAAGATAAAACCTTGTTCTACATGACATGGAAACAACAGAACATGTAAGAATTGAGATACAGGAAGAAATATACATGTATCACAGATATGCAGGGAAAAAGTAATTATACTATAGCACTCGTTACAGAGCTGATTAATGAAGAGCAGGAAAACATCATCAGCAAAGCACACAAGGAAAGGGCAGGCTGACTGTGTTAAAGCTCTTCTGGAGCTGAGCCATGTAACAAACACGGGAAACATTCTGACAGATAAAATGCTCCACAAAGTGTACTGAAACAAAGTGTTTGTTTAGGAGATGGGGGATCTTTTTCAGCATTTTAAGGTAGGTCTGCCTCCTCTTTGCAATGTTGGGTACTTTATAGCTGCTTAAACATCTGGCCAGTAAATACTATGATCTTCTAAAACTTCCAAGATTATCAAAACATTAAAAACTATGATTTTAAATGTTCATAACACTGGAATTAAACTTCATATGTCTTATAAATGGTACTTCCTATGCAGAAGAACAATACAGTATCACTAAAGCAAAACTCTATATGAGAGTACAGACCATACATTAAAACAGAAGCATTCTCTATTTTGGAGAACTGCATTTAATATAGATATTTAACATTACTTCATTTTTATTGAGCTCCAGTTAAATGTTGCAAACATTTTTGTTTGTTTTTAAGCCAGAAATGAAATCTGAAATTTTCTTATTTATTACCCAAGGGACACATTAGCAGCAGTACCTCCTTACTGAGCTAGGCTGTACATGTATTAAAGGAAAGCATCTGTCAGCTGAACAAGCAAACCAGGAGTTGTCCGTTTCAGTCAATACCTAATTTCCACATGAAAGCTAAGAATGTGTGCACCCACCTAGAAAAAACAACTCTAAACTTGGCAAATCACACAGGGTATAGGTTTATTTTTCACCAATACCAACAGTCTGTAATTGTTTCTTAGTCAAACTACCTGAACCAGCCGGCAGAAAAATTCCTGGGAGATTAAATATTCAGTCCTCCAGAATCAGGTCTGAATTTTCTACTTAACATCAAATTCATGTTATGATGCTGTTATTCTGGGAAGCAAACTAACATTTTCTATCTTTTTCCCCATGGCCTGAATCCATGGGCAAAGAAACAGTACTAATAGGCTTGTATTTTAATTGCTAGTACACAACTTTTCAGTCAACCATTTATTGATTCATAAGGCTCTGGAAGTCCTAGGAAATGTTTAACATCTTTATGATGTTAAAATGTTAAACATTTTTATGATTTCCATATGTAAATTAGATATTAGAATAGGACTTAATTACAAATTAAATTCCCCCTCCTCCCCCCATGATGAAGAGATACAGTACAGAGCTTTCACTGTAGGATAAAGTTGATGAAAATGATTAAAATAGAACTAGCTGGACAGTTTCACAGAACAACACTGTTGCTTTCTGCAGTTTCAGCATTTCCAGAACTTGGAGGAAAGCATAAATAGACTACAACAATGAAACAGAACTCCACCAGAGATCTGAGACAATGTGTGCAAACACAGGAACTTCCCTTTTTCAACTGTTGGTAGTCCCTGACTCACAGAATATCCTATATCAAAGAGTTTAGATGATATAAAGTCGGACATGGAAAAGCAGTAAATTTGTCCTTAACTGAAATTTGAGTTATTCTCAGAATTCAAGTGTACAGTGACTTTGGTGAGGATTGCATTTTCTATGCAACTGAAATGAATGTCAACACTCAGAGGAAGAATTCAGGTTGCATGAATGATTTTGAACACAAACAGCACCTGCGTAAACTCCCACTAAGCTTTGAGCCTGCAAACTTTGGCACTGTGGCATAATGCTGCTGCTGGTGGTGGTGCCCCAGAGGCACAGGAATAACTTTGCACACAAGTAGAGGTTTCTTTACACTTAGCACACTGCTGGAGTCCAGAAATCTGGACTGATCTGACAGCTTACTTCAACCCCTAAGCAATGCCTGCAATTCCTGCAGTTTTCAGCGGCTCTTAACTGCACAAAGGCAAATCCTTTTTAACACTTATAGCCTTGACAAATCTGAGTGGTAGCCATGGGGAAAAAGAAAATACCTCTTGTGTAGTTCAAGTACTCCTGTCAAATATCAGAAGATCTGCTGCAAAAAAAATGGATAGACTGTCTCAAAGAACTCCTTCCAAGGAAAAGTCAGGGCATATCTATGCAGGTTTTGCACATGGTAATGCATCAACAATGCAAACCAATACTAGTTTAGAAAGATATATGGGTAGGGTATAACTATAAAACTCTCAAATGAAGTAATAATAATGACAAGACAAAAGCACTTCTATTGCTACAGTTTATAGCTGTGGATAAAATGAAGAATAGTTTGTAGTATGGACTGACATATTTCTGAGTGGTAGCATTCTCAAACAGGAGGAAAGGAAAAGCTCTAGAAGGTTTAAAAATACTGAAACTCATCTTGATGCAGAGTGATTTCCATAATCTATTTGATCTAAACCAATGAACCAAAACTATTGACCCATGCACTTCTTCCTCCCAAATCAAACTATATTCAGTGACTTATCCAGCTCTGATTTACTGCCTCAAACATTAAATTAGTCACTTTTAAGTATGTTTCCTTTGTAGCATTTTTTTCCTTCAGTTGTTCAATAGAAATTATAGACACCTGTCTTCAGAAGTAAGGACAGAGAGGAGAGGGTTTAAGCTACAGTATCTAGAGCTTTTACTATGATTGAACAAACTGTTCAAGGCAACTTTTGCCTTAGTTTCCACTTGAAGCAGAATATATAACTCAGTCCAACCCCTCTGTGTAGAAGGCAATTATTTATCAGCTTCCTTTTGGCAAAGAATTCTTTCACCTCTTATTTTAAAGCACTGAGGGTACCAAGGTGTTTCCTGCTAAGCCATTTATCACAGCAGGCTTAGAACTTATTTGAACAAGAAACACAAGATAAAAAGGATATCACAGGCGTGCAGTGCCCCACATTAAAGGGAATGCAATTCTAATAGCCATTAAGACAGTTTTCTAATGCTGAAGATTCTCCTGCCAAAGCAAGCATTGTTAATGCATGTTTAGTCACAGCACTGTACAGACTGCTGATGTATTCAGGAATTACTGGCCCTGCTCATTTCCCCAGTTAGACTGCCCACAGAATTATTAATAATTGACATGTAACACCAGATATTACCACTGTTGAAACCCAGAAACCTGGGATTTTTGAGCTTTTTGTACTTTCTGGCACTGACCCCCAAGGGAATACTGCTTTTGACTTCAGGCCTTGGAGAAGGCTTCCAAATTTGAGTGATGGAGTTAAAGTCACGGGTGTTTAGTTAGAATAGAAGGATGTGATTTCACAAGGTGAAGGGTTTTGAATTTGAAGGTTTTAGAATATAGTAATAGGTATGGGACAAGATGGGGGATTTTGGGTGTTGTCTCCTTTCTGTCTTCTTCATGACTTCAGGTAGCAGTTTCTGGTTGGACGGTTAGTGCTGCAGTGCGGGTCACAGATGTTTGGTTATTGGGTCAAAAGTATAAATAATATAGGTGTTAATTCTCTATTGGACTGTTTAGCTTTAAAAGACCTTATAACTAGCTAGATTCACCTCCATTTTGCTTGCTTTTAGCTGGTAGCTAGAAGTGTTGCAGAACTCTCTGTACTTTAGATAAGATTTAATAAACAACCAAGCCCGAACACGAGAAAATTCGTCTCCTTTGTGTTTTTAATCCTGACTCTGAGTGAAGAAAGAAGAAAATGAAGACAAGCCACTAATTAAGTGGTGCAGATATCGCCTTTACATACCACCAGCTGTATATGCACACAAACCCACACCTATACACACATGTACAAACACTCCCTACTGAAATGCCATGTTTCTTCCATCAGGTCTCAACTTCTCAGAGGTGTGCACATGCTATTCCAAAATAGAGTCTGAACAAATGAATGCTTTTACCTTCATTTCTAGATTAAGAGTCTTCATTGTGAGGAACAATTAGCACCAGCTGATGGAGCTATTACTTTGGTTGAGCTTTGAAATCAGTACAAAGTTCACAGTAAGTTTGAAGTTACTACAGACTTGATTTTCTTTTTGCCAACACAAGAGAGATGTTCCTACTTCCTCCAGGAAACATGCAAGTAAATTCCAGAATTCATTATATGTTTGTGCTCTGCCTATTCCCTGGGCTGCATGATGAAAGATCCTGGACAAGTCAGCATAATTGAAGTTAAACATTTGCAGCATGCAAGAATAAAATTTTGACCTTTATCATCTGAATTTTTTTAAAAAACCTCACCTTTTCTTTTAAGAGTTAAAAGAAGAAACTTACAAGGGAATTTTGAAGTTTCTCCTCTTAAATTTATGTTTATTATTTGTAAACTCCTGCATCCTCTCAGCACAAGGAATTAATCAGTTCTTCTCTGAGCTTTTCCATTTTCCTAGCCAAACATCTGCACTTGCCTTCCTCCGTCTGCTGTTCTTGTTGTGTTAGTTTACCACCTCAATCACGGCAACTTCCTTTTCAGTTTCACTAAACAATAGATTGGTGCTCTCCTGAATGAGGTTGCCTTCTGTCTTTTCTATCATTCCATCTTTCCCCTTCACTAGCCTGAGGGGATAAGAAGAAACAACACTAGCAAAAGCTAATCTCCTTCAGTCCAAAAGAGACATTTGTTTCATTTTCAGTAACTCTCCATGCTAGTTTGTAAGATAAGGATATGAAAAATAATAAGACAAATGCAAAAACAAGACAACAGCAAGGGCCTCATATATATATGTATATATATATATGCATGTATGTACACATATAAACACTTGTTTTAAAGCAGACTAGGAAGAAGGCCATTTTAAAGCAACACAAACACATTCCGAAAAGCTACTGTAACTACTGTTAAACATTTACTTGGTTTTGCCTGGGTGCAGTATTACCCAATAGGCCATTTCCATTATATTTAATAAAGTAAGTGTGATGAGATGCTAAAGTAGTCAGAGTTGACAATTCATGACACATTTTAGTCACACATGCATTGTCCAGGTTATACAAACCTGTAAACATAAGAACCTTAAATAAAAAATAAAACAAATCTGTAGTACATGAATTCTACAAGCTGAAGAGGCTAAGGACAGTAAACAAAGCCTATTTCTGTAAGTCTCACTGTTTTAGGAGTTGCTAGGAGCCAAGAATGGATCACCAGATCAGACTGAGGAACAGAACTTCCACAGCTGCAGACTCAGAAGCTTTGAAACTGAACCACCTCGCCATTTTATCATCTTGATCCACATTAAAATAAAAGACCTAAAAGAATTTTCTTAAACTACAGTTAAAAAAAAAAAATCACATAATTCTTGCTTTCCTTGCAACAAATGTACATGAGCAAACTCTGAAGTGCGTATCTTGGGAATTTTTTATTATTATTGGAATGGTGTGTGAGCAACTGGAACTGTAAATCTCATGCCAACAGTTAATTCCACATTGACGACTCACACAATGATGTTAAACCATTTCTGCATAGACTTTCAGTCATGCTTTGTGTAGGATCCTCTTTTGCCATTACCAGCACACCGGTGCCTTACAGCAGTATGCAAAGTATCATGAAATTTAGCTAATAGGAATCCAACCCTTCTTCCAGGAAGAGGAATACTACTATGTGTAATATTTTCTTCCAACTTTCAATTTATTTTATAAATTAGAAGCAGCAAGCTCAATGTGTTCTTCTCCTTATGGGGGAAAAGAACAGTTGGGAATGTTCTTGAACATACTTGTTTCCCCATGGGCATTTAATTAATAATCTAGAAACACTCACCTGCAAAATATATAACACTATGCTTCCAAAGTCCCCACTACATTTTCAATCACAGTCTTGAGGTTTGAGTCTTTTGCCATCTAAGGACTCCTTTTACAACACTAAGCCTCATGCTTCTTTTAAGTATTGGAAACAATTGGTGATTTGACAAAATTCAGGACTACGCTACAAATTGAAAACAAAAAAATTGCAAAATTTAGTTGTTAAAACCTGAGATGTGACACAGTTTAGGTCACTGTGAGGTGACAAACTTTCTGAATAAACAACAAACTCCCCAACACTAAACTCTTTCCTATCAGTATCTCTAGATATCTATCACCCACTGTTTCCAAATTGCTAAAACTAACTTCTTACTTCACTGATTTGTCCAAGAATTGTAAAATGCTACTTAAGTAATATGTTCACCTCTGCAAACAATGGTCCAGACTTTCTGAGTTTGAGAGGAGAACAGAAGCCAAATCTCCTAGCAATTCCTTCAAATATAATTTTAACATTTTTCACTTCACCATTCCTCTTCTCATATATAATCCTTCACAAATAAGGAGAACTCAAAACACTAGAGGAAACGGCTCTCCTGAAGAGCCACAGCTGTCCCAGCCAATCCAGGGTTTGTTTTTTGTTGCCCACTTCTCATTTCATGTATGTTGAGCAGAGGGCTGACAAAAAGCATGCAGCCACTATGAATCCTCCTGGGAACACCTCCAGCAAGGTACAGTCTGGGAAACAGGTGCTTCACCCTCTGTCTCCTCACATCTTTGACACTTGGCTGCCTTCTTTCTACTTGCAAGTGCAATCCTCTCCCAACAGCATGGCTCACTGTGTTTTTGAGGGAGGGATACTCCTGGTTTTGGGACAAAAGCAGAGTCATTCCCTAGGTAGTGCTAACAAGAGCAAGCAGTAGCAGAGGCCCAGAAAACAGGGGAAGGTGAACATCTCACAGCCCACTTGCCTTTGTTAAGGCACTCCTTGCCTGCCTCCAGCAACCTGCCACTTAGACACAGAGTTGGGCAGTGCATTTTAACACCCTTCCAAAAACCTCTCCCAGTTCCTGTGCAGTTGTCTGAACTAGTATAAGCTGCTGGGAGATATACTAGCTTACAGAAACGAAGTTTCAAATGTTAGCTGTGCCTTTATTTAAGAAAAATAATAAGAAAGAAGTAATGTCATTTTGCTTGCAAGCTACCACCCAACAAAGACACTGAAAGCCGTTTATTCTTTCATATAAGGTGGAAATAGCAAAATACTGTTCCCATTCTCTAATAGGAATTAGAATTTTCTAATATGAACACACAGCTCTATTGTAATTTCATTCTCTTCTGAATAGAGCACAGCCTGTAGAACGAGAATTTGCTTCCCCTTACAAGCATATCTTGCAGTCGTCAGTCTGAAATGTCATCTGCTATCCAATCACACTTTTTAAAGCTCTCTGCTACCAGCTTCCCATTTTACTAACTTAGAATTGGCAAATATTTTGAGAAGATTAAGAGACTGTAAATTAAGATAACAAAATAAGAACTCTCAGAATTGCCTCACTACCTCTTTTACACTTACGGAGAAAAGGAAGACAACATGCATCTTTTCTTTCCACAAAAGTAACTAAATAGCAGCAACATTTATGTAAAGGGAAGAACACAGTTCATCACTTTCATATACATTACAGAAGAGTATAATAATGAAACTCCCTTTCAAATTTAGATCTGAAAGCATAGGTTCACCCTTCAATCTCACTAAGTCCCAGGATATGCAAACATAATGCTGACAAGCCAAAAAAACCCTAACTTGTTGTATCAGCCCTAAGGCACAGATATAAAAGGTTATTTTCAGGACTTCCTACAGCTTAGAAAAGGGAAGCAGCCAGAGAAACCTTTTCTTAAAACAAGTCTTCAGAAATCTCTGCAGCACTGAACAAGATTCCCCTCCTTCACACAGCCCCCTAATTACCTTAATTTGAACATATTCTAATTAACAGCTAGAAAGTGAGCATAAAAGGAATGAGGCTGCTCACTCTCCCATTCCTACTCAATAGGAAGAAAGTTTTTTTAAGAGAAAAGGTTTTGCTTGTTATCTAGCTGATAGCTAACAAAAAATTTAGGAATCGACAATACCATTACCATCCCACTCCTCCATTTGCAGCTGTTGAATTCCATACTTTTTTTAAGCTTCTGAGGAAGGCTTTTCTCAGTCACTTTTCTGGGTTATGATTTTAAACAAACAATTAAAGAGACTTGTGTATCAGGGAATTTAAAGTATATTTTACTGGTAATTCCTCCATAAGTGTACGTGTTATTTCCTCTTCACTTTGCCCCAAAGAGCATGGAATTTTAATAGGATAACATGAAAGCTTATAAAACCATCACTGAGGGTGCAAAGATTTAAGAAGGGAATGCTTAATATTAGTTAAGCAACATCAATAAGGTATCAGAGCTCATCTTTTAAAAATCTCAACACATAATTCTGTATAGATCAGGAATATAAATGCTTTTTTCAATAGCTGATTGGCAATTTAAATATTTCTAACTACTGCCTTTATCCATATTTAAATATAACTGAAGCAAAACCAATTATTCAGGGAGGAGGAAAAAACTGAACTTGAGTTTTAAGAGCTTTCTGGTAGTCAGCTTCCCTTGCCTTTAATCTTCCCTCTCATTCATTTCCTTTCCCATTTTCCTCTGTATCTTTGCCTCTTCTTCTGAAGGCAGGAACTCCTTCAGTCAATATTCCTGTGTTTGGTGCTTGTCCAAATCCTTGCTACTTGATAACAACCACAAGTTCCTTCACAAACTAGCCTTTCACAGTCCTCTGCTTCTGTATGCATCCCATCTGAACCACAACAAAAGTCATATGTGTTTTCCATATAATTTTCTACCTTTTTTTTTTTGAGAGAGAGAGAGAGGAAGTAGGTTAATGAGTTCTGATGTATTCAGTTATGCCAGATACTTAGTCAGCTGGAACATTCACTGCAGATGATCAAATCTCTCATTCAGTTGTGGTCTGGAGTTATTTTACATAGGGCATCAAAACAGTTTAAGTCTTTAACTTAAAAAAAATTCCAGAACTATTTAAATTGATTAACATAATTTAAAAAGAAACCATAGCTAACTAAAACATGATCAGAAAAAGCAACTTGATATTCACAAAAATGACAGTTCTGCAAGCGTAAACATTTTACTGAGCAGACATAAAAAAACCTTTAAAAGAATAACTGCCTTTAGTATAAGCTGAAGTCAATACATTTTAAAATGTGAAAACAACTTCAGCTCTAATTAAGATGCAAGAAAGTTCTCGAATATCATATATAGTCACCCAGAAAAATGCAAACAACAGATCTAGACAGTTCACACAGGCATAATTTTCTCAGGAGAAAAATGAGGAAAAAAAAATCACCACCAAATAAAACCCCAAAAACTTTAATTCATTCCACCCATCTAAAGTACTACATCTGTTCCAAAGAGGTTAAATGTGTTTGTTCTACTTGATTTGGATATTAAATGCAAGATAAAAGATCTCTAGGCAAAATGTAAAAGATTGTATCTTATTTTTGGGAAATAACCAGATTCCAGAGGTGTGTTCCTGCCCAGCCAATCCCCAGGCTGTCGTGCAGCTCTGCCACCAAGGGAAACTCGTTTTGCTGTTTGTCTGGGCAGCGCTGATGATGAATGGCTGCTTCAGGGGAAGAGATCAAGCTGCGTGGTAAATCTTCCTATTTGTTCCATCTGCTTTTCTATTTTAAACAGCTGCAGTGATCAGCCTGGCACCCTACATTAATACATGTGAATTTCGCAAGAGAAAACATTTCTATAACTGAAAACATGACCTAGGGAGGACAAACCTTTCTGAAACTGAACACTGCAACTTCAGCAAACAGCTGCAGAAATGTACTATTATTTTGTATCTGCCTTACAGGAAAGATATAGCATAATCATAGCTCAATTCTACAGCTTTTACAAGATCTACTTTGCAGCCATAGCTGGTTTCAAGATGGTGTTCTCCATATTTCATTCTCTTGCCTAGCTCCACTTTGCAATACAACTTGTAAGATGGTAGAATAAATATGCAAACAGAGTATGTTTATTAGAATATGCAACTCAAATATACAAAAGCCTAACCTGTAAGCCGTACTTATCTTCTAACTGTGCTGTGGTTTTACTAATGTAAGGTATGCCAATTCAGCCTGGCTCCAAAGGTCACCATTTTAAAGGAATGCTTTCAGTAAAGCCCATTACTGACTTTAAGTTAAAAAGCCTGGTAAACATACTGAGACAAGCCATGGTTTGGAGTGGTTTTCTCTCCTTTGGTTACAAACACCATTCTTGACTGGTCAGATTCCAGTGTGGCCAAGTGCTGCTTTCACTTATCATTTCACTGTGTTGTTCTTTGTCTCCTGATACACTGTGCAGCACTGCTGTGTTCTGCTAAACAGCTTCCTCACTTCTCAAAGCTAGCTACATTTCAAATGCCAGCAAAACAAAGTTTAGTGTCTTGATAAGACTATCTACCCTATCCCCAAACTGAAATGTTCTAGGATTCTAAGGAAGGAAAATGCTAGCACATGCAGATGCAAAAAGAACATGGTTCTTTTCCTATTACTTTTTCTCTCCCCCACCTTAAATTCAGTTTCTTTGAAAGTTTGAACGTGTTTAGCCACTTCTGAATTAAAGTAAATGAAAAGTGAAGTGAAATGGCAACAAAATGAAATTGCAAACAACAGCACTGTAGGTTGCCTTTTCAAATTACCACAAAAATTACATCTCTTAGGTAATTTCCACCATACTCTATGGATAATTTTCTTCACACAAACATGTCATGCTACAGAACTTTTCCAAAGTGCAATGATATATAAAAGTTAGCAGAAAGTATTTCAACTTCAACTAAATACACTTCTATAATTTCCTCCTATCAGCTTTTCACATAACTCAAAACTGTTGTGAAGTTCCATGAGCATTATTTACATTTTACAGATAAACAAACTGAAATGGGGCTATAACTCATCAAAGACCACACAGCAACTCAGAGAGTGGCAAGGCCAGGAATAGAACTCGTCTCTCAGGCCATTCCTAGAGCTGTTAAGCCCATTTCAATATTGCTGAAGTAGGAGAAAGTACATTTTGGGGAAAAATGCCAAAGGAAGATTTCCTAGTAAAGAGTCAGAGAAAACATTCATGTGCCAAGTTCTTGAGAGATCAAAGTCTCGATTATATTTCTGTCCCCTCCTTGCAATAAGACAACTTGTTGAAAGTGCCTTTCAACAGCAGGACACAAGAATGTGAATGTGACACCAAGCTGGCAGAGGCTTGAGAAGTTAAGATTTGATCTTAAAGGCTAACTACAGTATCTTTTGATTAGCAGAATTTAAAGCTGACAAGTTTATAGATTCAAGGTAAAACTTTGCAAGTACAATGACCGAACAATAAAATAACCACAATTCCAGTGCTAATCTCTTAGGAAGAAATCAAAATTATTTGAGAACTGTCTGTACAGCTTCTATTATTCCCCAAGTTTCATTTTAAGTAAGATTGTAAAATTTAAATAAGTTTGAAGGCTATAGGAGACACTTACCACCTTTAAGGTGAATTTCAGGAAAGAAATGGTAATTTTCTGTATTAAGACAGACCTAAAGTAGACATTTTGAATATTATTCTAACAGTAACAATACACGGTTAAGTCATGCTATCAAGGCATTTTCTTTTGGTACACCAGTAAGGACTGGAAAAATTGTGCAAAAAGCCTCTGCACAACCAGCATGAAAAAAAACAGGTCAAACTAACAAAACAAAACCCCAAACAAAGCAGAAAAATTCTATTTCACTTACCTCCTTTCAGCAGATTTATGCAGATAATCCTAAATTGTCACACACTGCCAAGGAGCTGCAGCACTAAATTGTGACCTCCTCGAGGCTGACAGTTTTTCTTTCATTCAGGATTTCAAACAGCTGAACTTGATTTGCTTTATTTCCCCACCTCCCCACCCCGATGTCCTGCCTCAGCAGTACCTTCTGTTATGCTACTGTGCGTCAGCAGGATGCGTTCCTGCAGCCCCGCATGCTGCATGATGCAAGAAGGTGCAATCCAGAAGGGCTGTTATTGATACAGTCCCAGCAAGGTGTGTGCCTTATGGGCACACAAAGTTGGGCAGATTCTGTCTGTACAGTCAATACAGAAATCAATATCTTTATGTAGTAAGCACCAGTGGAAATGAACAGATCTTTAAAAACAAATTTTTGATTTCACGATGCAACGTGAAAGTTGACGTCATGTGACACTAGGAAAACAGTAAGATCATGGCAAAGTAGGAAGCAAGAGCAATGAGATGACGGTGACAGAACAGGGAAGGGAAAAGCTGAAAGGAGTTCAGTTTAGGATACACTAAGTAAGGTAGTCATCAAGTCATCAGACATAAATATGATCTATGCCCAGACAGCTGAGATAGAAAATGGAATCTGAAATTCAGAGACCAAAGCTTGTCTACCTTAAAGAAAATTAATAAGGAAAACATTGATGAGTTTCACAGCGCAGAGTAAGTGTAAAAAAGCTACAACAATACCCTGCATATATAATTAATATGAACATAGAGAATTTGTACAAAAACACTAGAATCAAAAGATCTTTATTAGCCTGGGACTAAAGACATTTATTGATTGGATTTTACCATTCACATTGCTTTCATTCTTAAATTCTGCCAATCTAATATTTGCAAGTTCTGCTCTTTCCTTACAATGCCTGGTTGTAGAGTTTAGTGAAGTAACTGACTGCTAACTGCCAAGTATTCCTGTGCCTTAGCAGGATATAGGCACTTCATTCCAATAACATGATTTTATTTGGCAGTTGGCACAAAACAGACATTAGGGTTATGATTCAGTATTTGGTTGTCTCAACAATCTAATGCTGAATGAACTTTTATCTCCCTGCCATTTGGTAATCAGACTATAAGAAGGTTAAAACAGGGAAAAAAGTTTCTAAAACTTTTTTTCTACAGAAATCTTCATATTTCACAGGGCACTTTTCAAGAACAAAAACACTAAACAATCAGCCAGAGGTGTATATACTCCAAAGCAATATTTATTGTGTTACTATTAGCTACGCTTTCTCCTAATACCTCTCTCTACTGCTCCATATAAACACTCACACAAAGCTCTTACTGAAAAATAATGCTTTGCTTTGAAAAGATTCTCAAAGATTTATGTTCTCACAACCTCACGGATCACAGAATTTTCCTTTCTCAGAGCCCAACAGTGAAGGGTAAATAACACCAAACAAGTGTCAGAAGTCTTCCTAACTTCACAAGCTACGGTGTTGCTCTTCCTCCTCAACCTGTACTTCTCTTTCCCACTCCAGAAACAGTAACTAGACTTCACCTGGTGTCAGCTCCCTCTCCAGAGGGAGCAGCTTGCATTACAACCCCTGCTCAGCTCTGAGCACTGCTGCACAAGGCTCTGCCTGGCTCCAAACACCTGAAGTGGGCAGTGAGCTCAGAAGCCTCTGTCCTCCAAGAGGCTGAATCTCAAGCCAGAGGTGCAACCTGCTAGACTGTTATCTGCTGCAAACCATACCTCAAATTCTTCTCCTCCAAGAAGGAAGAAAAGAAATCACTACAAGAAATGGTATTATTTGAGCTTGGACTGTCCCCTCATTCCATGAAAGCCTAATGCCAGAGTTCTGCACTTGTTTTCCCCTTCAGCTTATACAGTAGTTCTTCTAAAAGGTAAAAAGTAAAATTCCCAGACCAGCACTTGGACAATGTAAACTGTAGGAGCTCAATGCTATTCCTGATCTCTGGTCCAGGTACAGATCTAACTACACTCACTACCACCTCTCTAAATCACCCTTTCCAAACCAGCTGGGTCTAGTAATGCGTAAGGGGTCCACAAGAAGGAAGTTACTGTGGGAGACATTAAATTAATAAATGATCACCATTTAGGTCAGGGACACGCCCAGATTTCCAGCAGGGAGAAATCAAGCAGACCATTACACAAGTATACAGCTTTACCAGCTTCCATTTTGCACAAACTGCTACTTTGCCTGGTTCCACACCCAAAGTGTAATGATCTACAACAAAAGGGCTGACTCCCAACTCCCATCTTTTCAAGGACATTGATAACTTAATGTTAAAAGGAAAACTATGGGGGTTTTGTTTTCCTTTGGTTTTGTTGCTTGTTTCTCTATGTGATATTTTGAAGATTAAAACTTCACAGAAGAGGGAAGGAATCGCCAAAAAGGAAGTCTGTTAACCTGACAATGGGCCAGCCTTCAGTTTTATGTTAGCTATTCCAGAAACAACAACGAACCAAACAAAAAAACCCCAGACTATTTTAAAGTTCCATATTTATAACTCTAGGCTTCTGATGTTCATAAAAGCTTTTACAACTAAGAGGTCACTAAACAGTCACCCCAGGTATCGTATAACTAATTCACGTCACTTGGGGAAGGTAGGGAGAAAATTATTAGCCCAGTCTTGTGGGAAAACAGAGAAGAACTGGCCATCATCAGCCACCTTCTTTAATCTACTGCCAATAGATTAAACCAATAATTGTCTACAGCACCACTTGATGTTTGGCATTTGCTACATTTCCTTCCTTTCCAAAATCCTTTAAGAAAAAGTTTTGAAGATGCTGGAATATATGTTTTAGCATGCAGGCATGCTTAAACACAGAAGGAAAAGAAAACATTAATAAGAGCTGTTATCATAGTAAGTTCACACAACTGCAAACAATCAATCTACCACCATCTTGTAAGTTAAATCTTGTTACTTCAGCCACAGCAATTGACAGCATGCTCCCCATTTGATGTGTTTTACACAGCAAGTCCAACACAAGTCAGTTTTTTATAGATAAGCTACTCCAAAGTTAATGGTAATGGTAGTTCATGTGCAATCATGGGAAGTTACCCTAAAATCAGACGGCCTGAGTGTGAAGGGAAGTGTTAGCATATACCCTGTGAGCTCAGTCACAGAGAAACACTCAGGTGCTCTTCAGGTTGCAGATTTTCATGGTACTGTTCATGAAACCTCAGGCATTTCACAATGCCCATGGCCATCCACTATGAGCAAGATTCAACTGCACATATATCTGTGTTTGAAAAAATGTCTGTTAAACAGAGTTGAAGCATAGTGTTATTAAAGAGATATGTATTTCATCTCCTATTGTTTGATATAATTAGGAGATGGGGAAACAGAAAGGCCTCTGCACATTTAATATATGCTATTATGTCATCTACTTGCATGTTTGCTTGAGGCTTACTTCATTTGGCCTGAATATAAACTTGGAAGAACTTCAGGTTCTTTTAATGCTAATGATCTAGTTCCTGCATAGTACAGTCAATTGAAAAAGCTTGACATGGGAAAACTTAAATAGCAACAAGAATACACAGTTCTCTTCAAGAAGAATTTCAGCTTCATCCTCTATTAAACTCAACCCAGTTGACAATATTTGTCAACACTGTTTTGCTCTTCCTCCAGACTGTTCTACTGGTTCTGTAACCTTGTTTCAGCCACTTAGCTGCAGCAGGTTACTCACATCTCAGTGCACTTGGATTTTGAAAGCAAGTCGTAAATCCACTAGAAACCAAATGATTCCTTTCTAGGTCCCAAACTATTCTATGGAGTCTTATACAAACACCCATCGATATTTTAAAGAACTGTTCTTCTTTTCCCTTAATGGAAACTTTTAGATGCAAACTTTTTTCTCTGAAACTAAAGATAAATAGAAAACTCATAAAAATTACCAAAAGACACCTAGTTTTTGGTTCAAACCTCCACCAAGAGCTTCTAGCACCAGTCAGTTATAAAAGAAGAATGAACCTACAGTGCCCTCAAGTGTGAGGGGATAAGAATTCTGGAGAATAAGAGGAAGTCTGGAGATCTGAGAAGGGAGAGAAAAGTTCTCAAGCCTTCAGGAAGGACCCTCACTGAAGAGAACGATGCTTACCAGCATGTGGGGTTAATCACCCTTATGCATTAGGACAGACTGAGTACTATAAATGTGAAGAAATGACAAAACACCTGCACTTTCAACTGCCCTTTCAGATGCTTGTGAGCTGGAAGTTTCATGTGCATTCTCACCACAGGAACATAAAAAAGGCAACTTAGTTATCTACTGCAGAAGCCTCTAAATAGTAATTCAAGGAAGTACCGCTTGCTGGAAGACCAAATTTACAAATACAACAAACACTGTGCAGACAAGTCCAACCATGTTGAATACAACATTTCTTCAAGAGTATGAATCTCTTAGCAAAGATCACACTTCATTCGACTTCCCAGGAACACAAAAGTTATCTTTTCTAGTTATACAGAAATTGAGGAAGGTAATGCACCTTAACTAGCATTCACAAAACCTGTGGGTCAAGTTGGAAGTCACCTAAGATAACCAACAGGAAGTACCAAAGATAGGAGTGCCTGATCAGTCTCATCTCTCACTTTGCTAGAGCTTTCTGCCCACCACAAAAAGGCAGCTGCATCTATTCATTACCACAACCTCAAGCCTAGAGACTGGTGCTCTCACCTCAGCAGTGAGATTACTTAAACAAGATAGAGGCCAAGTCCAAGTCATTAATGGGCCCTCTCTAAATAAAGTTAAGATGCATAATGATGGCAACACAGCCAACACTTCCAACTGCATTAGTCCTGCTTTACATGCAATTCTTAGGTTGTTCACAGGCCTGGAAATGAGAGCAGAACCTAGTTCAATTCTCTTATCTTTGGAGCCCAGGCATGTAAAGGGCATGACTTTGAACCACCTCAGGGAGAAAAGATGCTGAACTCAGAGTCCTCACTCTTTGGGAATGCTCTAAACCACTGAGCTATTACTCAGGAGTGGGAGGGGTAGCTTTGGTTTGTTTTGTGCAAAGCCCATCTGATAGGTCTTCAGTAAACATGCTCCAAGAACACCATGTTCTGCAAGCCCTGAGAGGAGACAGAAGGAAACATTTAACCTCTGGATCTACAGTGAGCTTACTTGAGCACAGACATGGAACTACTGCCCACTTCCAGACCTAGAACACCTTTAAGCATGGCTGAACGTCTGATGAAGTTCTGCCTAGATGCTCGTTGACTTTAGCTACAGAGTTAGAAGGATCCCGAGTTTTGAAGCTCTGAGTTGGGTCATAAACATAAGCTTCCTGAACTCAGCTCCTTTGTCTTGACAAATAATTATAACACAGGACAGAGGAACCCTCATGTTGGTGGGTGTAAGTGCAGGAATCTGAAAGTATCTTACTCCATTTAAAACGAACAAACCTCCAAACCCCAACCAAGCAAAACAAAAACAGAAACAAACCAAACCAAACAAACAAAAACCAACCCCCCCCCAAAAAAAACCCAAAAACCACACCAAACAACAACAACAATTAAAAAACAAACAAAAAACCAACCAACCAAAACAAAACAAAAAAAAAGCAACCTACCAGCTGTACTCTAAAAACCATTAAACCATTAAGTTTGAAAAGCAAAGCATTCTGATGCTAGCAACTACCAGAAGTTGACTCGACCTAGATGATTTCAATTTTCAATTTTTAAGTTTTCATTCTATTGTTGGGAGAATACTTTCCTGTTAGGATTACCTTTTCCCATAGTGCCATCTGTTGCAGGACCTCACCTCTTTTATTGTTTTTCTGAACAATATATTAATAATAAAGCAGGGACAAACTTGTCAATGAAAATACTGCATAGTAAACTCTGCCACAATCATAACCCAAATGTATCCCAAGTGGCTGAACCATTGCCCTGAATGAGGCTGCAAGAAACAGTAAGAAACAGTAAGTAACAAAGCACAAGAAACAGTAGAGCATTGCACCTAAAAATACCTCTAAGATACAAGCTAACTCTTTCATATAGTTGTAGTATAGTAAGGGAGTTGAAACAATTTGAATATTTGCATCTAAGAGGCCACAAACTTCAGCCCCCTTCTTTCACTGAAATACCATCTATGTTCTGATGCACTAGACACAGGCAGTAAATCTCTGGAGACACAAGCAGTCTCTGTTGGGTCACTGCTATAGCCAGGTTGAATTAAGTAGAGCATCTTTCCCACTGGATGAGGCCTTGCCATAAAGCAGACCAAAAGCTAAAATGCAGCCAGGAAGTCAGCCAGCAGGGTCCCTTTGAGCACACACCAGCAACTGCTGTGCACCACAGCCACACAGCAAATCATACAGTTTCTGTACTGCCAAAGAATTGTATTTTCCACTATCTCTTTGTACTAGTGGACAATTAACAGTATTTAAATAGATTTTAGCCTTGACAATGCAGTAGTTTTACTCTGCTTGGAATAAAGAAAAAATCAAAAAAAAAAAAAAAAAAGAAAAAGGCAAGTAGCAACACTACCACACAACACATTATTTTACTTAAGATAATACAGTTCAGCAGAAAATATGATTTTATTCCAGTGATAGCTTAAACATGTTTATTGGCTACTTTTGTTTAACAGAAACTAAAAAGTCCTAAAACATTAAATGCCAGCCCTCTCTCCTCAACTAGAATCTACTCTTCTGTTGAATTTATTCTTAGAAAACTGGTTAGATGCCATGCGCTAGTTTAAAATTCTTCGCTAGTAAGCTCAAAATTAAAATTAGGAGTTATTCACCAAAGTTTTCTAATAATTTAATTTCCCTTTGAGTCTTTCATGTAGATCTCTTGCTAGATCCTTCAGAAAAAGAAGATACAGTGATTATGGCTATTCCTTTCACTTAGTACCTGTACCAGTATTTTCTGGTTAGATCAGAGAAAGTCTATGCCCTGGCCCGCAACAGAAGACACCATCATACATACTCAGGACTGATTTCCTTCACAAACCTCAGCTATTTTACTTCAACTCTTTCAATTATTAAAATATCATTGTAGTTGGGTAGGGCATTTTTTTCTGTTGTTATTCTGGCTTAGGGGGTTTTCTAAATACATGGGCATGTATGCCTCCTGTGCTCAGAAGAGGTGACTTCTTGCAGTCAGTGCCTTCTTTCGGTTTTGTTTTTTTTAAAGACATATTGATGCCAAGGTTTCATTAACTATACAGAAGTAATGTTGGGGAAGCTTCAGTTGGAGATAAATGCCTTACAAAACTGAAATAGTGACAATTGTGCATTGAAATAGAAATAGGCATGAAACTTGCATATAGTATAGTATAGCATAATAGTTCATATATTAAGTGCTGATTCACCTACTATCACAAACTTCTTATTCATGAATGCTTTTCTTCTCCCTTTCCTACAACTGTGTCAATCAGCACTGTTTTAAGTCAGTTTCAATCACATTATTTCTAAAGAAAACTAGTAAGAAGTCATCACCAACAAAAAATACCTAAAAGTTTGTATGCCCCATCTCAAGAATTTCATGTTACTATTCTGCAAACAGAATTACCATCAGACAAAAAGGATAAAAGTTTCATTTCTCATGAGTTTTAGAGTAATACATCTCAATTCATATTGATGTCACTTCAAATAAATCAAAAACAGGCAAATAAAAAACATAAGACATGAAGTCTCCCCCAAGTGTTCCTTCAAATTCATTACATCTTCCTGGAGCAGGTGAACCAGCTTAAGTTCACTCCATGTGAAGTCCTGTGAAGCACTTAGAAGTGAGGAATATCTATTTACTGCTGCGGTAACTGGCACACCTGGTAGCCCACACTGAGCCAATTTATTCCTGAAAATACTGCAACTGCATTCATAAGACATTACATTAAATCTCTCAGGCCCTGCTGAAAGGTACACCACCACAAAAAAATGGAGAACTGTGCTTCCAGGCTTCTTATGGCCCACTAAAAATTGTTTCCTGCATATTCTACCCACACTGTAACTTCTCAGATTAAGAGACAAGTGTGAGTGTCAGTTGGCAAAGTGATCACACTTACGGCCACTGAAACTGCAGGAAAGGTGAAATCTGTAAGGGGAGACACATGATTGTTCATAACAAATGGAAGTACTAAGACAGATTTGAAAGAGAATCCTGCAGCAACCTTTCAAGATGCTTCTGGACAGACCAACCAGCACACGGGCATCAACCCTGCAAGCACTATACCACACTGAAAGAAGCAGCCATTCTGGCAATTTAGGGCTGCTCTCAGGAATAATAGGCAGTTTATTTTCTTTCAGGATAATGTCTGTGGTACACAACAACACCTTTAATGAAGTACCTGCTTTTAATCTATAATTTTTAGATCATCTGATGGTATTAATATAAGTACCCTGAGTTAAACAGTTCCCTCCAAATGTGACAGTGAGTGCCCAAAATACTACTGCTAAGGTAAATACTTCAGTTCAAAATTAAAATTTTCAGAAAAAAAATAAAGGAATCCCCCCCCCAGATCCTACCACAACAATCTAATGAAACAGACGTGTTTAGTATCGTAATAAGTTTCATCAGAATAAAGAAAAAATGTTTTCCTCTTGTGGTACAAAAAACATAGTGTCCTATTTCTGTAGCACAACACACTCTTTTCCCCCCTCTTCAAAAAAAGATCCCAGAAGCTGAATGTTAAAAAAGCCACACTAACATGTATTTCATGCTAGTTTTCTGAAGTCAACATATGTAGAAGTGTTCTAAAAAGGAAGAGAAGATAAACACTTAACATTATGATTGGAAAAATTATTTTAGCACATTTCAGTCTTCAACACAGTTCTTGTTCAACTCACCTCATTAATCTAACTGGATTACCAGTACTCAGATTTGATCCTTCACCCACTTTACAGGGCCTTCAAAGCTTCCTCACTACTTTGGCTTTAATATAAAGCACTTTTGGACTGAGGTAAATACATTTCACAGCATCTGGACAAAATGTGATTTTTTCCTAACTTGATAACATTTTAAGACCTCAGGTACTTATTTCTCAATGTGACATCTTGTCAGTAAAAATGACCTTTAGGGCCAAGTTAAGTTCTGAGATGAGGCAAACTCCAGTTCAGTACAGATCCCACTTATGCTTGAATGAGATACTCCTACATCCAAGGCAAATGCTGTTTTTTACAACTTTAAATGAAAATATGAAACTCCTAATGCTTGAGAAGATCTGCCTTAACTGTTCAACTGCCTTCACAAGTCACTTAGCTGAGAAAGACAAACAAGAGACTGGAATATGAGACATTTATGCTCATAGTTTTTGGCTATTCTAAGTGTATTTTTCTTCCATGAGACTTTCAGTCATTACTGAGGAAGCCTTTCACTGCAAGCACTTTGTCAAAAGCAGCACATTTTCACAAAAAGGGGTTTTATTTTTTGGAGATACCAATCAACTTTTTAACAATCAAATAAACACTGATATTCTAGCAAATTCTAAATTTTACTCTCAAAAAAACACACCAAAGAACTAGTTCCAATGGTGGTGGGTTGGTGCTGCCTGCATGCCAAGTCTTCACCAAAGCTGCTCACTTCAACTAGACAGGGAGACAGAAAATAACAAAACAAAGCTCATAGGCCAAGGTAAGGACAGGGAGAAATCACCCACTCACCAGTTACCATCACAGGCAAAACATACTAGCTTTGGGGAAATTAATTTAAATTATTAATAAATCAGAGTAAGATAACGAAAATAAACCCATATTTTCAAGCATCTTATCCCCACCAACTCTACCTTCTTCTTGGACTTAACTTCCCTCGTAATTTTTTCTATTTCCTCTTTCCTAGCAATGGAGGGGAACATGGAATGGGGTTGTGGTCAGATACACTGTGTCTGCTGTTCCTTCTGCTCTGCTCCAGGGGTCAGTCCAAACAGGAGGCAGCTCTCCGAGAACTTCTCCAAAGTGCATCCTTCCTCAGGGCTGCAGTTCTGCATGAACTGCTCCAGCTTGAGTCCCTTCCAGTGGGGTGGAGCCATTCAGGAACAGACTGCTCCAGCATGAGTCCCTCTCAACATCACAAATACTGCCAGCAAACCCTCTACAGCTCCCTTCTCCACAATGGCCACAGTTCCTACCAGGAGCCTGCTACAGCACAGCCTCCCGGACTTCCTCAGGCATGCACCTGTTCTGGTGTGGGATCCTCCACAGGCTGTAGGTGGAAATCTGCTCCACCGCAGATCTCCACTGGGACATCGTGCCTCACCATGGTCTGGACTATGGGCTGCAACAGAATCTCAGCTCCAGTGCCTAAAACACCACCCCCCCCTCCTTTTTCACTGCCCTTGTCTGCAGAGCTGTTTCTCTCACATATCCTCCCTTCTCTCACTGCAGTTGCTATTGCCCAGGGCTTTTTCCTCTTTCTTAAAAGACATTCTGCCAGAGGTACTACCACTGTCACTGATGGGCTTGGCCTTGGCTAGTGACAGGCCCATCTTGGAGCCAGCTGGACACAGGAAATTTTCAGCAGCTTCTCACAGAAGTCACCCTGTAGCTGCTCTGAAATGAAAATCTTGCCATGCAAACCCAATACAAATACAGAGCCAAAGGGGTAAAAAAAACAAAATTCATTCTTTATTAAATAATCTGCCCTACACATTTCTGGGACTTCATTTCCTCTAAAAGAGAGAAATAAATAAGATTGCTGTAAGATCCTTCTAGAAATTTAGAATTTGCATCAATAATAACAGCATTCCTTTTAGGATACTCTCCTGAAGATGATGCTGGATTTCTAAATCAGACTCTGAAGACTCATGATCCTGTGTAATCATGTGAAGGAAAGCAACTGCCACAAGGACTCTATTTTCTTATCACAATACAATATTGTTACAATAGAATATAATACAGCATGCTGCTTCAATTCTTTATCATTCTATGACATTCAGAACTGTTAAGAACTCAAATAACTTCTTATAAGAAGCTTCCCCTTGCCATTCAGAAGTCTCAGGATTTAAGACTTCTCAAAGAGACCTCAATATTCAGGAGCATAAACTATGTAAGAGGTCTTACACTAATTATATATTACAGACTATGACCCATGTGAAGAGCGTCTGGTAGGAGATGGAGAGCTTGATTTCAATGAGGATCAGAATCTACTGTTGCACCAGATAAAGGAATCAAGTCTCAAATGAGGCTATTAAATTATATTACCCCTGGCTTCTATTACACACAGAAAGAGAAGATATTTAACATAAAACCATCTTTAGGAAAATAATTTCATTCTATTTCAAAATTAATTATGCATGGCTTAAGAATTTAGTTATAGTAATTTCACAATTATAAGCCACACCTGATTATGAGCCGCACCTCCCGGTAGCCGGGTAGACCACAGGATTTGTCCATATATAAGCCGCACCTGATTATAAGCCGCACCTTTTTTTAAAAAAAAGCGAGGTTCCATGTGTAACAAAGTAACAAATTAGTAACAGAATCACTGCCAGCTGGGTTTGGTGTCAGGTGCTCAAATTGCAACAGTTTTCATAGACCAGTGAAGCCTTTAAAGGCAGCCCCAGGCACCCTTCCCAGCTCTGACTAGCATTTTGCTGGGATTTGTCCATAGATAAGCCGCACTGATGATTAGCTGCACTACTAGGGTAGGCTGGATTCTTCAATGAAAAAGGTGTGGCTTATAATTGTGAAATTACTGTAGTTCTTTGTTAGATTGCCTCTTATATTGTATATGCATTATAAAAACTTACAATACAATGTCTTTCCTATTTGATTTCCACTTACATTTCTTAGCAGTTTTAGACAACAAAGGAGCTCAATGCTTTTTACAAGTCCTGACTAGTTGGATTGTCCGCTCTTATTTTTAAACAAATATTCAAGTAGTACTGTAGCAGAATACTCTGCCCTGGAATGTGGTCAAGCAACTTGGACAATGTCCTGTTTGCAAAGCTATCAGTGGTGGACTGAGATCAGGCCAGGTGCTGGTTTTGGTATTGAACTATGCTAAAGTAGTCTGGCTGACTAACCCCAAATCAGTGTCCTGATAGTGAGGCAAAGATTTGGCAGACAAGCTGCTAAGCTGACATGGGACTGGCAGTTGGCCACTTCATACTGTGAAAGTCCAGTCCACTTTCATAAGGCTAGGTTTCTCTAGCATATTCCTTCTTGACACTCCCCAAGGATAAGAGAGGATTTGCCCATGAGCATTGATAAGGTGAGTTACATCCACATTACTCACTTATTCCTTCTTGTGAGCTTTAATATAATTGCTTTGCAATAGTGCACTGTATTATCCTATATCCTACCCATACAATGCTAGCAGTTTTAACTTTCATACTGTCCAGGAAAGAATTCTGGGGCTAAGATTGCATCCAGCCACACCTGGACACCTCTCTGAGAAGGAATTCAGAAAGCAAGGGGTTCCTTTCAGCACCTCGTGGCTCAGCAGCAGGACTTGTCACTCCACCCTCAACAAGTACATAGAGCAAATATTTTGAAGATTAGTATTCATTTTTCTGCTGAATTTTGAAAACACATGCTGATAGACTTGTATGTTTGTTTCTGTTTGTTTCAGAATCAAGGTGTCTCCTTACAGCTTTCCAAAACAGCTACATGTGAAGAGAACAATCTTACCCCAGACCCTCACACAGGACAGAACCAAACAGGTTATATCAGCAAAGGATAACCTGGGATAAGTTTGGATTCAAGCCACAGACCTTCACTACAACTTGGAGCTCTGGCCCTCTCTCACCAGTGTCCCTGACACAAACTCTGAGATTATCTCTTCAAAGACATTTTACTCTTCAAAAGGCACTTTTATTCATTAAGTCATCAGTAAACAGGGAATTTGTGAGTCTGAGCAACTGTGTACCTAGAGAAATTCTCAGTTTCCCAACACAGTCAAGAAGGGCTTTAAAAGATAGTATTAAAATTAGGTTTTTTGACCTCAGGACATCTTCACAAGTATTTTTTAGCAACTATTTTTTTGAGGGGAACAGACAGCACGTTGTTTACCTTCCATATGAAATTTCAGAAAGCAGAACTTTGCAATCACCTTAGTGTGGTTTCATGCCCATGCATGAAGATTTATTGCTACTGGGAATTACTTTTGAGCCATGTGGCTACCCTACCCCAGAGATCTGATATGCAAGAACTGCAGCTCCCTCCCAAAACATGGGGAAGTGCGACACACTGTACTGCAGACCTTGGCCTCTGAGAGGAAGAACATAGGTGGAAGCCACAAATATTGGAAGCACACCACATCTTACCAGTACAAAATTAATTTTTGCATCATGAAGCAGCCATATTTTCCTCTGCCCTTAGGAGTAGTGATCTGGTCACTGAATTCAGAGTGTATAAAACCAGCACTTTTCCCCAGTCTTCTAACACTATAACAAATACACAGAAAACTCTAAAAAGTATAAAGAATTCAAACTAGTCTGTCCTTCAATCTCAAGTATTCCTTTAATGCATAAGCTATAGAATTAACTACTATCCTTAGAATCTAAAATTAAGATTTTTACGTTGTGCATTACAAATGTTATCTTCTGCATTAAAAAACAGCTTTCATTCCTAGTGAAACCTTTCTGGAAATCTTGAATCCTTCAACAGAAAGGCCTGACGCCAAATAATGAAGGAAAAAGAAGCAACCATTTGACATCTCCAATTTACACATACTCTTCTAACAGATAACAGACAATGCCAGCCAGCCAGAGCTGCCATGTTCTGAAAAGCTAGAAAAGCAGAACACTACAAGCCAAGATACCAATATGCCTTCAAAACACCAGACAAAAACATTTCCATTTGGCTTATTTTCCTGCCTCGTGGAACAGAATATCAGCAATAAAAATGACAGAATTAAGCTTCTCTTATAGAACACTATTTACACATCAATTTCTAGGTAAATATAAACAATCATTACAAACATAACTCTTAAAAATTGTAATCTAGGTGAAGTTCTAAGGTTTCCAAAACCTCTTCTGTAACACAAGTAGGAAGGACAGAATGGCCACAAAGGAAGTTACAGCAAATATCAAAAGCAATCTTATCCTGGTAAGGACTTATAACATGATGAGCTCCAGAAAACATTTCGTACACAGCAGTTGCCAAATATTTAGTACTGTTAAAGGGACATAAGCTTGCAATCAGCGCCGACTTGAAATTCACAGAAAGAGAAAATTTTTCTTAAACTTTTTCCTTTTTCTTTCTTCTACAAGGATATCAGTGTGAAACTAGTTTAGAACTAAAATTTGAATAACTGGAAAATCCAAACAAACGGTTTAATCTGAGTGGAATGTGCTGTTGGCAAACAGGCTGCATTTAAAGCTGAAAGTTTTGTTGCACCAGAGCACCAGCAACTGGCTCAGCAACAAGATGCAATGGAAAAAAAAAAACTTTCAGAAAAAAGGTTCTCCTACTCCCCTAAACAAACACCATCCCTCCTTCCCCCTCAAAAGAAAAAAAAAAAAAAAAAAAAAAAAAAAAAAGAAAAGAAAATGGGAAAAAAAAAGGCACATAGAAAAGGCTTTTGAGCTTTAAATAAGTTTGCATTTTCAGTTTGTTCCTCCTTTGAAAAAATGTCATATTGTTCAATGTTTACTCACTAGGACTTTAGGAATCCTTGAGAAAAATATTTGTCTCAGAAGAAAACTGCTTAAAAACAATTCAATAGCAAGCAAGAATATCCAGGGAAGGAAATTTGGTGAAGAGGTGGTTACACCTTGAGTCTCAAAGCTAAGCCCACAAAGTCAGTCAGCTATTTAGGCAGACAAAGGACTTGCCAGGAAAGACCTGCCACCAAGAAAACTTTATTACTGACTCCAGAAGGCACAGAATAGTGAAAAAAAGTTACCATTTACAACTAATTCACAGGGGGGAAAAAAACTGCACAGGTTTTCAGAAGCAGTTTTCAGTGTTTTTCTACAGTACAATGCCTGAATTGAAAGTAATTTCTTGCAGTTGCACAGAAGAGACACGTTATCAGATTACATAAGCAGCATCACCTCTATTTTTAAAATACCAGCACAGTATATTTTTGGGTAATATTCCTGCACCAGAATACAACACTGGGTGATACTTTTAACCCAAAATTATATGAAAGAACCATCTTGGTTTCTACATAAAGCTGAAGTAAGGAAAATGGTAAATTGTTTACTAGGTTTAAATAGAACTAAACCAGTTCACCTTCCCAAACCAACTTTTGGCAGTAATTTAACCTAAGCTTTCCAGAGGGGGAAAAAAAAAGAGACAAAGGAAAAAAAAAAAAATCATAGTCACAGAAAACATCAGGAAGGCAGTAAACAAGAAAAAAATGCCACCACTTAACTTTTTGGATTTAATTCATTCAAGTAGCTTCAAGTGAAGATTTCCATGTTTTCCTTGATTTCTGGAGAGAGACATAAGCTTTTCCCACCCTCCAATCCCTGTTAAACTGTAAACAATTTACTGGAATAGAAAACCATACTGACAGCAAACCATATTTTTGGAAATTTAAACACTCAGTATCCACAGGAAAATACAATCAAGCTTTCAAAACTATTTTTTCTGGCCCACAATGGTATATTCAGTACTTTTCCATTGTGTTTATTTTAAAAGGAGAAACCCTAACCTGAAGAAAAAGTCAAGAGTAAGATGACAAAACAAGTATTTCTTCAGTGCTCACTTTGCACTTGTCACAGTAAGACAATGTAATTTTCTTTAAAGTAATATACTTAAGGCTAACAGAAGATACATTATTTGACATAACTTTGAAGTCCACACATTTTTTACTTAATATTGTATGCCAATATTAATATTTAATTTTAATTTTATTTATTTTACCTAGTATTGTATGCTAATTTAAAAAGCATTCAAAAATCTTAAAACTTTTCCCTTTGCTTGAACATTTTAAGATACATAACATTTCCCCATTTGTGAGCAAAATGCATGCAAATGTATGCCAAGAACCGAAAATGAAGGCAGTTATTTACACAATAAACTGGACACACAAATTATATGATTGAAAAAAAATCAAAAAAATATAAATTGGCTTTTTGGAAATTTAAAGCAGAACTTCTAGGAAAACCAATGTAGAGATGGGAAGGATCACTGCTACTCATACACTAGTGTCAGAGCAAGAAAAACAAATTCAGATAGAGACCTAAGAGGACACTGGAAAATGAGTGTAGATTGAAAAGGATCACATCCAGTTATGAGTTGAAATTCACAGCCAAGTTCTAAAATTACCTCTAGAAAGAAAAAGAATCAAAAGAAAGTTTAAAAAAATCTAAAAAAGAGCTCATGTGACTTAGTGACTGCTAGATCAGGAGAACAGATGCTGCTATTTACAAAATGCATTCAAGCTGAAGCATTTCTGGTTTCTACAGATCTCTAGGTATTAGTTCCTATTAAAAAACCAAAAAAGACAGGAAACAAATATTTTTTAACTAAGCCACCAATGTACATCCTATAATTGCTTATGTCATTACTAAAGAGCAAGAGATAAGGAAACGTTTGTATTTCACTTCTTCAGTTTTAAAGCACCTCAATGCAGTCAAAAAATAACTATCTACCAAGATGTTATCAAATGTGTGCTTCATGTTTCACTTCTTCCGAAAATAAAAATTCTAGTTATGATGTCCTGAAAATCATTTCAAACAATGGTGAGGAAAAGCTGACTGAGCAAAGCTCATTTCCATACACAACGAGTGGCATACCGTTAGAATGGAAAATGATAGAAAGGCTCCGAACACAGAAACAGCATTAGAAGTGTTCCAAATGCCCTGCTTTGCACCACTTTGAGAACATCCATTGTCTTTAAGCAAGTCCTTATTCCAACCAAAGACATTCCCAAGGTCAGGCAATTCTGCAGTTGACAAGCTCAGTAAGAGAAAATTTCTCTTCATCTCTCAACAGCCTGAAGCCTTAAGAAAGGAGGTTATTAGGCTGAAGGAGGGAAGCATCAGATAAGGCCATCTGAGTTTTATTGGGCATTTAAGTCTTTAAAAAAATACATTCACACCCTTGCTCAGAATATTCCTTGACATGTCAAGATGGATTCTACTCCATTAACATCTCCAGCCAGCCTCACACATGTGACACAGACATATCATCAGAACACATTTACAATTAATACCTCAGAGGCAGCAGACACTGTAAACAAGACTCTCAATTTGAGAGGAGCAAGAGTATTAAACACCACCAAAAAAGCCCATAACAGACAGATGTTTTCTAAACTAGTGATCTGGTAAAGCAACACATAGATTTTGAAGGGAGCACCCTACAATGAATGATTAAAACCATTCTATCCAATGGCCAGACGAGACAGAACACGCTTTTGCTATGAAGTGAAGTTTTAATTCACTGTATGTAAGAGCCCTATGGGAAACAGGAACCGATTTGGGTGTTGGTATTGTGCAAAGGGACTAGTCAGCTTCCAGATGGATCAGATTCACCACCACCAGTGAGGACACCATATTTAAATTCTTAAGCTTGAATAGTCTATAAATATCAACTGAGATACCTTTCTATGGTGGCTGACCAACAGTAAGCATCACAGGGGAACATCCCTATCATGCAGCAGGACACAGCCAAATTAACTTGGACAAAAATCTTAAGCCTAACAGATCTGCCTAGCGTGAGATCTCAAAGTTCACAGAAGAAAACCACTAGTGTTGTATAGGAAGGCTAAAAAAGACTTTAGACAAAGTTATAAAGTAATTTATCAAAGATTACCTCCAGATTAAAGATTTGGAAAGTTAGCCAGTCTTCCGTAACACCACTCATCAGGATAAACCATTTGGAAGCAATGAGCATAATATTCACCCTTTTTACTCTTAACAAGCATGTACCACAGAGCTCAGGCATGGAGCGCTCACAAAGTAGAGTGAATTCTCTTGTGAGTTCACATTGCTAGAACAAATATAGCAGTGAAACAGAAAAATAACTCCCTATTTTATCCTTTATGGATGTACACAGGGGAATTACTACCTCCTCTCCTGGCAGAGGCTTTATTTGTCCTACCAGCGGCAGAAGACACAATGTCTGCTTTGGCTACGACTAGAAGTCGTCCCATCCTTTCTGGGTTCTCATTCAATTTAAAATTTAAGTGTTTTGTCAGGATTTGGAAAGGAAGAATATTACCTTCCATGTGCTCTACCAAGCAAGCCCAGATCCCAATCAGTCCTTCAGGTTTTAAGACAAGAAGATATATTTGGCTGCTGAAATGACCCCTCTCTTCTGTGCCATAACAGCTCTTGGCAAACTGTGGAATAATGACGCATTTATCCACTAAAGCAGCAGGCTTGAGAAAACAAAGTGGTAATCAAAACCACTCCCTCAAGCCCACCTGATGCTTTTATGTATGAGACAGGTTTCAGACCACAGGTTTGAGCAGTATTTGTCTGGTAAATATAGTCATGAAGATCAAAGGGAAAGGACTTAGACGGTTCTTGAAGTCCCTTCCAAGGAGTTACCAATACAAAACACAGAAAAAGAAGCTGGAAAGAAAAATCATCCAGCTAGCAGTGCTCTGCCTTTCCCAGGGAGAGAGATCAAATAAGTACCTCACTCCTGCCTGATGTTTACGAACAGTTTAGATCTAGTGATGAACATGACTGGATAGTCTATCCTAATATTGAAATTTTCCCCAAATGTCCAACCCAAGTCTTTCTGGAATTTAGATCCATTTTTCATTCATTCTAACTCATGTTTTCTTTGCTTTTGCAGCAGGCTTTTCATCCCCATTTATTTGGGAACTCAGTACATCAAACTTTCTTCACAAAAAACTCCAAAGGAATAGAAGATATGACTCAAGCTCACATTAAATATTAAAGCAATTTTAAATTATATGGTGGCTCTCCAGTATCCTTACTCTCTCTCCCAGCTTTTAATCTATTCAACAATGCATAAAACTTTGTTAATCAAGACTTTGCTGGACAGGACCTTGTAGAGCCTGTACCAAGTAGCTGTCACCTGACCTTGCTTGCCTTCTGGGGATGGTTTTCCAGCTAATTTTACTCACTGAAGTGTAGTTTATAATAACAATTCTCTAGCTTGCTAATAAGGGTATCACATGAACATTGAGGACTACAGTATATCAATCTATTAATATAAGGGAATCTCTCTGCACCACAAGGCCTGTTACTCCATCACAGAAGCAGTAGCAATATTAGATTTAAAATAATTTATCCTGGCTAAGTCTTCTTTGGCTGTTGCTCATGTTCTTTTGCTAGGCACTAAAAATGTGTTCCAACACTGGTCCAGTATTTTTTCGTTGAGCTACAGTTAAAATCCATCAGCTTCTTCACCATCCCATCCCCTTTAGCCTACACTGAAGAGGTATGCACCAAGTAATCTGAGCCTGCTACTTCCCTCCACTATCTTGAAATTGCAATCCACTACATGAGATTGCTTCAGCTAGTTGCTTTTTTAAGCACCTTGGAATTTATTCCAGCAGGCCCTACTAGATTGAAATTCTGTTGTTTATCCAAGCAACCTACAGGTTTTCCCCCCACCCTCCAGCTAGGAAGGTACTATTTATGCTTTTATCATGGCTATTGACTACACAGGCAAGATTAACTGTTTCATAAAAACAGTTCAATCACCTCAGCACTATCTGCTAATCCACTAATCTGTGGATCTTCTATTTCTTGCTTTTTTCCAATATTTTAGCTACGCCTCCTTATGTTTTTGACCAACCTAGGTTTATTCATGCACCTTTGTGCACTTTCTATATGTTTCTTTTGTTTACATCAATGAAAAGAGCAACAGAGAGAGAAGTCCTTTTTTCATTACTAATTTTCCCCTTTAATGCAAGTGTTTGGAATCATTAGACTACTTCTCAAATAGGTCAAGATTGTTTCTTTCTTATATTTTCCCCCAGGCAAGCTCTGCGTGCCAAATTCTATGCTTTTTGACACTTATGGGTTTTATTCTGCTGTTGTCATCTTCTATCCTAGGTAGACTAGCATCTTGTTGCACCTGCAGAACCTGCCCTCCATCTGTGTATTGTCTTTATTTATGAAGAGAATGAATTTACATACCCGTGGAGAGCAGTATGTTCTGCTAAGTTTTCTCCACTGAATGATTACAATAATTTCTCGATTATAAGCCGCACCTTTTTTTTTTTTTAAAGCAAGGATCCATGTGTAACAAAGTAACAAATTAGTAACAGAATCGCTGCCAGCTGGGTTTGGTGTCAGGTGCTCAAGTTGCAACAGTTTTCATAGACCATTGAAGCCTTTACAGGCAGCCCCAGTGCCCTCCCCAGCCGGCTCTCACTTCCAGGTTGGCATTTCACTGGGATTTCTCCATAGATCAGCTGCACCTGAATATAAGCCGCACTACTGGGGTAGGCTGGATTCTTCAAGGAAAAAGGTGTGGCTTATAATAGTGAAATTACTGTACAAGAGATTTTAATTACCAAATCTCATCCTTTCAGTGACTCTTCTCCAGCTACGGACAGACACCTTGTATTTATATTCCACTCATACAGATCTGATTGATCCAGCTGAGGCTGGCAGAAGACTTTTAATGAGCACGTGTTTAGACATTCCACTGCTGTTCTTTCCCAATATATTTGTGTTGGTGTGCAGATACCCAGCACACTGGGAGGAATGACGCACTATTCTGCAAGGTCATAGGCACTATGCTATAAATATGTCCAAAATACCCCATGTACAAGAATTTATCAAGAACTTATGATACATATTGGGGGTTTCACCTCAAAAACTATTCATCAAACACTTTCAAATGCAAACATTGAAACTCTCTTCACTTGATTAAAGCATTGCAATTGAAATATCTTTAAAAATTTAAAAAATTTTAAAAATTATCAAACTGGCTTTAGGAACTTGTTTTTATTAATAAAAGCAAAAATTAACAAAAAAGGGGACTAGTTTGCTGACACTTTCTTTATAATAACTCTTACAAAACAACTAGTCTATTCTAAATGGGATATGGGATATACTCTCAGGTAAAAAAGTATATGTTATTATATATAAATATATATAGCCTACAATGAGAAAACTCATTATCCTGAACATAAGCCAAATCAACAGGAATTTATGTTAAGCAATAATTAATTCTATAGATTCTGATACAAGCAATATTGTTTATTAATAATAACATTATTAATGCTATTTATTAATAGCAAAGAAGAAAGCTGCACAGTTAGCATTCCAGCATATATCAGAGGAATTTTTATGTGGGGGGAAAAAAACCCAAAACATAACAAAAGCAGGCTTAGAGGAATGCCATGCTGACACAGGCTGCTGCCAAGCCTGCAGCTTACACCAGCCATATAATGCATTCTACCAACCTGCTCCAGACACAAAGCTGCAAAATCACCAGGAGCACCAGCTGCTCATGCTAAATATTTGCTGACTGCCCCAACAGGCCAGAGGGCACTAACTCAAGGAAAGAAATAGCAATGACATCACATGGAAAATTCTAATCTTTGATTTCCTCACTGATTTATGCTGGAAGCAAATCTGAAAGATTAATAAAGCACATTTTGCATGTCTCCATATTGAGGCAGCTGGGGTGGGGAGGGATAGAAAGGAATATATGAGTCTAGGCTCAGACTTCTAGATTGAGATGGACCATTCCACAGGAGAGAGAATGAGGAGAGATCCAGTTCACAGGATAACTTCTGGGCTTTGTCAAAGCTGCCTCTCCTGCCCTGGGCTCTTATGTCATTTAATAACTTTGGACAGCATAATTGTACATATTGCTGTGGACCTCAGTATTGTTTCATATCCCAAAACAGGGAGATAAAGTAATACAAATGCTGGTACGGTTCTTAATGGGATTACACATTTTAATGTTACTAAGCTATTTACCTTTGGAAGCACTGCTGAAAGTCACAAGTTCTGTGGGGTGATAATATTTAATTTAATAGTTTGTTTTATCTGCCATCTTCACTGCAGAGATCTGAACAATGTTCTTGGTCATTAAGCAACAGAAAATCATTTCATGCCTGACAACAGTCCTCAGCATCCAAAACAAAATATTTACACTGGATTATGTAGGTCCAAAGATTACAATGAAAATTTTTACTTAGGAGCACAGACATAAGAACTAAGATTTGCCACTCTAAATTCATAAAATACACAATACTTCTCTCAGATCTATGCTCCAAAAAAGGAAAATTTTAAAAAGCAGCTTCTAAAACATCTCTTAAAATTATATTATATTTGATTTTCTTTTGCTTAACTTGCTGGTAAACTTTTACTGCACCTTGTGTAAATACAATTGGTTTCACAGCTATTAAACCTTTCACACCTATGTTTATTAATCAAGCCAGCAATGACCACTGTATTTCAACTTGCATTTGCTGTATAGACATTTTCTGCCAGAACTTTTTGGCCTAGTTAAAAAAAAAGTAACAAAGTTTCTAAACAACACAACAGTTGAACAGGCCACTAACTTCAAATGCATAAAAAACCTAAAAGGGAGTCTTCTAGTCCTGTATTCTGATCTCCTCCCAAAATTTAGGTGAGAGATCACCATCTGTTTGGCCTTTGAATAGACTGATATCTTGAGCCTGACAAAAACAAGTCTTCCCTTAGCAGTCTGTTGCAGCAATTCATCATTCTCACTGGTAACAGACTTACTTTTAACATGAACCTTTAATAGGGAAGATGCCAGATTAAGTTTTCAACTCAATATTCAAGTTTGGGGTGGTTGTTTGTTTCACTGGCTTCAGTTTTTAAAGAAAAGTGTCAAGCTTTTAATTATAACATGTGAAACCATCAGCTTTGAGAAAAACTCCACACAGTCTAAACTGGGTAAAGTAAGTTACACTGCATTTATCACAATGGACTCTACCGAAAAGTTAGACAAAATAAACAGAGACTCTTTCAGCTCCAATAACCCAAACCCAAAATGTGTTTCTATATATGATAATATATAATTTTTATGTTATACACATTTATGTATATAATACATAAATTATTATATCTGTAATACTTTAATATATTATTATTATTATGTTTCCCTGTTCAACCTGTTAAAGTTCAGACAGAAAAAGCTCAGTATTGAGAATCAGGCAGCTATCTCCAAGCACAGCTCTATGTATTCACTTGTGATTAAAAGAAATACTCAAATTTCCTTTTCCTACTCTACATCTAAAAGTAGTATTTTTAGCAGTGCTGACGGACCCATTGAGACAAGAATTCCACGACCTGCGTAAAAACCTGAGGTGAGCAAGAGAATCACAATGCAAGTAACTATAATTAGACTGTAAGAGTGGAAGAGTACAAACTAACATTTATTTTTGTTAGCATTAGGTCAGTAAATGTAATCCTCTACTGGCTAGGCTGCCTATGAGCTATGCACAAAAAATAGTTTGGATCCTATCGATGCCAGTGGAGAAACTATTTACCAATAAACAACAAGAAGGGCATTCTGACAGGCTCTGTCTTAACAGCAAGCTTATATGGCTTTTTAAAGCTCAAAAACTTCCCATTTGTGCTTTCAATTTGCAACACTAATATTAGTAATATTAATATCCAAATCCTGCTTTTCTATTAAGGCTGACAGGGTAATACCACAGCACTGGTCATACAGACTGAAACTGGAGTGTTGAGGCTGTCATTTTAGTGCTTCCTTGGGATGCCCCAACTTTACAGCCATTCATTGCCAAATCCTCTCTGCTGGATTGCACTGAAAGACTTCATGCTTTTTCACAGAATAGTTAGGGATGGAAAGGACGTCTGGAGATCATCCAGTCCAACCTCACTGCCAAGGCGGGGTCACCTAGAGCAGATGACACAGGAACGCATCCAGGTGGTTTTTGAGTGTCTCCAGAGAGATATTCCCTCCCCCCGGCCTTTTAATAACGCTTTTTCAAATGTTTCTTCGGAGAGAGAGCCGTAGGGGTGGAGAGCACTTAGCACGTATTACTGGCAGGAATAAATCTGACAGGGTGGGTCTGAACGCGCACCTCGCGGCGCAGACGAAACCCGAAGGTGCCCTGTCCGTGGGCCGGACCCTCGGCCCGGTCCCAAAGCCGAAGGGGGCGGTCTGCCGGGCTCACCTGCACCCCGCTGAGGATCGCCTCGCTCTTCTCCCTCACGTCGGGGAAGGGGCACCTCTTGGACAGCATGAGCAGCCGGGCCAGCGCCTCGCCCAGCCCGTCGCGGGCGGCGGGCACCGGCAGCCCGTTGGCGGCCGCCCCGGAGGCGATGTTCTCTGCGCGGCGGAGCACGGCTTGCCCGATGGTGTCCAGGGCGGCGTCGCGGGCGGCGGCGTCCCGGCTGCACAGCCCGTCCCAGCGCATCTCGCCCTCCCGCTCCTCCATGGGGCCGCCCGGCCGCTGCTCCCCCGCCGCAGCCGCCGCCTCCTCTTCAGCGGCAGCCCCGGCGCGGCCGCCCCATGGCGGGCTCCCGGCAGCCGCCAGCCCGCCCACACAGACGACGACGAGCGCGGCCGCGGCGAGCGCAGAGCCCGCTGCCCGCGCCGCATGGGGGGCAGCACGGGCCGGTGCCCCCGACAGCCGCCGCCGCCCTCTCGCGCCGGGGCTGCCGAGCGAGCGGCGCCGCTGCGGCTTCGCCTTTCCCGGCAGGGAGAGGGGCGGCCACCACCCCGCGGCGCCGGCGGCTCCTCCTCCCTGCCCCGGGCATGGAGGGAAGGGGCGGCCCCGGCCCTGCCTCTCCCGGGACGGCCCTCAGCCCTCCCCGCCGGGGCCGCCACCGACCCCCGGCCGTCCCCGCACTTGGGGTTGGGGGGGAAACAGCCCCGCCCTGCACGGGCAGCCGGCATGACAGACACGCCGATCAGCCAATCGTCTTCCAGCACTCACAGCCAGGGGCCCAATCGCAGCAGGGAGAGGCAGTGCCAGGAGGGGCTGCTGGGATGTGTAGTCCAGGCAAAGGGCGGCCCCGTGGCCCTCCGAAGGAAGACTACGTGTCCCGGCAGGCAGCGCGGCGCAAGGCCGGAATCCCGCCGGGGAAAGGAAAGGGACAGGGACAGGCTTCGCCGCTGGGTGACCGTACGGTATTCCCGTCATCCTGCTTCATAGGCTTTTGAGGGCATTCGGCGGTCTATCTCAGCAGTTTAGGGAGCGCCGATGGCTGGCAGCAGCCAGGAGTGAAGCAGTCCCCGTGGCGGGTTTGCCTCAGAGCTTTGCACCGGCAAGCATTAAAGCACACTCGTGTTTCAAGCGACCGCGTGTCAGAGCCGGAGCCTGGGCTGTGTCCTGAGTTAGCGCGTCAGCGGGAAGGGAAAAACCGTCCGTGCTTGCGAAACACAGTCCCGTCATCACTTGGGATAACGGAGGGATGGGAGGGGGAATCCCTGAAATATTCACATTGAACAACAGTTCCGCGGTGTTTTTGTCCAAATCAATCCCAGGGGATTTTCTTTTTTTTTTTTTTAATCCCAGTTGTGCAGGGGCTGATGAACCTGGAGAAGAGAAGGTTCGTGTGGGGGAATCTTACCCGTGTATATATATATCCGGACATTTTTATGTGCTTAGAGAGAAGGTGCAGTGAGGATGGAGCCAGGGGCAAGGGGCTCACACTGAAACATCTGGACTTCAGGAAGCACACCTTTTTCTGTCGGGGTGACCAAGCGCTGGCACAGGTTGCCCAGGGAGGTGTTCCACTTGCCTGGACACGGGGCAGCCTGGCTAGCTGTCTCCAGGTGGCCCTGCTTGAGTGGCACCAGATGGTCTCCAGAGGTCCCTGCCAAGCTCAGCCGTTCTGTGATGAAGTGGAATCTGCCGCTAAAGGGGCTGGCATTACTTTTCCCCTTGCTTTTCCTGCAGAAAATGATAAATTTTAATTTTCAGCCAAGTCAGTTCCTTGATCCAGTTCACCTCTTGGCAGAGAAGAGGAGAAGAAAACAAGGGCAGAACTGTTTGCAACTGTCACATTGAAGCAATCATGAAACTAAAATTTAGAGTATACAGAAAGGCAAGAGAATACTTGGCAGTAACCACTTCTGAGTCCAGGAACAGAGCCTGGGCTGGCTCATCAACACCATCCATCGAAAGCTCTCTTATTTGTAAAGAATCCGATTTCTTCATCTGACATCCCTTTGTTTTCTGGAACTGTTTCTTTAAAACTTGCACTTACCTGTACCTTTGAAGGAAGACCAGTCTCTTTTTTTCCCATAAAATCCTTTCTGCAAGGAGGCTGCATTGCCATTGTTCTGCAAGGTGGACAGGCCTGGACTGCTTCATGCAGCTGCTTCCTCCAGGCCTTTGGCACCCTCGTGAACAATGTATCTGCTGAAATCAGCACTACCTGTAATAAATATGAGTCTACTTCTCTAAGCATTCAAGGCCTCCACCCACCATAACTGATGGGTTCAAAGAAAATAGTTTTGCCAGTGCCTTTTATGTCATTGGAGGGGCTTTTTTTTTGTTTGTTTGGTCTTTATATTAGCTACTGCTTGAGCTTCCCATTCCATTCTGTTGTCACTCGTTATGATCTCCCATTTTCCTGTGAATGGGCATGTCACATCTGTTTGCTTTATTTCTGTCTAAATTTTGATCTTCAGAAGTTGGCTAGATCTTATTTTTCCCATAATGAGTTGTTTGGTGTCTCTGACAATGACTACATACATCCAAGATCAGTAGAGTGAACCAGAATCAGAGCTGGAGTCTTGGTGTTTTAGACTTTGGTACAGCTATATTCACACACTGAGTGCCAAGATTGATTGAAAGTCATAGCACTGCCTTTTATCTTTTAGAAGCTGTTTTTTCCACTGGCTCCAAATGAACTCTGGCTACAGGAAACAGATTGTGAAACTGGCTCCAAGGCCTAAACTTCAGATTTCAGCCCTTTGTTTTATAGATTTTAATGTAGTACTTGGGGAATAGCAATGAGGATGGCTTTATTTTTTTTCCAAACTAAATCTCTGCAGTTTTCTGATACCAGGTCAGGCTTCTTTATGCTTTTCAAGATATTGTGGAAATCAAGTTCAAAGGCTACCAGTGGAATTAATCCGAGCTCAAAGTTAGGGGAATGTGTTTGATTTGCGTGTTCACTGACTGAAGTTAATATGCTTGTTTTTGATCCCTAAAGAATGGATAAGAGAGAGGCAGAATTATGAAGGAAACAATCTGGCAACTCATCCAGAATTACAGCAGTTGAGTTTTCAAAATGATAAGCTGAAGAAAAATAAATTTGTGGCTGTTTTAAACCTCAGTATTTCCTTCCTTCATGATTTATCAACTTCCCTTTTTTTTAACTAGATAAGGGCTTCTATAGCCATACGCAAATGACATCCAACAGCAGAATTATTTTTGAAAATACAGTATCTAGTAATTGTATTCACGTCCTTTCTAAGATATAAGATTTAAAATATATTTATTTTAAAAGTTCATTCCAGTTTCTGTATGTTACAAAAGAACACTTTACTCCAGAATGCATTTAGTCAAGTGCCGGAGAATTAATAATAACACAGTAAAACTTGTGCAGTCTAGAAGGGACTACATTTTAAATTACATTCCTTCAACTGTTTTCCTTTACACCTGGTTTTCTTACGGCTTACTTCAATTGCTAAATACCTAGGATGGGATGAGTCTTCAAAAAGTTCACCCTCCCTTTTTAGATCTGTGTTTTGGCATGTTGCCACAATAAATGGCACTCCAGAGTAAAATGCATTTTTCTTCACAGCTACCCTCTGAGGAAACAAAGTTCTGTGACTCCTGTTTTGCAAAGAGACACCAAAAAGCCAGAGGCTACTCCTCTACTGCCTTTGAACCCAGGCTGAAGCTTGGTACAAGCCCAAACCATTCTGTTTGGGAGAAGATGAGGCCATTGTTTTGCTTCTGAACCTGTGTTTGTACATCTAATGTGTTCTGCCCTATTATGTGTTGGTACATTTGTAACAAACCCTGCCACCCTGCCTCCTTAGAGGTCACTAATACAGCAGGGATGGGTAAATTAGACACCACCTTCTTCTTAGGAGACCAGATCTTCCATGCAGAAAGTCTGGAATAGTTTATGCTGGAGAGTGGGTTGCTGTGAGAAGAGCTAGATTTGATGTGCTAGAGCTACAGGTTGCTTAAAGTCCTGCTGGACATTGCCAACTCTCTGACTACACTCCATTTAACTGTATAAACATACCCTGAAACACTGAGGACTGGGAAAATAGTGTGGGTAAGCTAAATGTGCAGTACTGAGAAACTACTCTGAGCAGCCACCTGAGCTCTTGTTAGTCTGTGTCTGAATAGAAGTGTTTGGAATTGCCCCAAACTAGGCACCTTGGAACCTGTCTCCCCTTTGTTTCCATTGTGATCTAGGAAGCAGGTGGAGCAGTTCTAAGAGAGGTCCTGCTGAGTGGAACCTCTCCAATCCCAAAAAGTCAGATTCTTCTGTTGTAGCCACAGATGGCTTCAGCACCTGGCAGAATTTGGTAGAGTGCTCACCTTCAGTACAGTAACCCAGGGATTAAAGAATTGCCTTTCAGCTCAAAGGCATTTGCATCAACACCTCTTAACTACAAGGAGAGTGTCTCAGGAGCTCAGGAGGTGTGCAAAATGGAAGGGAAGCATTCATCACCTCAGTTGTTGAATCTGTGCCCTATTGGAAAGGATGGCAAATGCATGGCGCTGGTGTGAACTACAGGGAAGGAGACACAGGGATCTGTAGGCACTTTTTCCTGTTTTCTGATAACTTTTCCCAAGCCAGTGCTGTTTTTTATCCAGGAACTGTTTACAGCAGAAATGCATAAATTAACCCCAGGACCCTGTTTTGATGGTTGAACTAGAGGAGAGAGACACCTCCTTGTTTTACTGTCTTTCGCCTCAGCTGCCTTGTCCTTGTTTGAGACTTACATGCTTTTGGGAGCAGGGTCATAACTTCAAACGAAAAGGTGGTGACTCCCTGTTTCCTTCCTGCTCTTCCTCCTCCCAGTCTAGCATGGTGGTCAGGGATGAGGCATGAATGCTCCCCAGGAACTCCCACTTCCTGGCCAATGCTCTGACCACTGGGTAGCAGCACAGAGAAGGTGGATGCTGTTTCCTCCAGCTGCACTTTGAAAGAAAAGGAACATTGCTTATTGGGAATTTTATATCTGCTGACAGCCCAAAAGGCCCTTTAAGCACCTTTGGCAGGGTGTTAACACCGACCTTGGTGTTTTCCAGCAATAACACAAAGAAAAATGCTGTGACCAGCAGCCTCATGAACTGAAGTCATAGACCAGAAAAGCTACAGGGACTCTTTATTCATTGTTTTAAAGAACAGATTTTGGCACTCACTGCCAGAAGAGGACTCCAAATTATGATCCAAAGAAGATAAAAGTGCCAAGCACCAGGGTGGGACTTCACCCATATCTATGTTCACAATTTCCTCACCCCAAACCAAAGCTCTTGTTAGCTCCTCACTGACTGTGCTGCTTGTTTTGGATCTATACCTGCATTTCTTTTTCATGTAGGGAGTGTAAGCCTGTCATTACCACACTCAGCCCTGAGGCTGAAAGGCTCAAGTATCCTGAAACATCAGTCCCTTATCAGTCTCAACCCTCTGATTTATTAAGGTCACACAGAACAGAAAGAATTGAAGTCAAGAACCTGGAGATTCACTAAATTTCTTTGCATTCAGAAACTGCATATAGTTAATAGGGTAGAAATGCCTATAAAAAACTTTATAATCAGTTGAAGTTCATTTTCTACTTGCAAATGATGCTTTGGGTTTTAGCTTTTATTCCACAGGATTTTGTAGCATTTTACTCAGATTTGCTTTTTCTGTATCTCCAAAGCCATGCAAGTTTAAATATACAGATTATATAAAACAGGTAATGCCTTTGACTGTTTTAAGTTTCCCCAGGCAGCTCGGGGCAGAAGTAGTGATAAAACCATTTCTGCATACTCATTATACCATATGATATACAAACTATTTGGCACTAATATCTGTAATATTGTGCCTGTTCCGGATGTGCAACGTGGATGTTAGAATTGCTATGACTATTCTTAGTAAACAGATTATATTTTTTAAAATCATTCTTCTCCAAAATAAGATCAAGGGGTTGCTGTAACTCACATCTGTTTTCATTATTTCTGCATATTAAAAGACAACTATTTCAGACAAATATGATGTTAGGAATAATTTTTTGCCTGGAGTGAAACTTATCCTTTCCTTTTCCTTGTTAACTTTTTTTTTTCTCATTCTGTTTCTTAGGCTGCCTGATGTACAAATGCAGAATGGAGTTTTAGTTCCTTGCCAGGTGCCTAGCTATCAGTGGCACAGAAATATATTAAAAAATGTAGGCGTGGTTGCTGGTAAAAAGAGACAAATCTTATAAACAATTGCCCTCTTTGTATTTCTCTGCTCATCCATGTCAAGCTTTTGTGGTTATCTGTCTAAAATCTACCTCCTACTCCATCTCAGGCTAGGTTAAAGGATAGTGGATGAAGAGACTGACAGTTTCCCTGAGTATTGGTAAAAACAGAAGTTTACTTTAAAAATAATTTCCAAGGCAGTGGGGACAATCTGTGTGTTTCATCTGCCTAGAGGGCAAGTTGCAACATTCAAAACCATCTTTCAGTGATACCATTAAATATTTGAGACATAGAAGGTGAGAATTATTATGCAGTAGAAGTGTTTACTGTGAATGAGTCAACACCTGCAGTAATCATCCCCTACCTTCTTACATTTCTTCACAATGATTGTCATTTCAAACCACCCTTATATTTGCCCTGCCCTACCCTAATGTGCATTTTCCTTTTTGCATTTGCCTTTCTAGTATCTAATTATTCTGCATGTGCACAGATACAATCTTTTATACTGGAGTCAGTTATCCTGGAAAACCTTTCCTTTACACAACAGCAACCCCCTTTTTTTTTTTTTTGGAAGGGTCCATCGCCAAAGCCAGTAATTCCTTCTTGCCTTCCAATTTATCAGAACACAGTAAACTAAAGAAACCACATATGGAAGACAGTGTGATAGCAGAGCAGGAAATAACAGTGGACAGAAAAAGTAGCCTTTTACATTCTTCATGTGGAGCACTGAGGAGAACACCTTCAATTTTCACTTTAGTCAGTATACTAAGCAGTATGTATTGGAACTGGATTTTAAGTGTAAAAGGAAGAAACTTGATAGTTAATCTTGTTGGGGGTGGGGGTGCAAGTGGGTATTTTTACTTTGAAAAAATCATAGCTTTTTATGTTAGAAGAAGGAGTAGGAGAAAAAGAGTACCAAATGGCAAAGGGCAAGGAACAAAGCTGAAGGATCATGTAAATACAATAAAGAGAGAGAAGATGAGAGACAAAACCCAAATGTAACAGAAGGTACATGAAAGAAGAGGAACCGACCTGTGGGTGAAGTGAGGAAATATATTAATGACCATTTTTTGAGTTTTGTTTGATGCTTATTACCAAAAAATGTTTAATTACTTTGGACTGATTAAAGATATATAAATGTAGCCTTTGATAGCACTGTATTACATGCTAAATTTTTTCATGCTGAGATAGCAATTCTTACTAGATAGGAATTTGCAGTCTTGCTCCTCTAAATGCTAAGTTCAGTTACCATCTGCACAAAGAGGTTAAAGCAATTTACACCAACTTGATTTCCCCATCAAGGGTTGATTGTGAGTATATCATGTGCTGTTGGATGAAGGCCCAATTGGATGAGGAATTTGGTCTGCTGTACTTATTGAAAAAAACAGCAAAACTGTAATAACATTTTGACCCAAGTTTGGATGCTTGATACACTGCCAGGTTCGAATCTATTTCCCCAAAAATTGTTTAAAAATTGCAGGTTTTTTCTCCACCAGGTTGTTTCTTTGCCTTATCACAAAATATTCATGTAACTCACTCCATTTTCTTTCTTCCTCTTTTTTTTCTCTCTTTTCTCTCTAACAAACAGGAACTAGAGAAATATCAGTGTGAATGCTTAGAAGTGAAATGCTGACACAGTGAAAAATCTTAGGAGTTTTGGGCATTTGTTGGGTTGTTTGTGGTTTGAGTTTTTTTAATGAAAATGCCAGACGTTATCCTACTTGACAGTACAAATGGTGTCATAAGAAGATAGAGAATGGCATTTCTTTTCCTTTTCTTCCAAGAATGAAAAACAATGATTGTGTGAAAGTTCTGCATAAGACTTGATGTTCAGGAAAGGATGGGCTTTGCTACAGTACTATCAGGGAAGAGACTGGAAATTTAACCTTTATGTATCCAGTTCTGAGCCTGCCAGTGTATATCTCTCAGTTTGTAAAACAAACTGCCTCCCATGGATTTGGCTGTGTCAGTTTTTCAAAACACTCCCAGGTTCCTTAATTTCTTTAATAAATTTTTGTGATTTGCTCTGAACTTATTTAAGGTGGAACTTGACAGAACTTAATAATCACATTGAAATGCTTTATTGATTCAGTGAGGTTTCACTTCCTATTAGTTCTGCAGCTGCCAGCATCTCATGTCTAACCCACTTGTATTCGAAGAGATATGGGAGTATTAGCTGCTTAGATATGTCCTAAGCATTGTCATGTGTTTCAGGCTGATTAAAGTGGTTGTGTCAGGATGCTAGAGACTGGGTGTTCCCAAAACAACAGTGCAATTTGCCTGCAACATTATTTCTTTCTTTTTTTTCTTTTCTCTGTGGAAGGGCTGTTCTTTGTCTGCTGGGAATAAGGCTGAGTGTTGCAGCATAGCTGGTTCAGCTGACCAAGCTTTTCTCCCAGTTCTCAAAGGAAAGTGAAAGGGGAAAAAAATACACCAGTTTGGATTGTGTCACACAAATGGCTTCTCGCACAACCATTAGCCAGCAAGGCTTGGCTCAAGTAGACAAGGCAGCAGCCAGAATTTTAGGAGCTTCTTCATATAGCCTGTATTGGGGCAGTTGTTTAGAACTTCTCTTATGTCAGATAAACACTGACTCAGTCTTTGGTTTATCTAAGACTTTTTTTTCAGTTATCAAAGAAACTACTATGTATTGTGCATGCCCATAGGTCAGAAGATAGTTATCTTTGTATTTCTTTCTGAAAAATGTTTTGATCTGCTTTTTCTTCTTCCTCTTTGAAGGTGTTCTGACAGCATCTCTTTCTTTGGTTCTAAAAGGTTGCCCTCACAGCAATTTGAATGAACCAGTGTCCCTGTGAGATAGCAAACATCAGAAAATTTAGTGGAAGTATTCCTTACATTATCACATTATTCATTTAGTGTGTCTTTTGGGAGACTGTTAAGCCAGCATTATTTGCTGAGTCTGCTGTTGCTTACATATGGAAAAAGTTTTTCCATGTGCTGCTTTACAGTATGTTTCTTGACTTTTCACTTCAGGAGATATTTTTTTGAAACTTTTTAAGTGGCTTGCATTGGAGGAGAGAAACACAGAGGAGGGGAGGAGGATGATGAAGCTATAAGTGATCTTTCTGTAACCCTTGAGATTTCAATTGTGTTCAGTAATTCTCCACTGTTAGTGTACTTGCTTGGGCCAGAGAGCAGTAACTAAAATATCAATTGATTTTTATAGCAACCCAATCCAGTACTCTGGCTTTTACTGCTGGCTCTATTCAGCAAAAGTAAAGAGAAATGGTATAAAGGTAAATTATATTAGTACTTAGATGACTGTGATGAAATGGGAAATTCTGTGTTTGTCTTAAGGTACCAAACTCCAGTTTGCTTGCTCTTTATGAGGTGTGAACGTCACATATACAGTGATGGACCTGATGGTGGGATTGCTCCCCAGCGTACTTTGTGCAAGCTCACTCTCAGCCTGTATGTGATGGTGAGCCAAGAGGCAGAAGTGGTCCCAGTGAAGGGACCAGCCCTTCTCATGCTCAGCTGCAGGGCTGAGCACTCCAGCTGCAACAAGGCAAGAGGTGGGCAGAGTATTTGCATTAGTGCAGTCACAGGGCTAATATGCTATGCCTGGCACCATGCACAGGGTTGCAGATGTGTGGCACAGAAGTCCGTGAGCCTCCTAGCTCAGACCTGGAGAAAAACATAGCTGGCTTGCCCAGGCTGATGTTTAATCATAGAATATTCTGAGTTGGAAAGGAACCATGGTAAGCCTGTGGGTGCAACTAAGTTACTCCATGCTTGATGCAGCCAGTGTTGGAACCAGTTACAGTAATTTCACTATTATAAGCCGCACCTGATTATAAGCCGCACCTCCCGG
>VRYO01002297.1:56967453-56979859 GCA_009812075.1 Sialia sialis | reverse complement strand
ACTTTGTATTTTTCTGGATAAAATAACACCAGGTATCTGAGCATCACTACTGAGTCCCCCAATACAGGCTGTGCCACTTCCCTATAGAAAACCCAAAGGGCCAGTGTTGACTCCAGATATGACCTGTACAGCACAAGTGCTTCACCCTGCTCACCACAGCAGTGTAGGCTGCTGGGGTAAGAGCAAGGCATTTCTTCCTTCTTCCCCTCTTCTCTGCAAGTAACTGGGGTATTTTGTCAGCTTCTGTTTAATATGCATAGTTTCCCTTGGCTCTTGCCCAAACTCAAAGGAGTGCACTGCTTTCCTCAACCAAGGGCTTGTCTAAACAACTATATTCTGGCTGCTTTAAAGAGTGCTGTTCACGTGCTAAATCCCCCTAAGCCTTGTCGAGTTACATTAGTACATTGTTGTTGGGGAAGCAATATCTGCTTTAAAGCTCCTCTCTAGGCTGTGTACCAATTGTTCATGGTGGTGGCACCATGGAATAAGAGAGTGGTTTAAGCTTGCTGTATAAGACTTTTTAGAAAGCAAACCTGGTTGTGATGGTTTTATGTGATGTGAATTTTTTAAAATATCTTGAGGGGGGGAAAGTTGTGGTAGGCCAGTTGACGTTCAAGCATACGTCAAACTATTTAATTATTTCCTGATATATTTCTCGTTGCACTGGGCTGGAAGTGGCCAGGATGTTTTGTGATGTCTTGCTGGTTTAGAGTGACCTGGTCCTTTTTCTGGCATGCATCTCCTTGCCTGAGGTCTGCAGTGTTGTAGATGTTCCTCCTGTGCAGTTTGGTTGCTATAAACTCTGTTTACTGCTGAGATATTAGGACTTGTCTACACCAGAGCACTTCTACCAGAGTAATTATGCTGACACAGCCCCAAAGCACCATAGCAACCATGCCCTCAGCTGCTCCACACAGCCTCTGTATCTGAGGAAGCTGTGGTAAAGCAAGGCGTCCATAACTGTCTGCAGCAGTTTCTGCAAACATGGATGTCTCAGTCTTGTGGTGTTTTCTTTCACACCCTTTGCTGAGCCTGTGCTCTTAGGAGCAGCTTGGGGAGCTCCCCCTCCAGCTGGTGGGTGTTTATTATCCCCTGCTGTGCTGGCAGCGTTGTGGGGTTTTGTGCTGAAGCCCACACCGGATTAGCTGAATCACCACCACAAGGCAGGTGAGCTGGCCTCTTCTCTTTCACTTCCCTTTGGTTTCACTTGCAGAACTAAAGGGGTTTTGTTTCCCTGTCTGCCAAATAGGTGTCCCTCATGCCCCCCCCACCTTTGTATTACTGAGCTAGTGCCCAAACTCTCAAATTTTCTACTGCTTTATTCATTGTTTGCTTCAGATCATTGCCCTCCTTAAACTGTCCACAGACCCATCACCTTGGAAACAGCAAAACTTGTTTATGTAAAAGTAATAAGGAAAGTAATTGATGTGGAGCTGTGCAGGCATGCAGGGGAGCCATGTTCCACTGGAGGATGTTGGAAAAGCAAGTCTCCACTTACACTGACTGCCAGAATGTTGGATGGTGTGAGCAAAAACCACCTTCTTCCTCTGCTGTTTCCAAAGTTGCCTTTTATTCACAGCAGTGGTAGGAAACTTCTTGCCTGTGCATATGCTCGTTTTAATGGACTTTTTTTTTTTTTTTTTTTTTTTGCTTGTCTTTTTCATCACCAATGTGTAGGGGTTGAATAGCAGCGGGAAAATTTTTAAGTCTTGCTTATCTCTTTATTTTCTGGAACTCCGTGCTAATGCATTGTGCCATGCCAGGACCATCTCCTCTCTTGTCTTGGCCCTGACCACCTCTGCGGCCACAAGACTTTCTCATCCATGTTTTGAGGTTTGTGCTGCTCCCTGCTTTGTGCTTTCACTATCATTGCCCCTTGTGCTGTTGGACATGGTCGCTGGACCTGGCCAGCTGTTAAGGTCAGGTGCCCCTGGATGGTCTTTCCAGTCCTTCAGAACAGAGGTAGGGGGGGTTTTGTGGCCAGAAATGTGGTGGGGTCACTAGATGGGACCTCTTCCAAGTGATGGTGGGGTGCCTGGCTGTCTGCTACTGCCAACTCAGCACCAAGAGCTTGTGGCCTGACCTTGAGTAGGATGGCAGCAGGGCCCCATGGAGAAGTCCTTGGAAAAGACCTGTGGCAGGAGGGTAGCCTGGATACACTCCCTCTTTGGGACTAGGGGGGCTGCTCTGAGTGATGTGACCTTGAGGATGTTAGCACACAAAAGTGATGATAATTGGGAGGCCCCAAGTCAAGCAAGCCCTGGTGAGGACATGTTTGTGTTGACACCTCTGTGATGACAGTTTGGAGGAACAAAAACGGATTTCTGCTTACCTTCAGTTTAGTGCATACCTTGAAGAGGCAATGTGGCTGGAAGATGATTTTTTTGAATTTTTTATACAGCCTTTGGAACAGGCTGTAAGAGCTGTAAGTGCTCCTAGAAATTTTTTTGTTATTGAAAACTTTTTCCCTGTTTGCCCCCCAGTATAAATGGCTTCTTCCAGGGTATGCTTCATCAGCAGGATCTAGTCTTGGTCTGTTTCTTCCTCATGTTACTAGATACCTCCTTGGGTGATTCTCTTGGGGACAAACACATGTAAGTAGCTTTACCCAAGTGGGAAGACCTTTTAAGCCTTGTATCTTAAACACAAGCAATACATAACAGTCATAATTGTTATATCACTGAACCTTCAAATAAACTGTTTTTCTATTAGATGAAGCTATATACTTCTTCACTTCTTACACTGTATTAAGGGAAATGCTTGATACTACTTTGATAGGTAACTGCAAAATTATTTCAAACTTGCTTTAACTTCCTAGAGTTTGTATTAGTCTACAGCACTTTCTGCATATTTCACTGACCATGTCTTGAGTATCAAGAAAAATTCCTATTTGACGGTGTGTGAACTGTTTTCAAATGTGTTTCTCATAAAAGAAAGTATATGAAAAGGTGGAACAGAAAGGGAGTGAAGAAACAGGACTTAATACACGTGCCTAATAATGGAGATAGTACTGGGGATATTGCATATTTAATATCCTCCTGTTATCTCAACACTAAATGTGGAGAACTGTGTCTTTATTATGTAATAATGGTGCATTATTTACCATATGTAATTTGGTTTTGTATCCAAAGAGATGGGGAGAAGAGCACTAAGGACGCTGCAAATGGAAACAGGCTGTAAAACCTGGAATGCTTGCTCTGCAGGGAGCACTTGGAGTCAAGGCATTGAAGTCTGTAAAATAGTTAGTAGAAAATACTCTTAATACTTGGGTTTTAAAAGGGCAAAAATCAACATAAGTTATTAGAAAGCACCTAGAAAAATCTTGGAAAATTTCAGTTGGTCAAAGGAAGCTATGTTTAGTGTTATGAATGACATTGATTTGGAGTTGCATTCAAAGACAGGATTCTTCTGGTAGGGTGTGGGTATTACTATTATTGTTGTTGTTGTTGATATTATTATTATTATTATTATTATTATTATTATTATTGTTTTTTGTACTTGATCTTGTTTGATAGAAACAGAGCCAGGGACAGCCCAGTGACATACTTTTGAAAAAGAGTGTGTTAAAGAAATATTGTCATTAAATGGCTTTTTCTCTACAGGCTATGGATTCTGAATCAAAGAACAGTTTCATAGGAAGCTTTCTTCAGCCACCAGATTGGATGCTTCCTGCAGCCTTTGTTTATAAAGAATCAAAGAAATTGGCAGCTGCTGCTGGTGACAGGCATTCTCTCCCAAATAAGCAAGGTATAGCCAAAATATGTCTTTAAAATGGTCTTTTTAATTGTTCCTTGTGAAATCTCTTGAGCAAACTCCCCATGCTATTTGACTGAGTTCAATGACTTGTTGCAGTTATCAGTCTGACATTGAGACAGGATGTATATGTGTCCTGAGGGAGTAGTCTCCCTGAAGTCATATGTCTAGAATGGAAACCTCTGCAAGTCTTCTAACATCCTTGTAAACTTTGGCTTTGAAATTTGTTTAACTTAAAATCATCAGACTTCCTCTGAAAGCAAAGGAGAATGCTTCAAACTCAGTAGAAGTAGTTCATGACTTCAAATACAGCAAAAAGAAGGATCATTAGTATAGTACACTGACCTGAAATTGGCTTTGCATTGTGCTATTTGATTCCTTCCAGCTTAAAACCACTTCTAAGGTTTTGGGTTTGTTTTGTTATGTTTTTTGTTGTTGTTGTTGTTGTTGTTGTTGTTGGGGTTTTTTTTTTGTGGTATGTTTCCTTGGGAGAACTTTTGAACAATTCAGACTGCCAGGAAAGCTAGTAGCCTGAAAGTTAGTCCCTATGAAATATGGTTGTCATGTGCCTTGATGGGTAACTATCTCTGAAGCTCACAAGGCAAATGCTCAGTGGATTGACATATCTGGGGAATCTTAAGGATACCCATACTTGGACTTATTATCACTTTGTTACCTTGCACAGACATAGCCTATGAGTGTGCATGAGATCATTGTTCTTCACTTGAAAAATCTGATTTTTGTAGTAATCTTATGTCATACAGAGTTTGGGCTTTTTTGCATTGCAGTGATCAGTTTAGTGCTATGTAGTGAAGTAGTTAAGGAGGTGTTTGGCATATCAATTAAAAGATGGAAAAGGTGGTCCCACTTATCCTTCTGCTTTCTGGTATTAGCTTTTTGTTTTGTTTTGAGTTTTTGTTTGATTTTTATTTGGTTTTTGCTGTTGTGTGCTTTTATTTGATTTGGGGTTTTTTGTTTGTTTTTTAGTGGATCTGTGATAAGATGGTGACAGTTGTTAAGGAGGTAGCAATATTTGATGGTATTCTTTTGATGAGAGAGTTTGAAATAGAGAAACTGTCAATTATAAAGTGTCAGAAAATAAGCCTGACTTACAGAGCTTCTACAGGTCTGTATGCTGTATGGAGAGCTAGCAGACTTTTTCTTGTTTCTGAAATTGCAGCTTCTATTTTTGGTATGATTTGACACATACTGATTTGAGGCTGAAAGCAAAATCTTCCAGACTTGTTTCTATGGTTTAAAGAATCATCCAAGACAAGATACTAGATGTTGAAACATTACCTTTTGAAACAATAATGCATATTTAATAATGTATCATTTGCTAAATTGTCCATTGTATCTAATTTCTCCCCATTTTGAGCATGTTTTCTCTTTTTAATCTGTCCAGACCAGTTGCCTTGCACCAAAACTTGTGACCTCACTTAGACACCTGTGTTCTCTGCTTCTATTTAAAGAGAAGCCTCAGAGTTTATTGTATTCTATTTGCCATGATTTCTTTGTGCTTGTAAATAGTTTTGCTCATAGGGCCGGAGCTTTGTACCTCAGTTATGCAGGAAACACATCAATTTTCTCCCATATATGTTCTGCATATGTTGATGTACAGCTGAGGAATATAATTGATTTTGAGAGTGATCCTAGGAAGAAAATTTAGGTGGTATATTGTAATGTGAAGTATTTTCTAATAATAATTATCATCACCAAAATAGGAACTGTTACTTAAAGTGTAGCTGTTGTATTGTTTGCTAGCTGTAGTGGCAGCCCTGAAAGCTCTGCAAGAAAAAATCTGCCGTCTAGAGCTGGAGAAGTCACGGGCTGAAGATAAACTGTGCAGCCTCTCCAGAGCAGCTGCTCAGTACAAGAAGGTTTTAGAGTATGAATCCTATGAGAAGGACACAGCACATCAAGAGCTGATGCAACAGAGGAAAGGTATTTCTTTGAGTGATAAGGTGTAGCCACAGCAACATTAAGACTGTATAATCCAGGGAGTGTTTTGTTTTGAAAAACTGCTAATTAGTCCAGTCCCTTTCATTTTTTGCATCAGAACTGAGGAGGGACAGGAGCTTGATAATTGTGGATGAAGTTGAGATATTTTTTTAAAAAACAAGTGTTGTGTAAACCATAAAGCAGTTTTAAAGACTAAGCTTGTTTCAGGTGGTATGTTTAACTCCTACGATAAGCTAGCACCTGCTTACATAACACAGCTAACTTGAGAAAAGATAGGAGAAGAGAAGATTCTCCTCTTTCAGATTCTGGTTAGGTATCTGCTGATACAAATCAAAGTAACTGCAGTGCTTATGCGTTTGGAATTCAAATTAGGGACTAGCTTTGAAAAAACATTTTGATTTTCATGTCTTATATATAAAATACATTTTAACCACGTGACTTGTTCAGACTTACCAAACTGTTCTTGCCTGTTTTGAAGACAGAGAATTCCTCAATGAAATTACAGTCTGGCTAAATGTGTAGCTCTCTTTGCAGTACTGAATGTCTTGTTTCTCTCTGTAGATGCAAGTGTACAGTTAAATGCAGCACAATCCCGCTGCTCCCTGCTGGAGAAACAGCTGGATTACATGAGAAAAATGGTTTCCAGTGCAGAACTGGAAAAGAAAATTATTTTAGAACAACAGGTGAATCCCTTCAGCATAATAACAAAGTAGTGACATAGCTTGAAATTATAGAAATGTGCAGGAAGTTTTTTGTGGTCATTGTTTTTCCTCAGCTCTGCTCAGGCTGCTAGCAAACAGAAGCAATTTAGTGTATGGCTGATGACAACCATTCAATGAACTGTATGAAAAGCTCCCTGGGTGGAACTCCTAATGAGCAAAACCATGCTAATACTTGCACACTTGGTAGACAAAAAAAGCTGCTGGAAGCTTAAGTTGTCTTTGTCTCTCTGGTATTTTTCATCACTTTGCAATTTAAAAAATATGGAATTTAAACTAATTAAATACCTTTACTCTGGTGTGGGGTGGTTTAGTGGTTTTTTTGCTCTCTAAAACAATTTCAGTCAGTTGCCAACTCCATTCTTGTTTATTTTTTCCAGGCTCAGCTTCAGAAGGAGGAAGGTCAGAACCGGTTAGAACTGCATGCAAAACTTGAGAAGCTTGAAATTCTAGAAAAAGAGTGTCTTAAACTTACTGCTGCTCAGAGAATTGCTGAAGTAAGCGTGCATGGAATGACAGTCTGAAAGTCATGTGGTATCATTTTATGGCATACTATTAGTAGTACTAACTTTTGCAAAATTATCTCTGTTAAAGCATACCTGACTGAATACCACCTTGGTTTCATGTGCTTAAGTCTTTTTTCAGTCTGGACTTTAAAAGTTCCTGCAGTCCAGTTTTATCCCCACATTACAATTGTGAGCTCCTCCAGACTTCTGATTAAACATGACATTGAAGTCAAACTAATCATTCTTGCCTTCAAATTCAGGACAAGATCAAACACTTAGAAGAAAAGCTGTGTAAAGAAGAGCATCAACATAAGCTAATACAAGATAAAACTGCTCAGGTAGGCTGAAAAGATTTGATTTTATTTTTTAGTACTGAAGAAAGCTATTCTCTCTGTTCAAAATGCCTTTCTTGTTTTATTACTTTTAAACTTCTCACATTTATTGCCCAGACAGAACTCCTGAAATACCACCTAGATCAGTTATAGCTCCATATTAGAAAGTTTGCCAGGTGTATTGCATATCTCAATGAAGAAATATTCTACTTGGGTTTGTATTAGTGAAACATTTTATCAGCCTCAACACTGCTCCAAGTGACCCAGGTAGAAAATTAATTTCTAGAAAATCTATAGCTGAATCAGGTTAATTTAATTTTCAGTAACTCAAAAGTGGTCACATACAAAATCATATATCCCAAGTGAGGTTGGTTATTATGTTTGTTTTCCTCCCTTTGTTGAGGTCTGTAGAAATCTAATACTCAGGGCTGTACTTGGAAAAACCTTAATCGGTAATATGTTGTTCATCAAATGAGATCTTGTATAATTCATTATTCTGTGAAGCCATAATCAGTTCATTGGGCCAGCATCCATCTGAGAAAGGAGTGTTTGCCAAAGAGAGCAAAATGATGAAACCTTTTGTTAAAGGGGCAAGGTAGTCATATTCCAAACCTCACTTTGTGCACAAGTAGCACCCAGTTCGAGAGAGACCTGTTGTAGGGGAATTCCAGTGGAGTCATGTGGGGACTGCAGTGCTGACGAGTAATATTTTGGAAGAACTTAAGCAAAGGTGATGCCTTAATTTAATTCATCACTGCTGTCAGCTCATATACCTCATCCAAGGATGATGGGTTTTCATCAATCCAGGAAGCTTTAAATAACATGCAGATTTGTAGCCCAGATGTCTGATCACCTCCAGAATCCAGCAGAATGACACAGTTGAAAACTTGTAGGTTTTTTGATTTCTTGCTTAGTCTGCTTGCTGCTGCAGAGCAAAAAACCTAGTACAGAGATTTTATCTTCTGAGAAGCATGGTAAGAATGACTTTCCCAGAGCAGATAGTCTAAACATTTGCTTAAGAAAGGACTTAGAAAGGACACAGTAAACTGTGTCCTAAAGTAGTGTTAGTCCCATCTTAATACACTGCAGGATGAATTTAGGTCTGCTGGATCTGGACTGGAAAGCACAGGGTGTGGTGTGGTTCATTTCCTCTTGATGACAGAAAAGCCAGAATATTCTCACTTTAGTGGTGGACCTCCAGCGTTGTTTAGCTGGAACTGTAACACATGCCAAAACAAAGTCCTTGTCCTATGTTTAATTGGGAATGATTGTCATCCTGTTTATCCTGGGCTTTGATAGCAACTTTGAACGACTGAGCAGTATGATTGTCCAGCAGGTTTGACCTCAATGTAACGCAGACAGGCTTAGTTCTCTCTGTCTCCAGATTGCAAGAGCCAAATGTTCATATAATTTGGATTTTATTATCAGATCCTCAGCATGCATCAGGATTGGCTTATCTCAGCTGCTGGTTGTCACAGTGGAAAAATACAGCTGCTGCTGCAGCTGAATATGAAAATGAGAAATAATAAGATGGAACTGCAAGATCTGCCTGATACCCTTCCTTCCCTGTAATCTGTTCAGTTTTTAAGAGTCGCTTATGCCTTCCAAACAGGACAATTAATAGTGCCCTTAATTGGTTCTTATCCATGGATGAAAAAGAGAATAATTAAACCTTGCTATTTGATACTTCTGGTATTACATTAAATGTCTGTTTTCTTTTTTGCTTATTGCCACAGCTTCAAACAGGATTTGATATAAACAGAATTTTAGTGTCTTCCGTAACATCTCAACATGAACCTGAAAAGGAAAATGGGAAGAACAAAAAACCTAAGAAGGTAGTGTGGAAATTTTTGTTAGCATACTTTTGCTGATAGCATCTGACTTGCACTGAGACTGGAATTTGTGAAAATGATGTAAGAGGCACTTGATTTGTATGCTGCACTTTACTCCACTTCTTAAGTGACAAACAGTGCTAAATAACTCTTACCCGCCCCTCTGCCGCCTTTTTTTTCTTCTTTCCTTCATTAGTAACAATGGTATTGGGGCTGGTAGGACATTACTGTAAAACCTCTCCTTACCAACTTGACTTTACCTCTGTTAAAGTCTTGTTGCCATCCCCCATATCCTGTCTTAGTTGCCTTTCAGTTTATCTGGCAAAATTAGTTTCCAAAGGAGTTTTAGCTCGGTATCTTAAGATTGTGTATTTTGGGGGGGATTACTAAAATCAAGAAAATTTATTTTGCAACACATGTTACAGATCAGTCAAAATTTTGCAATTGTGGTTTTGAAAACTTAAGTAAACAAGATTCAATTCCTTTAATGTTAGCCTAATTCTTAAACAATCTCCTACATGCATATGGAATAAAATTTACTTGTGTCAGCTATTGGAAAGTCTTACTTGTTACACATACAGAAGGGAAATTTTTATTTTAAAACAGAAGAAAACTGAGGTGATGCATTTCACTGTGTATTTATACTGAAAAAAAGTTCAAGATTGTACTCTTGAGTCAGCAGATTGGAATTTCTTGTCTTATATTTTCTTATGGCAGAGAAATCCTACAATGAAGAAAACGCAGCTTTCGCAATTACGTGTAAAGGCTGGTGAACTACCTTTTGTGGCTGGGAAGGTAGGTGAAGACCACTGTTCTCACTGAAGTGACATCTACAGTTTGAGTAAGGCTGTGTAATTGTTATTTCCGTAAGTCACTGATAATTCTTTTTTTAAGTCTGTCAGCTCCAGCCATTCTGTCAGTGCAAATGTCCAAAGTGTGTTGCATATTATGAAGCATCGCAATCCATGTGTTTCATTGCGAGGACAAGGAGCTACAGCTGGGATTTCAGGATACAGTGCACTTTCAAAATCTTTATCCTCTTGTTCCACAACACCCACTGCCACCAGGAGCTTTTCAGACCTTCTGTTGGCCTTACAAGATGAGCTGGGCCAAATGAGCTCGTGAGTACCCATTGTTGGTGTTGAGAGTAAACGTGACTTCAGCAGTAGCCCTGAGAAGCAACAAGGTGCTGTAGTCATGCCTAGCCTGTTTCAGCTATAGGACTACTTGTTGACAGAATGACCTGAGCAGGCTTGACAAGTAGGATTTTTCCCATTCAAAAAATTCTTTTTATACTGGTGTTTCACTGGTCTTGTTTTTCTGCTTTCACATACCATATTTAAACAAGTTGCTACTGAAGTAGCAGCTGCAGCAAATTAAGAGCTTTTCCGACCTGTTTTAGACATTTTTAACATATTCTGAGATACGCAGAGTAAACTAATTTTTTTCTCCTGGAGAAGGCTGCAAAGGTGGTGCTGATACTGAGTAGGCCTGCAGGATGCAGTCAGTCTGGGTGGTGGAATGGGTTAATACAGCTCTGGCATGAACAGTCCTGTCACAACATCTCTCCTGTTTCTTTGTACTCACTCTGTTCTTTCCTTACTGGTGTACCTGCCGGGTCTTTGTGCTGAGTCAGTCCGGTGCTCATACCCTTTGCTCGTTGATAGCAGAACTTGCTGGTCCTGTAAGGGGGTTGTGAAAGAGGGACGGTCTCCTGCCAGAAAATGCGCAGGGCGTGGAAGAAGCTAACACTTCAGATGGGAGTGTATGTATCTTTCTAGCCATGCAAGTAAATGTGGATTACAGCCTGTTGTGATTTAAGGTATCTTGCCACTAATGCAGGCTTGTGGGGCTGTGGGCCAAAGCTCTGTAGCTGGTCTTAGCAGACATGTCAACATGATGAGCTGTGGTTTGAACAGAAGAGGATGTGCTGATTAAACCAGTTAGGATGTTGACGCTGATTTGAAATGCTTGATGTGGTAAAATTTAAACTGGCAAGCAATCTCATGTTCAAAAAGCAATGTCTAGCTTACTCATGGCAGTTCAAGGACAGGCTTTTTTTTTTTTTTTTTATTGCAACAACCAGTTGCTTCAATTAAACTGTCAAGGAGAAGCAGTTAATCAGAACTCAGAAAAGAAGCTGTGACCTTTCTACAGGGATTACTTAGCTAAGAGGGGGTCTCTGGCTTCAAATTGTTCAGGTATCTGTATATCAAATGTACACAATTTCTTTTACTTAATCTGGTTAGTTTAGTTAAGCAGCCCACTTTGCAGCCCACTCTTTTTGAGTAGAATATTTTAATTTGAATAATTTGTCAGAAAAATTGTAACTTGAATGTACTAGTTTAAAAATACTTTTGTGTATTATACTAAGCCTTCAAATGTGCGCTAAGTTGGGCAGGAAGTGAAAATGTTAGACTGCATAGCTGCTGTTAACTTTCAAAAATCTCATTTTGCACACTATTACTCATGTAGTTTTATGCCTGTGGGGAGAGGGAGAAGTAAAATGGACATCTGCTAAAAATTTGGGATAAGAAAATCAGACTCAGGGGAAAACCTTTTGTCTTTCTCGTGTTAATATCTTCTAGATTAATGTGTTTTGTGTGAGTGGAAATAGTGCTAAATTTCAGGACTCTGCACAAAATGGCTAGGAACTCCTGCAGGAAGAAATCCTAGTGACTGTATCATGAATGCTTAGATTGCCATTCTTGTCATTATAGTGAGCATCAAGAACTTCTGGAGCAGATACAGGAGACTCAAGACTCCCAAGCTCATGAAGACCTGCAACAGGAGCTGGATTGCCTTGTAAAACAAATGGAGATGAAAGGAAAACAAATATCCAAGCTGAAAAAGCATCAGGCTACTGTAAGAATTAAATGAAACTCTCTGTCTACTAACATTCTTGTTGAAAGGCTGCCACAACTCTGCCTCCTGATGTTATCAGCTAGAATGTCACTGGAATGTTTTAAGCCAAGATGTTTGAGTATGGATGATTATACTGTAATTTCACACTCATAAGCTGCACCTGGTTATAAGCCGCACTTCTGGGTAGCTGGGAAGACCATGGAATTTGTCCATAAATAAACCGCACCGGGTGATAAGCCGCACTTTTTTTTTTAAAAAGCAAGGATCCATGTGTGACAAAGTAACGAGTTAGTAACAGAATTATGCAAGACCAGGGTTTGGTGTCAGGTGCTCAATTTGCAAACAGTTTTCACAGACCAACAAAGCCTTTAAACACAGCCCCAGGTGCCCTCCCCCGTGCCATGGGCTCCGGCACTCCCGCCCCCGGCAGACGCAGC
>VRYO01002297.1:56885531-56963258 GCA_009812075.1 Sialia sialis | reverse complement strand
AAAAGCAGCTTATATTCAGGTGTGGGTTATATGTGTACAAATCCCATGGTCTACCCGGCTACCCGGATGTGCGGCTTATAATCAGGTGCGGCTTATAATTGTGAAACTACTGTAGTAAATTTTTAGTTGTACAAAATACCTTTTAAAAATAAACTGGTTACAGTGGACATGTACATTCTAAACTGCCTACTATCCAGTAGGTCAGTTTATTCACCTTAGAATTAACTTTCATGTAGTGTAGCTGTAACTCGACTACATATCCTTGTAATAAACTGTTTTAATGGACTAATGAAATGTTATTATTTAATAACTTGTCAAATAATTTTTTTTACTTTTTTTACACCTAAAATAGCGTATGATCTTTCGTGTCCTACTTTCCTGGCCACCAAGGAGATATTTAGAGGTTGCTTTTCCAGAATGAGTTGTGCTAATGCTTCTGTACAAATACAAACAAAGGTCTTCCTTTCTCCAATAACTAAAGATTCAGATCACTGTGAATGAGGCAGAAGAGGTATTGTCTCTTTATATATGTTTTCATTATTATTAATATTATTACTTTATAAGTTCTGTTGACAGTCTTAGTATTAGGGACAGCTGGGCTCTGGAAGCACAACCCAAGACTTGGTTTAGCTACAAGAATATGGGTGTGTTCTTGATTCATGCATGAGAGGGGCTGCTGCTAAATGCTTGAGTGCTTGTCTTCCCTTTAACAGAACCTACTTCAGTACAGTGTACAGTGACTGAGGAGGGGACTGTCATAGAGGAGACCTTCAGCTGTGTACCTGTTACCAATCTTCCTATTTATGATTTATTTCTAGCTTAGAAAAGCACACTGCTTAGATAAAATTTGAAGCCTGCTATTTTTTCATGGTGCAGATAGCTTTTCTGAGATAGGTTTAAGCATTTCTGGATGCTGGAATCACTGATACTGGTAGGGATAGGGTACATAAATCTCTCTGGCTCCCTCCGTACCTTGACCTGGTATTCTTGTTGACTACAGAATCCTGGGGAGGAGGCATTATTTTGGATCTGGAGAAGCAGGGCCCTGGCTCCCCACTTGGGCAGGAGCTGTAGTGGAGGGCTGCAACTTTGGGTCTGTCAACCAGGTACTGGATGGGGCAGTCTTTAAATGATGGCAGCATTGAAGAGTCAGTCTTCAAAATGTATAGGCTGACAGGGGCTGTCCAGTCCCAGAAAAAAATTTGCCCATCTGTGGGGTGGGGTGAGTGGCTGGAGGGAGATAGTGGCCCTGCTGGTGGCTGGGCATTTCTCATCTCTGCCTGCTTCAGAGTAGGGCCAGGAGTTGAAAAAGCTATCTTGCTCAGAGCCAGGCTGGAGTTTGAGAGGGGAAAATAGCAATGGATAATATATGAGCTTACATTGTCTGACTGGTTACATCACTCATATTTTAACTCTAAAGATTTAAACAAATTTTAATAATAGTTTTCTGCTTTTTCTTTCTCAAGCTTTTATTTCTGGAGTTCATGTGTTTTCACACACCAAAGCAAAGATGCATTTCAGCATTGGCTGAGAGATCCAAACCAGATACAAAGAAAGTGTATCCCAAACCAATCTTCTTGCTTGAAGAAAGGCATAAAATTTGGTTTCTGATTGTATCTTAGGAGGGAAGGATGGGAAGGAAGTCAGGTTATGCATTTACCTATTAGCGTATTCACAGTTTGAGGCAGATGTCAGTCATGTAAAATAAGTTGTCAAGGCAATATCTATCACAGAATAATTGTCCAGAAGCTGCATTGGGAAGGTAAGCTTGTGGACTACTGTGGTAAAGTTCAGCTCCATGAGAATTAGGCAGCTCACGGTGAATTTTGCTGGGATTTAATGCTTCATGTCTTTATGCTCCAAAAACGTTCTGGCCTGGAACTCCATAAGTGCACAGTGGTCAGAGCAGGCTTCTTCACAAGAACAATATGTTTTTGGCTTAGTAAGTGCTTACTCTATTCTTTTGCAAATCCTTGTTTTGATTTATATCCTGCATGTTTTTGTTTGTCTTCTCAGATGAAACTGTATCTCTTTTTTATTAATGGTTTGGATCTAGCTCTGCAGGGCAGCAGACAAAACCACACAGTGATCCCAAAAGAAAGACTTATCAGTTTATTTATTTGAGATCTGGATTATTTTGTGCTGAATTATGCAAAATTGCAGCAACAGGTTTTGTTATTTGAATTAAGAGTCATATTTTATGGTTAGATATCCAGGAAGGTGGACAAAAGATGTAGGTCAAACAGTATGATTAAAAATACAGACCAACAAACTGCATCCAACAACAGTTCACTTTCCTGCTGCTAATGTATGCTAGCACAATTTAATGTCTTGTTACTTGAGCCTTCTGGAAAGACTTTGTCCTAGTACAAAAGAGGTTCAGTTTGAGCATGTGTGTTACAATCTTCTAACTAGCAAAGCTGGAGGTTGGACTTAGCTATAAATCCAGCCTGTTCTGGGAATAGAAGCTGGCAAAAACATTCAGAGCTAAATAATCAGGGCAGGATCTTGCTGAGATTTGGATACTGGCTAACGTAACTAAGTGCAGATGTTTATGTAGACTGAAATACATTCCCAGAATAAGAATATTGTACAAACACATGATGATTTTATAGCAGGGAAAAAGCCAAGAAAGAGAGGGTAATAAAACAAGCACTCTTATTTTTGATAAAGTACGTTCTGTTTCCCTCTGCTTGCCTCTACAGAAGTGGCCAAGGTTGCTTCTACTGTGTCTCCTGCTGGGGCCTGTTGAAGCTTCTGCAAGTTGCTTGGGTTGTGGCTCTGATGCTTACATGAAAGTCTCAATGGGCTCCCATGTGGGTGCCACAGTCTGTCTTAGATGAGAGGAGAAGAGAGAAGCAAGCATTTCTGAAAATGTTACTTTGAGGGAACAGCTGTAACAGGTCAGCTGAATCCCAAATGCCTGGTCATTAGCTTTATAGCCATTATCTGTGTTATTTTTATCTCAACTCTGCTGGCTACATAAGGGCATAATTTCTTTTCTCTTGGTTCCTTCTTATTTATACAGCTGAAGAACTGCCTGCTCTTTATTTTAGTTTGGGCTTTAGTTTGGGCTTCCCAGCCCTGACTTTTGGGTTAGCTGCCCCAGTGCTTTTTTTTGTTGTCACAATTTTGTCAACTGTTCAATTTTGAGACACGCGCGGGAGCCAGGAATACCAGCATTTTCACTGTGTGTTTACCACAAAATTATGGTTGAAATAGAATGGAATGTCAAGACATAAACTAAATTAATTTCATACTGTATATTGTAAGCAAAACTTTAGATCTCTGTGGCAGGTCAAGTGTGTCCTTCTTAGACTGAAGAGGAAGCAACTTAAAGCATAATGCTGCAATGTGTAAGCAGAGTGGTTACATAGGAGACTTTTCTCGGCAATGATGAGATGAAAGCTAAGATGATGTATCGAGGTTTGGCATTACGCTTCAAGGAAGCTGTAGACTACTTGGAGAATATGTGGAAGAAAAACAGAGGTGAAGAACACTTGACTAGGACACTTGAGTCAAAAAAGTAAGGAGCTGGACTTACGTTTCCACTCTATTTTCTCTAGGTTATAAATCTTAAGAAACATGGGACATTGCTGTAAAGATGAAGGGAATAAAGTTTTGTTTGCACTTATGAATAGGACATAAAACGGTGGGCTAAAACTCAAGCTTTCCAAAGATAGTGTAAGCTAAATACTAGGCTAGGAGGTTGTTGACCATCTGTAAGGACCATCCATTTTTAAGAACAGGATAAACAAATACCTTTAGGTATTTACTATTTCCTGCCCAAGAGCTGTGAAAGTAAAAGACAGATCATAAAACCCGTCCCGGTCCTACCTCTTAATGGCTCTGAAGTGTTCCAGCAGTTTACCATGTTTGGTTTTGGATGAGATCTAGGGGGCATTTTTTAATGGTCCAATATTTCACCAGTGGTTTTAATTTTCATGCATTCATTTTACTCATATAGATAAAAATTATGTAGCGTAAGTGTAATTATCATAGAACCTTAGAATATCTCAGGATGGAAGTGAGCCATAAGAGCCAAGGATTCTAATTCCCTGCTCCTTGCAGGACTACCTAAAGCTAAACCAAATGACCAAGAGCGTCATCCACATGCTCCTTGAATCAGACAGGTTTGGTGCTGTGACCATTTCCCTGGCAGCTTGGTCCAGTGACAGACCACCCTCTGGCTGAAGATTCTTTTTCTAGTGACCAGTGTTGATACATGAGAATTAAAAACCAGTTCTCCTCCAGAAGTTTTCTCAGCTCCCCCTTCTGTGATACAGGCATAATAGGAAGGTGACAGAATTGTGAAGGATGCTTGTCGAGGAACTCCACTGCATAGCTGTGCATTGTAATATATGTTTATAGGATTGACAAGTATACAGATGGACTTTTTAAAGGCTTCAACCAAATAAAAAGAAAAAAAAAGGTGGAAGACAAGAATTTGTCAATCAAAAGTATTTTAATTAAATCAATTCTGCTGTTTTAATATAGTCTTTCCATATCATTAAACTTGCTTTCCCATAAATTCACCATCTGAGCCATGTTGAGCCTGACAAACGTTTGGATCCTACCAGCTCATGTCCTGTTGAACACTTTTCCCCTCTATTGTTCTGCTGGAATTCCAAAGGATGCATCTTGTTTCAGAAAAGAAAGGGAGGTAATACTGAAGAAAGGCTTATGAGACTTTCATAAGGTAGATAAAATGCACACTGGTTTTCAAAAAGCTTCTCAGATCTTTCCAAGAAGTAACTGAAAATTAAACCTAGAGAATACAATACAATTTTTGAAATCTGGGCCTGTAAAGACAGAATAGAATGGATCATAATGCTGTTTTCACTGTAGTAACACAGCATAACCCTTCTTTCATCTGAATAGTACTTAGCATTTATAGCATTTATTTATGTGACAACTGACAACTCCAGTTAAATTCAATGCCTAATACTTTTTTCTGTATTTACCACTTAAGAATTTTTTTTCATGGTGTTCTCCTTTTTCATGTGCCAGAAGCAAATGTCCTTGTTATTGAGGCTTCTGTCATGCAGAGGGAGTTAGAGAGCTGGATATAGCTCAGAGAAGGGAGCACACAATAGTACTGCTGCTGCTCCAGGTAGGGCTCCCGCTGGCTGCGAGGACCCAGGAGCTTTCACTGGCCCAGCAGGCTGCACTGCGCACATTTGAGAATAAATACAATATGAAACTCCCTCCTGAAAACAGACGTGAAAATACCAGTATTTGCAGTTCCTTTGCACGAGATGAAAATTTTCTCTTTCTCTAGTTCTTGAAAGGACAGGAATCTATGCCAGACCAGATGAGCTGGGCCAAGATTCTCTTAATTCTCTGATGTTTTTGTGCTGTTCTAGTACATCTATGTTGTAGGTTATTTTTATTTTCAGTTTTCAAGTGGATTTCAAATGTCTAGGTTCAGTAATCTGAATTCTGCCATTTTCCTGGTATGAACTGTTTTGGTTTATTTATACCTGTAATACTTCTACTTCATGAATAAGTCTAATAGCACAGTGTCTTTGATAGCTGGTTAGCTGTTGTTTTGGTGTTACTCTCTGATGCTGCTGATGATACATAAGCTTTTTAAGTTTTCTATGTGTGATTTGCTGGTTATTTCTGATTTTATTAAAGTGTTTTTCAGACAGAATTACTCAGCTAGTCCAGAGTAAATATTTGCACATTCTAAGATGGAAGAGATTTTGTACGCATGGCAGTGCTGTTGGACAGTTCTATCCCCTTTATCAGGAGAGAACCGAACCTAGGATCTATCATGCATACATCTAGCACAGCAGCTGTTCATGAAAAACAGTGTGTCAGCAATGGCTTTTCTCCCACCCAAATAAAAAACCATTAACATTGAGAGTAATTTGTGTCTAGACTTTCAGCTGTCTAATTATGATCAGAATTAGCTGCTCAGCAAGATTCACTATTGGGACTGAAATTCCCTTTACTTCATTGGGTTGGAAATAACATTTTTAAGCACTCAGGAAGTAAATAAAACCTTTGAGATTACTCTCAGGCTAGGATTCTTCATGCAGTGGGAATGCAATGGCCTTCTAGCTAACAGAAGAAGAAGATTCAGAAATGCAAAATTAACAGTCTCTCTTATGTTCTTCAGTGGAAGCAATTCAGTCACATCAAGGAGTAATACAGCAATGCAGTTCAGAGGCCTGCGAGGTTTTCAGTGGCAAGGGAAAGTTCCTGACAGGAAAGAAAAATCCAGTGAATGTAGCGATGCAGGAAGATTGTTGATTTGCTCCTGGTAGTTACAGTGTGTCACATACACTCTCTGAAAGTAATTTTCTCCAGGTAAGATAAGCATTCTTTGAACAGTGAAGTGTAATTATGAAGCATTTAAAAAAGTAAACAGAGGAAGATCAAATTCAATGTAAGAAATCTATAGGTTTATAAGAAATGGGCTAGGCTGTGTACATGTGACAATTCTTTTCAATTCAGTTCTTTTAGCAGATTGATTTTACTAGAAAGGAAATGTTGCAATGACAAAAATTATTTAGGTAATTAATGAACTCCCTGTGTGCAGTGTAGGTAGCATTGAGCAGCTTGTATTTGAGGAGGTCTGGGATGAGAAGGAGAAATCTTGGAGAGATTTTTTCCTATATTATCACTGTGATGATGTTTTAACAGAGCAGGACACTACTGGGGACTGAGACATCTCAGTGAAGCCTGCAGACTTGGTAGTATTTGTTGAAGCATCGCCTTTTGAAAATAGTTTTAAATACTTCCTTATTTTATCCAACTTATTCAATAATTTTTAAATCAGTGCTGTCATTGACAGTGAACAAACCTCTGGAATTATATATAATTGATAGCTACAGTTTAGTTTTTTCTCTTTTGTGTTTTGTTTTGTTACTAAATTTGCTACTAGACAGATTATATGCTTTCCAAATGACTAATAAAAATAGTTTATATGTTCTTAACTCCAGTTCTCCAGCATTTGCTTATTTCTCATAGAATGAATATGGCTGATGAGAAATATCCTGATGTGGTTCAACGCAATTGGGAAAAATTAAGAAGTGCTTTAGACAGGAATTCAGAAATTTTTAATACTGATTTGCTTCCCTGTTCAAGAGTTTTAAGAAGAAATTTTGGAGAATTAACAGCTTTCTTTTAAAACCACAGTCCTACAGATAATGAGCTTGTTTATATGTATTTTCTGAGAGAAGTCAACACTGCAAACATTTTCATCCTTGGTTTGTATGCTTGAGAAATCCAGAGTGTGGCTTTTAAAGTCAGCAGGAATCCTGGAAATCTGGTGCTCGCATTCCAGAGTCTGGAGCCCTGAATCTGTAGTGGTTGCTCCTCTGGATTTACTGTGTCTTGGTCTGCAGAAACAGGCAGTTCAGAAGGATATTTGTGGGACCAACTTGATGGAGAAGCCAAGATATTGTCTCAATTATGCCAAACCCTGAAACTCACCCTTCCAATTTTCTGCAACAGTATTATTTAAAATATTTCTGTGGGTGGCCTGTTTCTGGATAAAATAAGAGAAGAAGGCTCTTGTTTAAAGACTTATGTTGAAGTATCTCTAGGAGTCTCTAGATTTTCACTCTAAGCTCTCTGCTTATGATCAGAATTAGCTTCTCAGCAAGATTCTGACTGGGTATCTAGGAGCATCTGCTTGTGGCTATTCTCAAATTCTCTTAAAGGAAGGGAGGGAGTTGTTTAAATAGAATTACTCCTGTGAGTGGTACTTAGCAAGCAAAGCAGCATTCCTGTTGCAGAGTGTTTAAAACTTAGGATTGAACCCATGCTGTTACAGAGTGGGAACAGTGTGGAACTGTAGCAGGTCACGGGATTATCTCTGGAAAACTACAACCCTTCACTTCTGGGAACTAGGTAGGTCTATGCCTCATCCTTGTAGATGAGGAGTGGGCTGCCCAGGGTGGAGAAATAAAAAGGTGCTGTGACTTGTCCTCCCTGTCTCCTTTCTCCACCAAAAATCTCTAGTGGATGTACCTCTAAACTGGCACAGGGGAGGAAGGCACAGTCCTTGGCTGGAGTGGCACTGCCTAACCAGTGACAGTTGATTGGTAACAGTGCTAAGGAAAGCACAGATTTACCTGGGACAGATAAGGGGTCTGTAGCATTTAGTTAGTGGTCTAACCAAGCTCTGACTGGTCTAACTGGCGGTGCTAGTGCAGCCATTTTTCACTCCTTAGCCCAAAGGGGTCCCATAACGGGGAGACAAGGCAGCATTGCCCAGAAGTGCGACACTAACAGGGCAGGAAGAGCAGGGTTGAACTCTTCATTTTAAATGCAGCCTCTTGAACCTGTCATATTTCTCTTATATGAGCAGGATAGAAGGAGAGATGACCCATTATCTTGGATAGAATGGGCTAATAATGTATAGAGAAGGAAGCAAGACCTACATTACAAGGTTCACCTGAGCCACTCTGTGGAATAGACACTTATTAGTATTAAAAGCAACTCAGACGTGCTCTGGATCATTTTGATCTTCAGTATCTGGTTATCTAATATTTGAAGAACAGTTTCATCTTACCATCATAACTGTCATTCATCTGCTATCTAAATCTGAAACAACAGAATGATTAGACAAGACATTAAAAACAAAGCTGAAATAAAGCATGGAACAGAAACACACATGGCCCCTTATTGATGAAACAATGAGATAAAAATTCTATTATATATAGTTCCAGTAAACACCAAGAGTTTTGCTGAACTTTAGCAAATTCTGTCTTACCTGTTAGGATCATTGCACATGTAAGCGATACTCACCAATACTGGATAAAGAATCAGCTGATACCTACTTTCAAATGTCTCTGGAAAAGTAGCAGCAGAAGAAGTGCTGTTGTTTGTTATGGTTTGGCCTAAGACAAAAAGCAGCCAGCCAACCAACCAAACCCCCAGTGTAAGACATACCCATCAAAGAGCCGAGAAAAGGAAAGAAAATATGACCAAACTTACCAGAACATAGTACTTTTGGCTCTTCAAGGATGAAACAATACTGGTATCCTTCAAAGCCTTGAGCAAGCCTGAGGTGATAAAAAGGAGAAAACAGTTTTGTTCTAAAAATGGGTGTTAAGATGCCAACAGACTCTTCAACACTGATACCAGACCAGACTTCCCCAGCCATCTCCAGGACACCCTTGTTTCAGAAGCTGGTGATAGCAGCATCATGCTAGAATCAGATACCAGAGGAGTGATAACCCTGAAATAGTAACATACTTTGAAGTCCTCATGGCATGAGAAGATTTGGGAGGTGTGTGTGTGAGAAGAATGTTGTACATGCCTGAGCAGGACTCTGTTCAGGCAGAAGGATTTGTTAGCTGATGACCTTTCCTAGAGGATAGGCACTCCTCCAAGGACTGTGGAGGTGCCTTGACCTCCCACAGCTGTTTGTCTTTTAGGGTCTGGCAGAAAGCCCTTTCTTAAAAGAGATATGAAAATAATAAAAACACACGCAATGTAGATTTCCCCTGCCGTTAGATTCTAGTCTCTGACATACTTTTGCTTCAGGATAGAAAAACCCAGGAAATTAAATCAGTGTGGATGAAAAGTAAAGGGCACTGATAGCATTGCTTTCAGACATCTTGTACTCATGTTGCTTAAAGTGTTGATCTTCTCCAGCTGGTCTGATTATGTTTTTTTTTGCACAGTCCTACCACAAGGACAATGGTTTCACTCTGCCCTGGCACAACACTGAAACCAAGGAGCTTCTGCTTTCTCACTTTTATATTGACTATAACCTTAAGAATCTCAATACTCACTGATGAGACTGGACCTCTTTTGCCTGGTAATTGAAACTTACATCCCAATGGTAAAAAAAAAAAAAAAAAAAAAAAGTTTTAATAAAGTCTTTAAAAGCATGGAAGAAAGTTCCATTTATTACTAGTCAGTGTTTTGCGTCATGGAAAACAAGATTGTTTTATTTTTGCTCTTAACAGGAAGTAGCAGAAAGGCTCAACTCACACCCACTAAGCTCTAATAACTGCTCACATTCATGTTTTCAGTGCCTTGGTTCTGAGGCTGTATCTTTGTTCTCTCAGCTCTCGCTAGCATTTTCTAAGCATTTTCTCGAGTTTTCCTGCCTTTGTTTGGTATCTCCCTGAGCTGAGGTCCTTCCACTAGAGGTCGGCTGTAGCACACCATCACCCAGGAACTTGTCAGACTCCTTGTTTCTCAGGATACCAGCAGGAAAACTCTCAATTTCATTTTTATTGTCATCCAAAAGGCAAAACCAAACAAAAATCTCCACTGTGTGCCCAGGATCCAAAGGAGATGTGTAGCTGTTAAACAGACAAAACAGACTGCTTTTAAATGCATGACTTGCTTTACAAACTGCATCTTGAATGAGCATAGATGATCAGCTGAAAAGGACAAAGGTTTGATTGCATTAACTGATCTGTAACAGTTTCCTCAAATTAGCATTTGAGCTATCAGAGATAAGCACAGGCAGACATGTTTACCCAACTGGGCAATGATGTACACTGCCTTCATAGTAGGCTGGCTTAGTTTGTGGCTTAGTTTTTGTGGCTTCTTAGTTTTTGAACAGGACTTTTAAAGTATATCTTCTGGGCTAATGCTATTCTTACCAAAGCCATTGATAAGAAAATTCTATTAACTTTGGTTGAAAGACAGTGTTTTTGAAAATCCTGTTTTTCTATTTGGAGGTGCTAGAATTAACAGCAGGGAAAGAAAATAAGCAGGAAAATAATGTCTCCTTTATCCCCGTACCACTCTACTTATTTTCATCTCTTTTATTTTTGGCTGATAATATGCAGTATTGTTTTACTCTAGGATTTAATATCCAGCTTAGGAAATTTACATCAGTACCATCTCCTTTTGTGCTTTAGGTTCTGCGAAATTTTAGAAGCATCTTCTGCAAACAGCAGATGATGAGAACATTTCTGGTTTATGATGCAGAGGTTTCTTAGTTGGAAAGCTGGGGAATGCTAGATGAAGAGTTTGGAAGTTTGAGTTTGGAAAAGAGAGACTACAGGATTCCTTATTTAAAGGTAATTATGAGGAACTTTCCTTTTTTCAGTTGTGTTAGTCCTAAATAGTCTTCAGGGTATACCAAGATACATTTCAGCAATTAAAGTCTAAAATGTTTCTTTTGACAAATGGAGGGATGATTTTTTAAACAGTTCAGGCATTACCAAACTACAATATTTCTGTATAGTCAAGAATCCTTATTCATACCTACTGAAAATGCAACCAGAATGTGTTGCTCTTGCTTTACTATGTATTGCTTCCTATATACAAACATGTAGCAATATTCATATGTTTTGTGGTTACTTTTATGTCAACCAGATTAATCCTAAAGTAGATGCCTGGCAGCAAAAGCTTTTGATGAAAGAATAGAAAAAAGGAGATAAACTGATGGACCTTCATTCTAATTCTGTAGAGTCTAAATCTGTAAAGGTAATATAAGTGATTAAAGTGATTTCATTTAAAGTTATTTTAATTTATTTATTGGACACTTCCAGGGAAATTGAAATCTCCAGAAAAAGGTTGCCTCAGGTTTATATATCATGTACCTATGTTTGACATTCATTAAAGATCCTTTACTAAGATGCTATAGAGATATTCCCCTTCCCCCCATTTTCCAGTTCAGCTGTTTCAAAAGGCAGCTCAAACGCTTGCATAAATATTCAAAAGCTCTGAAGTTCACCCAAGTCAAGACAAAATCAGCCCTGGAATTTGTGTCAAAGGGATTGCTCAGAACAGCTCTTTTTGTAATGTGCCCAAGGTTCAGACCTGTGCTCAAAAGACAAGGAGAGACGCTCTAATCATAAGATACAAGTCGGTGGGGCACAATGTGCCTGAGGGAGTGGCTACTGAGTGTCTCTATTTTGGTTCTAGATTCTCAGGTTCTTGTTCACTATGGTGATACAATTCCATTTTGGGACATTTGGAGGATGTGCTACCAGCCACCCAGCCTCCTTGGAAAAATGGCAATGTGTTTTCACAGATCAGGTATCTTTTGCATCCACAGGGAGCCTGCGGCACCTCTAACACCTCTCATTCGTTCATCATAATTGTGTCTTATTCAATGTGTCTGTCCTTCAGCCTTCAGGGCTGACCTGTACCTGCCCAGCAAGAACTGCTCGTTCATTCCTGCTATGGATGCTTGATGGAGCTGTGGGGTGTGACAGGCTGGTCAAGTGTGCTGGGGTCTTGCTGCATTTTCCTAGTGAATTTGGAGCAGATCTGGTATCCTTACCTGTAAAACTGATTTAACAATAGTGTTCTGCCTTCAAAACAAGAGGAAAACTACTGCAGTTAAGATAGTGAACTGCTACTATAGATCTGGATCTATATAATTATCTCATCCAGTGACACTGATGTGGTGTTAGAGGATGAGGTCACTGCCTCCTGTCACCTGTGTGAGCCTGAAGCACTATGAAAATAAGAATGTAGCTCATTTTTTACAGAAAATAAAAGACCTTCTCTGAAGGTGTGGAGAAGTTGTGCCCCCATGTGCCCTTTTCTATCAGTAATCACATACCTGACAAATGGAAAGTGCTTGGCATGCTATCGCTTTCTTCTTTTATTACTCGTGTGGTGTCTCCAGCTCATGTGAGGATGTTTCAGCCCAGAAATGTTGCTGAGCTCTTAAATTTCCTGTTCCCAAAGAACCACTGCTGCAGTCTATCCAAATATCTCAGTGCTCAGGCTTGAAGATCCCTGCTGTCTGGAAGTGGGGTAGTGGGCTTGTCAAAGAGCCACAGATGATGCTGTGGATGTGTTCGAGTTGTGGGCGATCCTACATTTGGGACCCTTGATGGCTGGTAGCTGTTCAGTGGAGAAGCAATAAAGGATTAGAAATTGTTGAGTCCCAACCAGTAAGAAAGAGAATAAAGTAAATATTTGGAAAATTAATGGAAATGTAATTTCCGTAGAGTTTTATATTTAATTGATATTTTTATTAAAGGCTTCCTAGTCCCCTGCCCCCCCCCACCTCTTCATTTTTTTTCCTCCTGTGTTAAGCAGGGTTCATAGTCTCATGAAACTCCTATTCTTAATATCCTTGGAATTCCTATAATGCTTTGCTAGAAGTTGTATCAAGAAAATTTTATGGATACTAATAACAGCTAAAAGATGACTATGTTCTTCAAATTATACTTCTCATAGAAGTGGCAATTAAAAAAACTCCTGCAAAGTGAGATGTGTGGTTTTTTAATTACTTTTGTACTACTATTAATTTTATTTAACCTAGGGTTTGGCAGTACTCTTTATATTAATATTCTTACTGGTTCCTATTAAACATTCATTATTTCTTTTGTGGGTCTCACAAAGCATTTGAGAGAGAACTTGTCTTAAATTGCAGAATTCAGAAATTGGATAGATAGGCTTTACATCTGAATTTAGCTTTACAATATTTTAACTAATGTAATGGGTTTGATTTTGATGATACTCTTAGAAAGATTAGGTGTTTATGGCCTTTTTTTAAAAAAATGAGGACTGAAATAAGTTTTCTTTTATGATCTCTGTTTTCAGACCTTTTCCCCATGCCAGATACTTCACAAAGAAACCATTCTTTCAAATCTTGCTACAGCAGGTCGTTTTTCTGGAAAGCTTGGGTACAAGCCATCATCACTAACAGAAATAAAACTGGCTATGGTGCTCACTGAAATAATGGCAGAAAAAAAACCAAAACACCCTCCTTGTTTCTTCTATAGTGATTTGCTCACCAAATGCAGTCTGTTTGATTTTGATCATCACTCCTTAAGGATGAGGGGCAACAGGAAACAAGAGAGGTAGACCCTCCTGTCCATAAATCTTAGGAAAAAACACCTTTGTATTCTTTCCAATCTGGTTTATTTCCTCCATATGCCATAAGAGGCATTCATTTCACCTTGGAGGGGGGGCAGCAGAGAACTTTCTCAAATCAAAGGAGAAGCAGCTAGGAGCAGTGCTGCAGAGGCCAGATGTTCTAAATTGACCTTGACTCACTGCGGGATGGGGTCTAGTGTGCTGACTCATTGGCCCTGTGAATCTTCTGCCTGTGTTTGCTGTGACAGTGAGGGAGGATCTCTAGCAACTTGCAGCAGCAGTGTTTGAAACACATCCTGTGTGGTCAAGATCTACCACTTCTTTTCATGCTGCTGGACAGTAGAGCTACAATCATGTCTGGGACAAGTCCCATCAGATACTTAGAAGAGTAGAAATTATGGATAGTGGACAATTAACACGTCTTAGCAGGCATTTGTCAGCTTTGACAGAGGGCTTCTGTAACAGATTTTTGTTTGGACACAAGCCTTCCCCTTTTTCAAAATTCAGTCTCCTGCTAATGCTGCTAAGCAGGAGCTGCCCAGCTGCAGTGTATGGTGGTGTGCCAAAGTGTCCTCTGCTCCTTGTGCTCACAAGCTCCAGTACAGCACAAATAAAAATAACATGGGGATGTACCTGCAGCAGGGCTGGGGTATAGATCTGGCGACAAGAAATATTCCCTAGTATTTACTGAAGGGTGATGATCTTAGGGAATGAGTTAGCATGTGTGTATGGCAGGGAGGGGAGGAAGGACAGGGGCATGCCCTGGTTGCTGGAAGCTGTCCAGCAGCTCAGCACCTGGGGACCTGAGAGCAAGTGCTGCTTTGTGCAGGGGCAGGTGTGATAGCAAGTTCCTTCTCTAAAGGAGGAAGTGGCTTCTGAGGACATCGTCTCACAGAGTCTCAGAAGCTGCAAGAAATCTCCATATTTTGTGGAGAGGAGGAAAGAGGCCAAATGGCCTCACTGTTGGTGTAGTGAAAGTAAAATAGAATCTACTTCTCCAGTATCTGGGGAAGTTACATTATCTGTGAGGCAAGACTAATCCTCTGAATGTGAAGGTATCCCTTTGATGCACGTGGACTTTTATTCCCTATTTCTTTATTGTTCTTTGGACTGAGAAGCCCTGCACAGCTGCTGCGTGGAACTCTGCACAGAAGGGTGACATCACAGAAGTTTTTGTATCTACAGACCAAGCAAAAAAATACAGGTCTTTCTACCTCAGGCTGACCCAGACCAGGAAATATTCATTTGATAAATGAAAACTTCAGAAAAAAACCTCCAAACATTGGGTTTACTCATGCAAGCAACATGAAAATTAATTTTTAAAAAGAAAAAAAAGAAAGAAAATAGGTTTGCACTGTACATCTTTTGTCAAGTGCACTAAATCTACAACTGGGTTGGGAAAGAGTAGCTGATTTAGGGCAATGGAAGGAATGTGACTGATTTAAATTCTGAAACAGTCTAGTCATCAAGGTTATTGAATTAGATCCTCCACAAAGAAAAAAAAAGTTCTGTCCAGGTCTCTCTCTTCTAAGATAAAACTTTAAATGCAAGCCAAAAATGTGCCATCACTTTTTTCCTCATGTCCCTCACGTTTTTCAGACATCATTGTCTATTGTTTTGGAGTGAAATTTTAAATGGAAATGCTTCATCCCATGCTTGGTCCATATACTTACGTGATATTTAACAGAGATGTACAATTAATGCTATTGATTCAGGAAAACATATTTTAATGCTATTTGACCTCATGCTATTTTAAGTAATAGAAATGGAAGGACCTAGAGTTTCTCAAGTTTGAGAAATTAAACTTTTAGAATCAATGAGAAGAGGATGAGTGAAAATGATTGTACGAAATGAGACAAAGAAATTGGTTCACAGATAATCTGTCATTGCAACGATTATGTAAAGAATTCATTGCTTGACAGTTTGTCATCAAGATTTGCTTGGCTTGAAGGAATTCTTGGAGACAAAACATTCATGTCAGCTTGTAAATTTACAGAACTGCCAATGTAGTCCTAAGTTTATCTGTGCCACTTCTACTAGAAGCTTCGTTAGAATGTCTCATGCTGAGCAGGATAAATTTGACAAGCGTCCATTTATAAAGATACATTAACAGAATTTTCTGTAATCAGAAAAAAGGCCAAGATTAATGTTATAAAACCTTAAGCACAATGAAAAGAATTCAAATTTATGCCATCCAAACAAATTTGATTAGAGAAGATACAAGAATTTTCCATATCTAGTTGATTGTCTGAGACAATGACATGGAAAATGCCAAGTAAATCACTGTCCATAATGATCCACAAGTAATAAATACTGCATGACTCACTCACAGTGATCTTCTCATTTACACTGACACTAATGTCAGTTTAATTCCCTCAGGTGGAGTAACTCCTGATGTTTGTGAGTAGACCTTGGAATTGGTACCAAGGTAGGTGTAGCTGTTTTCTTGCTTGCTGTTCTTCTGCTGTTATTTTACTACAGTGTTGAGTGTGCTCAAAAGAAATGAGAACAAAAACCCCAAAGTATTTAATTTCATTTTACAGAATGTTGGATAGAGCATTTAATAAATGCGTGTTTTGGGTATGTTGTGTATATGTCACAGTAAAACTTTCCTGCAGCCTAGTCTGATGTCACTTCTTTGTTCCACACTATGATTTTACCCCATGCTGCTCCTGTGACCTGCTGGAGCCCAGAAACTAGTTTTGCTTTAATGTCTGGAGGAAAGAGGATGAGATAGGAGGTCAGACATGTCACTAGCCATAGCTGTGCTACGGTTTTAGTGTAACAGATGTTCTTAATTTCTTTGGAAAATTTCCTTGTTCTGTCCCTTGCCACACTCTTGTCTATGAAACAGGGACAGCACGTTCATACAGCCCAAGGACAAACCTTTTCCAAAGGACTGGAAAAAAATCAAATATTGCAGAGTTATGTGCTGGGATAATTTCACTACTGGCTGGATTATGAATTTCATCCAGTATGGAACTTCCTTCCATTTTCTTTTTATTATGATAAAGTCTATGCATAAAACAGTTTATATATGTATATATTTAATAAAACACAAAAGAAGGAAAAACAATTATATCAACATATTAACAGAAACAGTAGTGCCCTTCTTTTCCATTATTCCGTTCTGCAGGCTTCCATGACTTTCAATCCTTTAGGCAGTATCAGTCTTCTTTTAGACAACAGACTTTGCCAAACTGTTTGTATGGAGTGGTTCAGAAATCTCCTTGAATAGTAAAAAAATGTAATGACATTTTTCCTGTCTGGAAAAAGGTACAGTTATACAGGCAGATTCTGGAGGCAGCACAGGTACTGGCCACAGGGAGCACACGGTGAGAAGAGCCTACTTGTCCCTTCCTTTCTTATGTCCCCTGAGGAGTCCATGGGCCAATGGTAAAAAAACTGGACATAAAACCTGCAGAGATCAGAGTTAATTTTTTTAAGACAGTCATCCAACTGAAAATGCAACTGTTTGCTGTTCCAATGAATGTGCCTGAGGATGCTTAAGTATTTCAAGTCCATGGACAGAAGCCTAACCATCAGTGCTGCTGGCCACTCATTCAAGGCTGGTTGCCTAAATTCCAGCACAGAAGATGCCGCCAAAGGAGGCACTGGGTTTTCTGGTGGCCTGGGTTCTCAGCCCCATGTTCAGTACACACCAAGGTGAGGTACCACCTGAGTCTTCCAAAGCATGTTCTTCACCAGGAGTACCCTAAACAGTGCTCTGGATCTCTCCATGCCAGCAGCGTTCTGATTGCTGAATAATCTGAGGGATTCAGGGTAACCGATTCCTCAGAACCCTATGTCTTGCCCTAAACAATTAAATCTTGTATTTACCAGTGTTCTGTAACCTGAGAAACTTTAGGCATGTAGAAGTACAATGTCTATAACGACTGCCAGATAAACATTCATTTAGATAGATGCTACTGGTTGTGCTTAAACTACAACCTTTGTAAGTGTGGGACTATCATAAGTGTAGATGTTACTGAAAAATCTCAGGCGTTCTGCAATTTATGGAAATGTTTGTTTAAGTAACTCCTAATGACTTCTAAAATGTATTATTAGATTTAGGAAGGCTTTAGGACTTAGTGGTTTTTAATCTTGGATGAGGGAATGTGACTGAAGTGAGACTATGTGTACATTTACTTCACAGATTTGAAAAAATAACTACAAATTCCTAAAGCTTATCAAACTTTGAGTCTCCAATTTTTTTTTTTTTGTAGAATACCCCAAACAGAATTGGTATCTCATCCAAATATTAGTGATTTGATGTGAGATATATAGTATTTTGTCTTTTGAGCTGTAGAATTTCTGCTACTTAACACTCATCCCAAAATTCTCTTGTAGAAAAACTGAAGAAGCATGATAGTATTCTACAAGGAGCTTTTTTTAGCGTTTTGAAGTAATATTTGTTTCTTATTTACTGGAAACCTGTTTGTGTGTTTTTCTCCATAGAAACACATAGAAGCAAACGCAAATACAGAAATACTGCGGCTATAACCAAAAAGGAAGTAGGCTTCCAGCCCCCATTTTTTACTTGTGTTAAGACTTCAAAGCTCCCATCTATCCCCCTCAAAAAAACAAAACAAAACAAAAAATAAGAAAAAAGAAAAAAACACCCAAAACCCAAAAAACCCCCACCCCCCCCAAAAAACCAAACCAAACAAAAAAAACTCCACCCAAAACAAACAAACAAACAAACAAACAAACAAACAAAAATCCAACCAAATACACCCCCTCCTCTCCCCCTACCACCAAAACCACCAAAAAATCAAACCAACCAACCAAAAAAAACTCCATACCACCCTCATCCGGAAATATGGAAAATCCTAAACTTCTTTGAAAATAAACAAAATGTGGGCGACAGACATAGAACTGATTATATTTTTAAGATGCCTTTAGTTTTATTTCTAATATGATCACATTTATACTTTAAAAATAGAATCAGTAAAATTATTAAATAAAAGCTACTTGGAACTAGAAAATATTAATATTCCACTAAAGATGTGTTGAACAGAGTGTTCCAGTATCTTCAAATTTTCAAGTCAGAAAAAGTAATTTGGAAACTTTTGCTTTACAATTGGACATGTCAGCTTTCCAGGGAGCAGGTGCTGGGACAAAATCTCCTGAATTTTAGATAATATATCTTTGTTTTCATTCCTCTTTTTTTCACTGGCAGGAGAAATGATACAAAGATCAGTTCTAACCTTCTATGTACGTATTCTCTGATCTGGAGATTAGATGTGAAATACTTCAGAGAGTCCTCACAATGAGAGAGACATTATTGCACAGGGGCCTGTCTTTCCCCTGGACTAATACATGGATATGAATATATATTCTTGAACTTTAACTAAAGCCTACATAAATATTTATTAATCTGATTACAGAATATTTGACAGTGAATTTAGAAGCAGAGGCAACAGTATTTCCTTAACAACAGTCTCTAATGAGTTTTGTTTGTACTGTGTTTTTTTAATATACTGCACAGACTGTCTTTCAAGAACTGGAACAGGAAAGCCAATTTGCTAGCGACTTACTTAAGACCTACCTAACATGTACGAAGCATGTGCTATAAACACAAAATGTATGTCATTGTTTCTTAAATACATTATCATTTAATCAGTGCTCAAAATTGGAGGGGTACCTATATTACAAATCCCTCCAGGTTGTAAACTATGAGCCAGTGTGACAGCTCAGCACACAGTCTATCTGAAACTGAGACTGTCAGTGTCGCACGCTCCACCCAGTGTTGCTTGGGATGATCAGTGGTGTGAGTTACACTGACAGAAGGCCCTGCAAACCACTAAATTGCGTTACGTTAAAACCATTTTCTGTTCCACTTTGAGATTTAGCTTGGAAGAAAGTGGGTAAGATATATGTTGGTGTGTAAGTGCTGTTTTATAACAGAAAAAGGATTTATTAAGGATTTAGTAAGCCTGAGCAGAATGACAGGAGAAAACCCAAAACCTGTAGCAAAAAACCATCACACAAATATCCAGTTATTTGGTTTGCTGCTAATATATGAAACTGGGTATTAACGTTTTTTATAGGCATAAATAGTACTTAGAAGACTTGGATAGTCTTTAAAATATGAGTCCCCAAACAAGCACAACAGGGAGAAGTCTTAATTTATTGTTTTGTTTTAGGGGTTTTTTTGGTGAAAGGTCTCTAGTCTTGTAGCTACACACCCCTTTTGCGAAGTGCAGTAGTCTTTACTGAGTTGTTTAGAACTAAGAGCAGGAATAGCCAGGAACAAAAGGCGAAGATCTTGAAAGTGGAGATATTTCAGCGAATGTTCTCCATCAGGTTGTTTAAAAACACAATCAAAAACCTCTTCTATCTGCAATGGTGAAGTCAGCCCAGAATTTGCCTGGTTATTTACCTCAATCAAGTTGAATTTAATTCTTCTATAAAGGGCTTTGATTTAACCATTAGCAAACTCAGAGTGCAGAGAATTGTATCAGAAAAAGAAAAGGAATCTGACCGGGCTGATCCACCAAGATGTTCAAATTAGGTGAACATTTTTCAGGGGTGCCTCATGGACCTTACAGTAAAGAATGAATTTAATGCAGCATAGACCTATGAAGCTGGCAAGCTGTTCTTCCCAGCACATTTAAATTTTACTAAGATTTTAATTACTAAGGCAAATGGCTATTTCTTTTCTTTTCTCCATCCTTTCTTTGAATAGAATTTGAGACACTTGGGATGCACTGGAAATCCTGTCAAGCCAGATGTTAGGACAGACAGTGAAAACAGGAAGTCTGCAGTACATTGTTGTCCTGGGGTGACTTCCCAAACCAGTACAATTGTGCATCATTATTTGGTACTGAAGGGAGAACACAGGTTCATTACACACCAGGAAACAGCAAAACCAGCAGAAAACCAGGACCTTGAATTTGCTTGCTAGATTCTCACACGGAGAGCCATTTAAAACATTTCCATGGTCATACCCTTATACCAAGTGCTTATTTATACTGGAAGATTAACTTCAGTAATTATAAACCCAGTGATATATGTATGTAATTTTCTTTGTGGCCTCCTGGTCAAGAAACAGAATCTTTTGAAAATGAACACCACTTCTGCTGACTGCGGTACTGGATTCTTGCCTGGGGTGTTACCAACCTAACAAATGACTCACTGCCAAGGTAGACAATTCTCTCTTAAACATGCTGATGGGTTTTTTTAGAAAAATAAGGTCATTGTTAAATTATTCTACTGAATAAGTTCTGATGTCACAGCAATTTGGGACACCAGTATTCCTTTTAATTAGTGCTTGAGTCCTAGTGTTGTGTGAGCTTATCTTCAAATCTTGCAAGTGGAAATTAGCCAAAAAGATGTTAAAAATGTGTTGACATTGAATATCAGAATTTAAGACTTTTTTCCCAAACTTTAGCTAAATTAGAAAAAAGAAGAAAAGTTCTATCTTAGTTCAAGAGCTACTATTTTGCATTTTAATGCTTTCTTGTTGCTTTTTGTGAATTTATATTACTGAAGGAAAAACTAGGCACAATAAAAATTCGTACAGTATATCTTACAGCATGTCTTACAAAATTTTATTTAGTTGTTCTCTGCTAGTGACTAAACACCATGTTTTGAGATCCACTCAGGTCCACTCTTAGGTCAATTATACAGAACTGAAATCTTTGCAGAGCTGGCTGCTGTTTCCTGGGTGTCTCTTTCATGGCCCACCGCGCTCAGTTTACGGAGCTTGCGGAGGTGGAAAACCATGACAACTCTCACACTGGTGAGGATGGATATATTCAGACACAGGACCAGTGAGGGTTTTACATAATACATCATGTGAATTTAGAGGATCCAAAGGAGATTGGGAGCAGCTGCTGCTTGTGACCAGCCAATACATTGAGGAAGATAAACATAAGATACCCACAGGTCAAAAAGACCTGTGATAGTTGGGTTTGTTCTTTTCAAGGTAGGCCAAGACCATGACTTGAATTGTTGCTAACTTCTGCAAGACCAACTGTTGACTGCATTTCTGGGATGTTTTGTTCTACTTAGGTGATGAATGTTCTACAAAGACCTAACTGAACATGTGGAATTGGTTATCACATATTGTTAATGTCACAGTTTTGCACTTTTTCAGGGTCACAGACAACAAAGTCACCCTAGAGGTGATGCCTTAAACTTTAGCTTTCATATTTTCTGGATTCTGTACTGCATTAGTACACAATTCTGAAGTTCATAGAAAGTGTTAGCAAGTTCTCTTCACAGTTTAGTTAGACAAAAGAATCCTTTTCCAGCCCAAGAACCAAGGACACCATTGCAGCTTTGGGCTCAAAGAGTATAAACAACAGTGGATTGAGGAAAGCAGTCTGAGATGATAGGACTTCATAACCTGAAGCTGTAATTGGACAATTGACCCCAACATGTAAATGGACCAAATCTTATAAAACTGTGGAAACTCATGACTCAGAGTCCATCTTGGGTGCATCTTGGGTGGAGCCCAAGATAAGCTGGGCTCCTGTACTTCCCAAGGTGTATCCTTTAAAGACCTTTTAATAAATACCTAGTTTACTCCTTTAACACTGTCTAGCCTCTGTTCTAGGTAGGCCTTGTTAGGCGTCAGGGGAAATAATAACAGAGAAGGGACATTTACTGATGTAGTTCAATAATACAATGAGCAAGGACATCTAGGCACAGGGAATGGGAAAAGAAAAATGTTAATTTTTTTCTGAATGTCTTTTAATTAATGTATTGAATTGCTTTTTCCACAGAACAATATTTAACTTCCTACAAGTCTGAACTTATACAGTTGTAAATAAAAATCCACAAAAAATTTGATGCTCCAGACTTCCTTTTCTTAACCAATAAGATCTGAATTAAGTGAGACTATCACAAATTGTTAAGTAAGACCATCTGTGCTTCTAGGAGGGCGAGGAGGAAAAAGCTTGGAAACTCCATGGCTAATTTTTAACTCTGCAGCTCTAAACTTTTCAGGTTCACTCTACTTGATTTATCATTTATTGTCAAAAGCAGCTCTCATTTAGATGGCAATACAGAAAGGAAACAAAAGCATTTGTTCTTTAAGGATTTCTCAGTGACTGATAACATTGCAGCATTTGTAGTGTTGGTTTTTTCCTCCTTTCACAGTAATTTTCAAATCATGAAGACTGACTTTTCTGATACTAAGCTACCTGAAAAGAAAGTCTACCCCTTTGAATCACTCTCTGTCCTGCTATACCTCTAAGTAAAATGTATCTTTGAATAGTTTGTGCTGCTTTTCATTGATCTGAGAGTGAAAAGGAAGGGATGAAGATGATACCAACAGGATTTGGTGCTGTGAACAATTAAGCTTCCCTTCACTTTCCTCTCCTAGTTTCTTGTGTTTTCTTTGGCTTTATATTTCTTCATATGGGTCTTTTGAGTTTGAACCTCACAAAGAATACTTGTTCAACAAGGATGAAAGAGATATGTTTACACCAAATTGTTGGTGCGCTTGTTCCTTTCCTTGCAGAATACTCTGGGGTGCACCAGAGCTTATGGAACTTTTCCTGGACTGGGGTTCCCTGCAAGCAAAAACCACAACCTTGTGCTATAAATAAACCAAATTACCACAAGCCCTGGGACTGTAGGCATGTGGAAATCCCTGTGATACTGACATCTGCTTGTTTTCTCCTTTTTTGGTTCATCTCAGGCAACGTAACTTGTGAGCAATTCAGTGGCAGCAAGCCAATCCTTGGCTGGGCACACACCTCTGTGGATCAATGTGCTATGCTGGCTGACCTCTGGACCTGTGAAATTTCTCTCTTGGAAAAAACAAAGTCAGGTACAAATGATTTTTGGTCTGAAAACAGTGATTTGCAATCAGTTTGCTTTGGGTTGTGTAAGATTCCCTTTCAATGTTTCCTGTTGTGCATACATATGGATGCTAGAGCCATCAACTACATATATTCTATAAATATCACTCTATATTTGCTAAATTTTTTTTTCATTGTCATTTAATCTGAAAAAAAAAAGAGTGCCTGCCATGCTTTATTATGTAGTTAAGAAAAACAACTAACAAACTGACACTAAAATGTGTATTAAGCAACATGTAGCTTTGTTATTCACTAGGGGAGCTGCCTATCCTGAGGGCTCTCCCTTTCCTCTCTACAAATCCAGATATGTGACTGTATTTTATCAAGGCCCACGGAAGCATACAGGGTTTCTGCCCAAAGATTTCAGTGTTGAAAGATGAAGATTGTACAAGTTGAGAAGAATGGACCCAGAGAAGCTTGAAAGTGTATTTCTCTCTAGGGGACTCAGCAGTCTCAAGGACAGTGCTGTGAGTGTCAGGAACTGGAAAGGGGCAGATAAACCACTTCAGAAGCAGAGAGAAATGGCACTAATTGAGGTCATCTTCACACACTTGAACTGCTGTGTTCTCAGTCCTGGAACAACACAGGGCAGTTCTCAAAATAGGAATAGTAGAGGGTGTTATTAAAACTCCTGTGTACCCTTGAAGAGGCTTTAAATAGAAAACCTTTTAAAACTAAAAGTATGTTGTTTAAGAAATCTCCTAGGGCCATTCTCCCATTTTTATGGGTGTTACAGAGCTATATAAAAGACTGTCTAATTGCCTAGTTCACTAAGCTTCTGCCCTCAACCCAACAGACTTCACTTTTCATTGCTGTATGATCATGCTGCCTCTGTGAATCTACCTTTCATTTTTATCATGGGTCTTCTGCACAAGGAAACTTGCTTTTTTTTATAAAGAAAAAAACTCCAGCTAAAGAATAATGATGAAACTCTACAGCAACAATACAATAATACTCTTCAAAGCATCAAAGTGTATATTCTGGAATTGCTCTCCCAACCCAGCTCTCTAGGTAGGAATAAATGTACAGATGTGCTGTTGCTGGAGGTCTTGCTTTTAACTGAAATTTTAGCTAGCTTTCTTTCCATCTGGGACAGAGTTCATGCAGAATAAGGAAACAAAACCACTTTGTCCAGCAGCTCAGCTTAGCCAATACAGAACTTGCTATCGTTCCATTGCTCAATCACTCTCTTAGCTTTCGCAAAACAGCTCAGGTCAGGCAGGTCTAAATCAGAGAAACTAGGTGTTGAAATCTGCGTTCTCAGTAGCTGGATTATCTCCTAAGCCTTTCTGCACCTTCCTCTTCCAGAATCCTTTGGTTCCAGTGTAGAAAGTAAATGTGAATACTTTTCTACTTAAGTGTAAATGCAAAAGAGTCAGATCTAGATCATTGCAAAGTGACATTACTAGTATGTCCAGAAGGAAGAACACTAGTTCATATTTTCAATCTCCTAATTACCATTTGACCAAAAAGTACTACAATGTCATATCAAGAGTTCATACATACTGTTGTTTTTGGAATATTTCATTTTCTGACCTAAGCTGTGGGCATTTGTAATTAAATTTTTTAATTAAAAAGAACTTAGCAGCTATTTGTGGTAGAACAGCCTGAAGAGGGCTTGAGTCTTTGTGCACCTTTAATTACACCTTCATTTAATTTGGAGTTTCTCCAAAAAATAGAAAATAGCAGTGACAATCGTTGCCAAACATGATAATGTAAAATCTTGGAAGAGTCAACAGGTTTCAGGCTGAGGAAAATGGAGATATTCAAATATATGAAAATGGATTAGTTGTCAAAAGAAGCAGGTATTTTTAAAGCAGTAAGTACACTGCCTGTTATTTTTAAAAATAAAAATGTGTATCATAAAAATCTTCATGTTTCAGTAGGAAAAAACCAAATGTTAACTTTGCAAGATTTGGAAGAAATATCTCTCATGAGTCGTTCATTCTATGTTCTGTTCTTGAACCTTCTGAGGAAGCATTCAATAATATCCTGTATCATAGACATCATGCTACACCAGCTTACTGGTGGTTTGATACAGGCAGCAATGTCCATTCAGAAATCTCCCCCTAAAAAGAATGAATATTTGTGCAAATAAACATTTCTAAATGTGCTTCTGAGTATCTCTTTAGCTTTTTAACATTCACTTTGAAGTTTATCATAATGCTTTGGACCCAGAGGAAAGATTCACTTTGGCCTGAGCAATGATTCACATCGTGCATAAACATCCAGGGTTTGATCTTGAGCTTCAATGTATGCTAACACCTACAAAAATGAATGAATATGTTTGCAACTTCACCCCTCTGCTGAAGGACACAGTAAACCAAGAAGTAGCTTGAATTTGCAGTGTAGCCAAGTAGGTGAAATCCATAATGAATCCATAATGGGAAACTTGGACTAAAGCCTACATGGATTTACAGTGTTAAGGTGGGTCAGTACTAATTTAAAAATGAAACCCATGGATGTTTTGTAAATAGAAGGCCTGAAGCTCAAGTGCAGTAAGCTATCATTTCCTCATCATAAGAAATGAAACATTGGAAAGATTGCAGAGTTTCATATGTCATGTTAAAGCCCCATCTGCTACTGTTTGAGGCAATAGAAATAGTATTTGAGATGCATAAATGGTAAATAAAATGATAATTTAATATATTTCTGTAATGCACTGGAAAAGGAACTAATCATGTTTACAGTAAGAGGGAAGATACTTTAAAGACAGTATAAACAAAATTTATACTTCATAGTACAAGCTGAAAAATTTCAGATAGCTGGAAATTCCTGTGCTAATAATTAAAGCACAGCATTTCAAATCCTCACATTTTTCTTTGGGTCTAAAAATCTGCCTCAGCTTTCCTCTATATCCTGTCACAGGATATTTCTTTTTTATTTCAGAGGCTGCAAGTTGGGAAGCTTAATTATGTCCAAGACAGAAGTTGAGGTTTTGGTACAAGAGCTCCTGCTGTGCTGCTGTTGCCACCAGTGCTTCCACATTGCTAGCAATAAAAATGGAATGTTGCCAGCATCACTGGATCTCAAATTTTGTTCTGAAACAATATGACTCAAAATAATTTTGAATGATTCATCTAGAGTGGGTACATAGATAATTGACATGAAAATTTTACACATATATATACATATATATGTATGAATAGAATTTTTTTTCTAACTTCTGTTTAGATAAAGAATAGTTGATTTTTGCCTTGATTTCTAGCTATATGTGAATTTTGTTGGCTAATGTCACTATGCTTATTGGTCAGAGGGAATATATCCATTAGACTTTTTTGCTTCTAGAAGTTTCACCCAAGTCTGACAGAGCCAATGTCCTGTGGCTCCAAGGGGGACCCACTGCTGGTCAGTGCTGAATCTCAGTGACTAGTGCCTCTGGGATAAAGATTTAGGAAGGGGAAAAAACCTGTGCAACAGCAACTACAGCCAGGGATGCCTGAAAGAGGCTGGGAGCCTGTGGGAAGCCTGTGCTGGGGCAGGCTCCTAGCAGGACCTATGGCCTTATGGAGAGAGGAGCACACACTAAAATGGGTTTGCTGGCAGGACTTGTGACCCTGTGGGAGACCCAGGCTGGAAAAGTTTGAGAAGAATTCTAGTCTGTGAAAAGGACTTGGGTTGGAGAAGTTTGTGGAGGACTGTCTTCTGTGGGAGGGACCCCATGCAGGGGAAGTGCATGAGGAGTCCTGCCACTGAAGAGGAAGGAGTGGCAAAGACAACGTTTGATGAATTCCCAGTTCCCGTCTCCTTGCCCTGCTTTTAGGGGGATGTAAAATAATCAGGAGTGGAATAGAGCGGAGGAAAAAGGAAGGGGTGGAAAGAAGCTTTTTCAAGATTTGGGGTTTTTTTTCATTAGCCTACTCTGATTTTGAATGTCAATATATTAATTTTCCCCAAGTCAGGTCTGTTTTGCATATGACAATAATTGATGAAATCTCTCCTGGTCCCTATCTCACCCTATAAGAATTCTGCTATATTCTCTCCTGCCCTGCTGAGGAGTGGAGTGATAGAGAACTTTGTGGGCACCTGACTTCCAACCACCACAGTAAAAAAAATTTAGTATCCAACACTCAAAAGTAAGACTGTTTGAAAAAATTGCAGTCTTATGGCGAATCAAGTAATAAAGTCTCACACTGTTTAGACACCCAGAAAAAAAAAAAAATGAGAAAGAGTGATTCCTCCCCCACCAGTTTACACTGTCCTTTCATGACAATGGATTTAGTAATTGCATCTTGCAGTGCACTGGGGCATTAGTATTCCTATGGGTACAGAATATTAAATAGTAATGATGGAAGTAATTACTGAGGTAAGCCTGGCCTCAGGGTCACTGCATCAGTATTTTGACTGGTGGTACAACTTTCCCTGCCCGTTGGCCATAGCCTACTACTCATCTGAGTACAGCTGCCCAGCTGGATGTGTATGCACTGTGATTTCCCATCCAGAACCCACATGTTACCTGCAGTACAGGCCTGCCCCTCATTCCTGATCCCACAGCTGTGCAACACTGTGGTTATGCAGAGCAGCCACAGAGCAACTGATGCACACTCAGAAGCCAAGAGCCCCTTGCCTCAGGTCCCTTCTGGATTCTTGCCTCTGGCTTGAGCCCATTCCCCATATTCCTCTCCCCAGGGACCTTGTGATTTTGTGTCGGCCATCTGACAGTTTGTGTGCAGCCAGTTTTAATGAGCTGGCATAGTCATAGTAGATGTGACAATGTGGTTAATAAACCAGGTCAGCTAACAAAAGAGAATTTTAAACATTTTCTGTTTTCATTAGCAAATGAGACTAGTTAGATGTGTTCCAATATAATTATGTTTATTACAGCTTCAGTTCTATTTTCATATTTGGTATTTGATATTTGATGTGCACTAAAGCATTGCAGCTCATTCTTGCAAATGAATCTATTGAAAGATTTCTTATGTAGAAAATTTATAAAAGCCTTATTTGAGACCTATTTATTCTTTCTTTGCTTTTGTTGGTTTTAAGTTCTACTTTGAGGAACATTTATTTAGATGGAGTTTTACCCTTGTCTTGAGTGTGTCTACCAGGAATTCTACAGCATCTACAGACCAAAAAAAGACAATAAATGAGGTAATCAAAAAAATAAGTACTGCAGCTAATAGTTGATGGAAAACCCAGAAACTTCCTACAGTTCTTGGATTCAAAAGGACACAAATTCCATTTTTCTTATGTCAGTAAAAACTCTTTCAAGTAGAATACCCCAGTGTGATCTTGCTAGTTTAATTGCACTTCCTGGCTAAATTCTAGCTATGTGGTTCTTGATTTATTTACGTATTTATTGGTTAAGATCGGTGAAGATACATTCTATCCACCCTTAAAACAAGATTTTTTTTCTGGAAAATGACCACAGAAAGGTAGAACTCTTGACCTCATTGGGCAGGAAGTAGAAGCAATCAGCTTAATGAGAAGGAAAATATACATGTTTAATACTGATGTGAGATCACGGTAAGTCTCCAGATTTTGTGTTTGAATGTGTGCACAGTCTGCAAAGAAAAAAAAGACTTGACATTAAAGCAAATATTGTTACAGTTGAAACAAATTATTACTCTAATATCTACCATTTCCTGGTCTAGTACTACAAATTTGGTTGGGTATAATTTTGATAAATGCTAATTATTGTGAATGAAATTACTGACGTTGGATGTCTCTAGCAGGTTGGGGGTTTTTAATTAGTCAGCTTAGTTGTTGCTACTTCTCCTGTTCTCCTTGTAGCAGGTCTGTGAAAAAGCGTGTAAAACTGAGTTTCCTGTCCCACCCACCCAGAGTCATAGTTACAAAAGCACATTGTAAAGTACTGGTTAAAGGGGACAGAATAAAATTGCACAGCTTCTGATGCTGAAACTTGGGGTGCTGTCTTTCCAAGCTCTTTTTTCCAGTGTCGGTGTAAAGGTGTAGGGAATGACTGGTGTTGAAATCTAAACATTTACTAGTAATAACTGCGTGGCAGTGTTCATTTTCTTATGATCTGTGATTCATTGGTCATAAGCAGCAAAGTGTGAAGCCACTCAGCTATAGCAGTGGCCACAGCTGCCATCTGCTGTGAGCAGGGTGGCCCAGTTGTACAGGCTGAGACAGACAGAGAGAAGGAGCATCCATGCACAGAGCCAGGAGCTGTTCCTGCCACCACTTCCACAGCACAATAGATAATGGGCTGTTGTCATTTCAGCTTCCATGTGACCAATCAGCAGCTTTTGATGGTTTTTATTATCTGGGGTTTCTGTTCTTTTGGAGGCTTCCATCATCAGTAGAAAAGGGGTCCAGCTCTGCAGACCAGAGATGTTTGCTGTTCCCATTTTGGGAGCATTATAGGTAAAATGGCACATGTGCTGGGTTCTGTGCTGTCTTTGGAGGAGGAATGGCCTCAGCTAGTAATATGTGAACCAGGTTACAGTAGTATTTATACTTTAGAGAGGTATATACTGATGAAAGCCTGCTGAATTTTGATTCAAACGGTAAATATCTTGCATTAGCTATAAGAAAAATAGATAAAATAACATTTGTTATGGATAAAATAATCTTTGAGCAAAGCCAGGTTTATGGATTCAGTGTATTTTACCTTCAAATCAAAAGTCAAAATGCTGGCATATTTTCAGAGCCAGAATGGGTCAAAGTGGGCACAATTCTGGCCCTGCATGGGTGGCAAGTCAGGAAAAAATCCAGTCACAATTTGCAATTGATTTTGAAATGGTTCCCTAAAGTATTTAAAGGCCATTGTTATCTATATGTAAATTATTTCTCTGTTTCCTTTTTTATTATTCCTTTGCTAGCAGTTATTTGCTGAGGTGTTGATAGAAGACCCTGTGTTCATGCAAGAAATTGCTTTGTCTTTGTGTATTAGAGATGGAAGCAAATGACAAGAAAAAGGCAGAGAAAAACAGTTCTTTATCCTGTATTCTCTCACTCTCCTGGACCTTGTCACCTTCTGCCATCGGCTGATGGAAGTGGCAACAGAGAAGGCATGGTTAGCTAGCTTAGTGCTGTTTTAGCTGTGGTGATTTCAGAGACGGGAGGCTTGGAGGGGAAAAAAATTACTTCCTTTAAATAGGCCGCCTACTATAGTTGGGAAAAAAATGCAGAGATAAGGAGAGTGTCTGTATTTTTGTTGTAGGAGCTGTTTGCCTGCATGTGGAGATGGGGAAATGGGTTTAGTTCCAAAAGTTAAGGCCATGCTGCTTCTCAGATCTTGACAGGAGAAACTCTTTCCCAGTGAAAATACCAAAACTCTGTTAAAAGGAGCAGGCAGAATTCACAAATGCTGAGTTTTGCTCACTTAAATATTTTAACAGCCTTTTTATGAAAGGAAGTGCAATATAAGAAGAGGAACACAAGAAGTACAAGTTTTACTTTCCACCAGAGGTATGAAAATATAAAAATTACTCTAGCTCTGCTGATCTTTACAACGATAATGAAATAAGATAGACAAGGGAAGTCAGTGTCATTTATGGAATTATCAGCTGGAGGAGATGACAATTTGTACAGGAAGACAAAGAAGATAAGGACTGAGGTAATGGCGAGACTACAAAGGGTAATGTTGAACTGCTGTCTTGGAGGCAGGTTATTGGTGAAAATTCTTCTTGTTCAGCTCCATACTACTTGACACTTTTAGTAATGATGTCAGTAGAAAACATAAGGAGCTGTTATTAAATCCAGGACATTGCACTGCTGGCAGACAAAACTGATACAGAAAATAAATGGAATACCTTGCAGGAAGAACTCACGGTTCTAAGGATTAGAGAAGCAGAGAGGGGATAAGCATCGATAACACAAATCTTAAAGTTATGCATAATAATTGAAAATTCTCCTGTGGGCTTTGAGCTTGGAAGCAACAGAGGAGAAAGAACTGGGTATAGAGCTAACTACAGGATTATTGTAAACTGCCAACATATCGCAACTGTGATGGGCAGGAAAGCCAATATTTCTTACTGTGAGTCAGGCAATGAGTTTTTACATAGAGGGGAAATTGATGCCTGTATGTGGTTTTGGTAAGGCCTTACCTGCATCATTAAATATAATTTGGAGATTTGTGTTCAGGTAAGATAAGTTCAGCCTGGAATGGGGACAAAGATGATATACTGGCATGCTGGGGCGAAATAAAGGACACATTTTACAAAAGCAAATGAAACAGATTGGCTTGTTTATCCTAGCAAAAATGAAGGCTGAGAGAAGATAAGATTTTTCTCCATAAATACACCAGAAAGATAAGCATTTAGAATGGAGGGAAGCTATTAAACTAAAGGCCAATTTTGGCAGCAGAACAAATGGATCTAATCACTGTGAATAAATTTAATCTTGAAATTAATGGAGGATTTCTAAGAATCAGACAACAAAGTTCTGGAAAGGAAAGAGCAAACTGTAGAAAACTAACAAATTTAAAGTGGGGCTTGATTCATTTATGGAAAGGATTTGTGGGATGTGGTTGCTTGCAATTGCAAAGTTGGGTGTGTAGGATAGATGACATTTCAGTCACAGGTTTTTTTGTCTTAACCCTTTCTCTAACTTTCCTCTTAAAAATTCAGAGTCTGTATGAAAAAAGTCAGCAGCATTTATTTACAGCAGTTGAAAACCTAGACAGCTTTAAGATATGTGAGCCATGACCACTCAACTTAGTTTGATGGAAAATCTAATTTTCTGTCAGAACTCTTTTTCATTGAAATAAGAGCTTCTGGAACTATAATCTGACATGTGGAACTTTCTTGACCAAATGAACAAACAGGTTAATCTACTTCAGCCAAAAAATTCCATGAAGCAAGGAGGTCTCTTTTCTTGGCACTTTTTGTTTCTTGTTTGGATACTCAGATTTCTAATAAAATAGAAATTCTAGTTCAGCTGCTGCTGGTTGAGCTTTTCCTTCAATTATACACATGCTTATGTACAAACACAAGTATTTTCTAGTAATTAATAGAGGGTAAGGTTATATTAAAACTTTTCACTTAACTATTTTTCATGAAACCTGCAGGAACTTAGTATCTTGAAAATTCTGTCTCTGTGTCAGATTTCACTAATACTCACTGATTTCTATAAAGGTCATCTAGAGCAGACATACAGGCAGTCCAGATCATTGGCTGGCTGCATTTCTTTTGGGAACAAGACTAAGAGGATGTACTCATCTGAGATGTCTTACTTACAAATCTTTAAGAAATAGCAGGAAATTATAATTTTCTAGTATGAGAAGTGAGTGGAAAATTATGACAGAAAGTGAGACCTCATACATTTATCTAAGACCAGTAAGCATAACATTATCTTCATTTTAGAGAAGATGGTTAAGTCAGTCTAAATATTAATATAAACCTATATGGCTTATTTAATGTGGTACTTGGAGGTGATGGTTTTACATCTTCTTTTGATGTGATGAAGTTCACAGTTCATTAGAGTATGAACTGGTAGAGGCTCAGATTCCAACTGAAATATCAGAAAGGTTAGTGATCTCTTTTCCTGTTATGCAGTGTTAAATGTAGTTAATTTGTGGACTCCTCCATCTCATAAAATAGCTTTTGTCAGACCTGTCAGAATTACTCCCATTACTTGATTGTCTCCCCATTCCTGAAGTAGAAGGTCATTCATAGTTAAAAGTACACATTTATGTTGTATGTACCGCTCCTTTCATCTCCCATGTCTTCTCTTTGTTCCTCAGCATTTCCCCAGTTCTCATTTTCTCAGTATTCCTCTTCTATAATTTGAAGACAAAGGACATCTCTTGGTAGAAAACTAGAGCTAGATAGTGTAGCTTCAGTCTGAATTTTGCTTCTTTTTGGTTTTGTTTGACATAGTCACCTTTAAAATATACTTTATTGTTTTCTATTTTTCCTCTTTGCCTTCTATGTCTTCTAGGTCTTCTTTATGTTTTTATCACATTCTCACAGCATAGATTCTCTGTGACCTGATTGTTTGACTGATAAAACACTTGATGTGATGTTAGGAGGAAGCAAGGGAGTACATTACACCTTTGCACTCTGTACCAAAAAGTCAAAATCTTTTTTCTGATATCTTCTTACACTGTATGACAAGAAGCCAGATCAATATTTCTGTGGTCTTGCATCTGAAGGAGTGCAGTGATGGATCTGTAGGGAGGGAACACTAAAAGCAGAACTGTGCCTAACTTCTGACGCTTGGGGCTTTAGAAGTTTCTTAAGCTACTGGTTGCATCCAGACCATGTGCTTGCTGTCTGCTGATGGGCTGCTCTCATAATGAGGGCAGGTTGTGTTAGGGTTGTGTCATACTGGGGCCATCTATAACAAAGTTTTTTTAAGTCATGAAATTGTTGTTTTAAGAGTAATGATGTGTAGGAGCTCTACTTTTTAAGCTTCTTCTGTGGCAGTCAGTCCTCTTCCCAGGTTTTAGTCTACAATAATTTTATTCATCTCTCTGCCAAAGATTATCCTTTCTAAACAAGAACAGGTAGCCTATTCCCCTTTATTTTCTCTTATGACATTACAGGCTTTCAACTGGAGAACATGTGAGTGCTGTCTGTGTCAATTGAATGGGCAATCCTGAGCAACCATCAGCTATCTGGGTACAACACTTGTTTGTTTTGTATCCATCACATCATTTCAGATGCCAAGAAATATTTTAAGTTGAATGCAGGTGTCTCACTGAAATGAGCCTGATGGAGGTAGATTTCTAGACATGGATTGTTTATAGCACAAGGAAAGTTAATTTTTCAAATGTAGCTGTGTGGTTTCGGTTTTAGGATATATAAGGCTTTTGCAGTGGAGGAAGGTTTGGGGGAGTTCCATTTGTCCATTAATGAATCATTCTAAAGTCAACCACAAAACATCCTGAGAACATACTCCTTTTCTTACAAAACTCCTTTGAAAACTAAAGCATCATCACTTAATTAAGGACTAGAGTGACCAATTCCATTATTGTTCCAAATCTAAAGGGGAAAAGAAATAAAGAATGTTTCTGAATTTATTACAATTTTTCTTTTAATCTTAGTTTGGCTTCTTTCCATCATACTCCATGTTGATAGACAATTTTGTTTTTATTGCAGATATTTTCCATGTAGCTTACCAATAAGCATCCGATAAATTGAAAATCATACTGGAAATTTTAGTGTGTGTACAAGAGATCATATAAGGTAGGAGAATGATTTTATTTTCAGAATAAGCAAAAATATGTGTATTAAATTATGAAAGAAAATTACTTCAGTCTTCATATTTTTTGTGTACTTATTTCCTCTTTGTACAGGTGTAAACCACAGACTGCCAGGTATGGACATTTCTTCTTTAAAGCTTTCCACAAGGTCTCTTTTTTGCCATCAATTCAGTCATGACTTGTACTTTGCACCATGATGGCATGAAATTAAAAATTTACCAAGGGAGAAGAAGTATGTTTTATTTGGTATCTATTCCTTTCCCAGCCTGTTTGCACTTGGCTGCAGTCTCTAGCACTCTGCTCTCCCAAGTAGAACTGAGCATACAACTCACTAAACATGAATGAATGAAATGTTTCCTCAGTATCTACATTTAGTCATGTTTCAATGATAACAATGCATACAAATATAACAGAATGCCCTCCCTTACTCCTCCTTTCTTTAATTAAGCTCCCGAAGTACTACAAAACAGAGAGCAGTTTATGTAAAGTGAGAAGCAGAGGAAATGCCAAACACGTTTTCCCTTTCCTTAGCTCTTGTGTCTATCTGGAATAAGGAAGATGTAACTTATCCTAGCCTGCCAGGTCATTCAGAAAAATGTTCTTTTGGCAGACATTCAGCAATCCTCCTTGTGTTACTGGCTCCAGCCTCCCCACACCCTGAACAGAAAGGTTAGCAGTATTTTCTTCCTCACACTGCACTAGTTGTAATGGGGTCTGTCAGACTTCGCCCTAAGAGGGCATCTGTTAATACTGTTCATAATCAATTTGGTGGCAGTCCTGTACAATACTTGGAACAGCATCACTGATGACTGCAGGAACTGTCATGGGTATGTATTAGCATATGACATAAAAATAAATGGTGTCACATCAGTGATTTATTCAAAGTCTATGAAAGTTGGGTTAGGGATGAAGCATAGCTAAAAATACACAAGAGAGGACTGATGGAGTTTGGAGATGAATTGAATACAAAAGGTGAAATCTTAAAGCCTGTGGTATGCAAAAGGTTAGCAATCACAACCTGACCTTGAAATATGCATTCTTCTGGCATGGTGAAACTATGAATTCCCACTACTTTAATTTTTCCTGTCTTCCAAAAAGAGAAGTGTGGTCAATGCTATTTGCGATGGGAAACACCCATGCCAGCCTGATGCCATAATGTTGATTTCAAAAGCTACTTCCTAGGGTTACCAACACTATTCTTCCTGTTACATGGCTTTCCTTTTTCTTTTTTTTTTTAACAATCTGTATTTAATTTGTGGTGCTCAGGACCTGCCCTTGCTTTATATATGCTAAGTTTTGTAGGGCTCTATGCAGCATTGTCTTACTCTTCCAGAGTCTCTTCCAGAGACAGCTGCCTTACAGTGGTGAGCTAAGTGATCTCATGTGCAATATTGAATTCATAAGCAAAGAGAGATTCTTTGGGGCTCATTGTGTTTTCTCTGTGCTTATATTGACATATCTTTCCACATTCCTTAGTAGCCCTTTTCCAACTCCCCTCAGCTCCCTCTTGCTTCCCTGATGCACCCTGTGCTCAATCCCTCACCACCAGGGAGTATCCTCAGCCCATTCCTGAGTATAGGAAGTGCCCATGGTTTGCTGTCTAGCCAGGCAAGAAACACTGTTTTGCAGCAGGTTTGTAGCTGTGCATGTGCTGACTGCCTGGCTGTGATGCTGAGAACCCAGCTGGCTGCTGCCTCCTGAGAGCTGAGCAAGCCAAACAAAACAGCCAGGGATCAAACCCTCCCTGCCTTTTCCCTGAGCAGGGAGTTCTCCTCACTAGCTGAATGCTGATTTTGCAAAACTGGAAGGAACTTTTTACCCTTGAGACCTCAATTCTTATGTCGAATGTGTTTAAAATTACTCAGAGGGTTCAAAAGTTGTTGGAGATGAACCAGCTAAGGGAATGAAGCTAAACCATTTCCTGTGACACACCACTAGATTTTTGCTGAGTTTAAAAATGGAAAATAGATGTTATTGTGGCACTCTCTTGTCTCATTTTGGGTCCCTCATAGCTATCGTGTAAGGAAGAGAGGGAAAGACATCACATGCACTGCAGCTGTGACTTGCAAGCTTCTGAGCATGGATTACTGTTTTTAAAGCAGTGTCCTACACACTGTTTTTCCTTACATTGGAGATGATTGTAAAGAAAGTCCTAGGGTCTGTATTGCCCCCAGAGGCTGTCATCTGCACCAGAACAGATTTGCTGCACCACTACATGGTTTTCATCCTGTCCCAACACAAGCAGGACAGTGATTCTGCACTGTAGGGATAAGATTCACTGGCCCCAAAAAATTGATACCCTGACAATCCCCCGGAAAAAAAGCCTAGTGCCGTGCAGTCAGAGCTACCTGCTCACTGCTGAGCAGGAACCTTCACAGCACTGAAATGCAACTTTTGGCAGCACACAGCCCATGTCCCTGGTGGCTGCTGCACTCTGCAGCCACTTGCTGGGCACAAAGGCATTGAGACCAGCTGTGCAGCCTCCCTGGGCAGGCCAGGATCTACTTCATCCAACAGACTGGTTTCCATTCCCTCTCACAGACATGTCTTCATTTCTAATCAGATCCTGCGACACTGAAGTCTTCAAGGGGAACTGAGCAACCGGTTGAAAAGAACTGATCTTCCAAACATATGGAGCTCTCTTACTATCTAAATGCATAATGGTTTCTTTGCCACAGAATGGCAGTAACTCTCTTTTTCATTTTCAGATGTCTCCTCTCCTCTGTAAATCATTTAGTGGTTGCTGCATCCATTCTGAATCAGCTTTTTCTGATTTACCATCAGTGGGTATTAGCTAATGTATCAAACTCACACACTGCAGGCAATCAATACAACCAATAGAGGCAGTGATAAGGTGGTCATCTGTTATTCCAGAGTAATATGTAAAAATGGAAAAAATCTTACATAGGAATAGAAGATGGATTCAGGATGACACAAGCTGTGTCAGCACTGAGGGACCCACTGGTGCTATGAGTGACTGGTTGCCCAAAGCAGGGCAAGGTTAGTGGTGATTCCCTTCAGCCTGTGTACAGGAAAGCTGCTTGTGTGATGCCAAGGGAGCTGTGTGCTCTGCGGCACCTGCCATGGCCTGGCTGGTTGATAGCCAAGACACATGGGCTGTGCCACGAAGGGCACAGGCTTAACCAGGCCAGACTCACTGGTCAGTAAGTCCTCGTGCAGACCAATCTGATAATGGTCTAGGACCTTCAGAATGATGCAATTCCCTGTATTTGAAATCTCAGTGCCCAGATTTACTATATTGCCTTTGTTTATAGGCTGAATTTCTCAGGAAGACACTGCTTATGTCTGCCCATTTACTTCTAAGGCAATTGCTGACCACTGACTTTTAAAACATTTAAAATTCCTTGTGCTCAGAAGAGTTGCTTTCTAGGCAATAAATCAATTTCTGACAACAGAGCTAAAGCGTTCTTTGGTAGACCTATCTGCAAGCTGCTACTAATCCAAGTCAACTTAGTACTTAGTTAAGAGAAGGAAATCAATCCTCAAAAACATGGCTTTTTTCCCCTTTGATCTTTCCCTTTCCTGTTACATATGCAACAATAGTTCTCCTTGATCTGCAGTGGAATTAGTGTGCTTTTTTAGCACTCCTGGACTTCAAAGTGCCTGTGACACTTTTGAAATAGGACTTAAAATATTTGGAAAACTACCACTTGCTCCTATTTGAAAATTAGGATTATTTTTATATAAATATACAAAATTTGCTGAGGCTCCTTCATACCAAGAGCCAATGGGACTTCCAAAGGAGTTGTGATCGGATGAATGCAGTTTTTGCGTTTGTGGGGAGGCAAACTGGTTTTCCAGACAAGTAATCTAGAGAAACAATTATTTGTACGTATTTGAAAAATGTGGCTCTGTAAACACTTATATTTTATTTGCAGCTCATTGCAAGTTGAGAATGTTGTCTGATTAATAAATAGGGTTCTGCCTCTAAGTCTGCTGCTGCTACAGTTTCATTATGCCTGTGCTCAAAGAGAAATGTTTTTCTTCTGTGACTTTCGATGATCCCAGTGAATTATTATAGCATAAAACTAGAGTAAACAGAAACACACAGAACTGCAAATCTGCAATGATTTAGTAGGAAGAGCTGCCAGTCTTAATGACAGAAAGCACAGAATTGATGTTCATGATATTTTAGGAATGACATGTTAAGCTTAACAAGTCAGAGCAGTTCAGCAGATGAAAGAAATTTGGAAATTCTGGGAGTGAAATAGAGGATTGGCTGCTTTGATGGCATTCAGGAACAGGTTTATGGGGCTTTGGGCAACCTTGTTTAGTGGAAGGTGTCCCTCCCCACAGTAGGGATGTGTGATCCCTAAGGGCCTTTTAACCAAAGCCATTTTATGGTTCTGTATGATTCTGGTTTCACATTAAAACCCACAGAGAAAACCTTTAGTTAACTAAAGGAGAAAATCCAGATACCTCTCAGGAGTTTCTAAGCATCATCAAGTTTACAATGGCAAGCACTGCAAAATTTTAACAAATAATAAGTGGGCCAGGATAAGGCGATAAATATGATTTTTCTCCTCCTGTAGAACAAGCTGGTCTCAATAGTTTCATGCCCACTTACTACTTCCTGGCTTTTACATGGGGTACTGTGTACTAACAAGGTACTGGAAAGTCATAAACTTTTTTTGTATTACTCAGTGCTGATTAGCTGGAAGTTGAACACAGAACACTGCGTGCTAATTGAACAACCTGGTTTCAAGATAAAAATAAAAGAGCATTCAATGTGTCTAGTTTGGCCCAGGCAGACTTGTGGTTCTTATTACTATTTTAATGCCAGTATTAAGAGGTTTTTTTTGTTTGTTCGTTCCTTTTTTTTGTTTTGTTTTGTTTTGTTTTGTTTTGTCACTGTTTTTTTCACCATCTATTTCACTTGCACTGAAACTACAAATATATAAAACTGTGTAATTTTCTCCAGAACTCATCTCATCATTATAGCTGATCCACAAGCCTCTGTGTATTTATACCTGTTATATATAGGGAATCGGTCAAATGCATGTTGTTGGAGAAGTTATCTAAAGAAGTAGAGTAATTCAGAGGTAGATCCTCAGTTCACCTTTCAAAAGGTGACTCTTCTCAGCTCCCATGCTTTTCTTCCCTCTTTGGGCTTCCAGAGGCTTTCATTTTCCCTCAGCTGCTCAAATGGGGACCCCAAGATAGAATGCTGAACCTTTTCACTCAAAAGACAGTAGCAGACTGCAAAGTATATCAGGACTGTAAGTATATCAGCATGTTCTCAAATGATTTTGTTGGGTTTTGGCATGTAGGTGAAGTGGCACCTTCGAGTTAGCATTTGTACTTTCTCAGTGGTTACTTTAAGAGAAAGGGTAAGTCAGTGGCAGGTGTGGAAACTCCAGCAGAGAGGAGGAGGCTGGGATGTGGACAGGGTGTCTATAAAGTGGCCTGGCGCTTTCTTCTGCTGCACAGTCTCCCCATGGGCTCCCATGGGCTTGGCTGCAAGGCTCGTGATGAAGAGGGGCATGGAAAACAGCAGCAGTCCACTGGATGTTGTGGATGCTAATGGACATTGCCCCTAAACTATTTCCAGCCTAGGTGGGAACATGAATTCTGGCTATAGCCCTGCTAATGGGTGCAGAACTGCTCTGGGCTTTTGCATGTGAAGTGTCCAACAGTGGTCCTAGCTGGAGAAGGACAGTTTGTCAAAAAGGCTCCTCTAATAAATATTTCTATAAATACTTTAATTTTAGAAGAGGATGTGATAGTTATTAAAAATAATAAATGTAAACATACAATTATGACAATAGATTTTGTCTTTTGCAAATTCTTATTTATCCACTGTCTAAAGGTGAGAACATAGATATTGTATTAAACTGCTTGTGATTCTGAATCTTGTGCTGACTGCATTACAGGTTAGCACAGCCTTCAAGAATTTACCATCTAGTGAAATCAAACTTCCTCTACACAGGCCCCTAATGCCTATTCTGTTTTTATAATAGCAAGCATAAATTATTTAGTTTAATATACTCCCAAGGTTCTTGCCAGCTCAATAGGTTTTGTGAGTGTACAAGGAAACATCTGCAAGCTTCAGGCTCTTTTGGGAAAATGCTACAGAATTTGTGAACAATACTGTGTGAACTAGACTTTAATAAAATAATTCTGAATTTATTTACAAGACAGACTTAGCTGTCTACAGGGCCTGGCATACTGATTGAAATGTTTTTTAATGTTTAACCTCCTTAAGGTTTTGGAGTTTCATAGTTCAGATGTTTGTAATTCTGTACATAATCTAGAGGGGTTTTTAAAATTATGTGAATAGAAAATGTTACAGGTATTTTGGCTTTGCTAGATTCAGAGTGCATTTAAGTCCTACAAGATGGTAAGAAGAAAACATTATCTCTTTGTAGGGTAAAGTTCTGAAACTCTAAAGAAGAATTATTGTTGAATATTGCCGTAAGTAAGTATACATAGATGTTTACTTTAGGTCTAATAAATATTTAATATAGAACTAGTATGTCTATTTCCATACAAATGCATCATGATTTAAACCTAACTCTTGTTCTGAGGTCATCTTTTTCATGTGGATAATATGAACTTACAGACTCTTTATTCAGAATATTATAAATATGCCTGCAAGCTATTTTGCAAGGTGAGGAAAATAACATTTTCAGTGGTTTAATGGGGTAACATTACAGGCAGTGCAAGCTGAGTTGATGTGGAGGAAATATGCCCCTTGGCTTCTTTATGAAGAGAAAGGATTGATGGTGGGATGCTAAGCAACAACACCAAGACTTTTTTGGTATTTCAGCAGAAATATGAGATAAACAACATTGATATGAGTGATAAATTGTAGTGGAAATAATGTGCAGTAGGTTGGAGAAATCCTGTGAATTCAATATAGCTTTTAAAACAATTCGTGAGAAAACAAGTTCAAACAGAGTTGAATTTGATTTTATTTTTTTCATTCTGTGTTCATATATAAATGCTCAGTATTTTATTGTTTTTATTCCCAGATGAGTTTATGTTTCTGAGACCTTTCTCTTGCATAGAATATCTTGAGATTGAGCACAAATGCCAATAAAGAAGAAAAAAGTAAATGGGCTTTTTCTAGTCTATTTTCACTAAGAAACAGACCACACTGGGCATAACCCTGTAGCCTAGTTTATGTGTGTCCTTTCTACTGGGCGTGTAGCCTGTTGTGAAGCCACCTTGAACTGTATGTTCCGCTCTGCCAAAAGACTGGGCAAGAACACAGCATGTGGGCAGCATCCAGGCCTGCCACTTCACATGCCCAGGAATGGAAAAGTACATCCGAGCAGCCTTGGGAAACACCTTGGCAAGGGGAGAGCTGTGAGCAGGACAGCTGCTCCAGGAAGCTGTGTTTTGCAAATGCTGTGGGTTTGTGTCACGCTGCAGTTGCAGACTGCCTGTAACCCAGGCAGCAGTGGGTGGCTAAGGCCACACTGAGGGGTCTGGAGGCAGCTTGCAGCCGGGGATTGGAGTAGAGTTTCAGCACGGCTCAGTGAGGATGAAATCTGACTCAGGGTCACACTGTCAAATCCCCAGTTCTGCAATTAACTCATCATCTCACTTAGCTCCTTCCTGCTTCTGCTGCCTTATTGTCACTTAGGTGTCAGCAGCTACCACAAAGTGGCTACTGTATTAATTTGTGGATTTTTCTGAAGCTTTTTAAAGGCACTCTAAGATGAAAAGCATTCAGTCTAAAATTTACCTTAGTTCTTAAATGCCACCCTCACAATTTTTATCATGCTGGTCATCACAGTACAGAAGAAGCACAGCTTGTAAATCTGGCTGTAGAAGATGCCAAGAATATCCATACAGAAAGAAGTTCAGCAAAGGTAGAGCTTATCTGGGTTGATGATGCCCTGCTCAAAATTACATATATAAATTACACTTTTTTTAGGCTGTGTCATCCTATGTCTCAGCATGCCCTGAGAAGTCACACTACTACAGCATAAGAGGCATCTAAGATGACATCCTCGTTATCAAAGACAAGTAGTTGATAATTGGACTATCTTAAGGTAAAAAAAGAGGAACAAGAATTAAAGAAAAGCCCTGCAGCTAATGCCAGGTTTTGTATGTTTGCAAAAGTGTTCCTGGGGGCCAAAGTCCTCAGCCAGTGCATATTGTTAAGTAAAGGTAAATACATGTCTGTAAAGGGAATGATAATCTGAAAGTGCCTTGAGCTCTGTATCCTACCAGTCTTCAGGCAATTTTTAGTATGCAGAATGTGCACAGAGTCTCCTGCAAGAGAAAGAAAACTTTGAAAATGTTCTTGCTTCAGCCATATGTGTAAGGGAAAAACAAACAGATAATCTCATTTTCGGCATGTAACTCCACTTCTTTAATGATTAAGCTTAGGTAGTGCAGGTTGTTTACCCTTTAAATTTTATTTATTTAAGATTTAAATGAAACCTGTTAATAAGCTGCAGACATGTGACTTTCTGGAAGTTAGGAAAGGAAAGAAAGAGCCCACAACAGCTTAGGAGATGACCCTGTATTAACTGCTCCTTACAGAAAGCACACATTTTTGACCATGTCACAGGATCTCCTTCCTCAAAACTTGTGTCTAGCGAGGCGTGCCCTTCTGCTGACTCCCTGTGTGACTCGTTGACAACAACAGACAAATGGGTTTAGTAGTCTCCCAGCGCAATGGTTTTGCTATTGGTCATCCTGTTCTCCAGCAAAAGAGGCTCAGCAGGAAACACAGGAAAACATGTGTTAAGGTTCAGGCAGAAGCTTCTGTCGAGGCTGGAAGCTCTAGTTACAAGCCTAGTGAGCTATAAAAGTTGAGAAGGGGCTCGTTAACCCTCGCCTGCTGTTTAACTACACACCAGTTGCCAGCATGTGGAGCTACACCAGTTTGGGGTAGCTCTTATCTGGCTGGTAATTGCTGGAAAATAGCTGTGTCCCAAGCTTATTGTACTGGCTGTTTTCCTTCATCTGCCTAGTTTTGTTGGGTGCTGTCTAAGCTGCCATATTTTGTACTCCTGTCTCAGTCTGTCCTGAAAAGCTTTTAAGCTTTATGATATTCATGTAATACCATAAAAAGTTGTACACATTTATAGCACATTTACTCTTAGATTCAGGAGGAGTTTTCTCTGGACACAGTAAGAGAAGAGATAGTAGTAATCCTAGTACAAATTATTTTAGCAGACTTAAGTTTCTAGCTCATGCTGCCCCCACCCCAGATTGTTTCAGTCTATGGGTTCAAGGGTCTCAGTGTCCTACCCTGAACTCATTTGGGAGTAAGGACCAAGAGTGGTGGATTGTCATAGTAACTCTTGATAACCATCCTAGTTTGTTGGCAGGACTGATTCAAACGTGATTTATTTGCACTAGGGAGCTGAGTTCAGCTGCAGAACCTATCCAGGCCTATGCACTTCCTGCTACTCTTGGAGTCACAAGGACATTGAGTAAATCCTTGGTGCATTTCAGGAGGATCCATCTGGTGGCAGAGAAGGCATTTCAGACCATTTACTCTGCTGGGATAATCAAGACAGAGATCTGCAAGTTCTAATGCTGTGCACCCTGATCAGATTCTGTTTTATGCTTCTTGAACCTATAACTTGTTGACAGCAAGAAAATATTTCAGTATCTTATAATACTTTGTGGAATTCTACTATTACACTTCTTCAGGGAAGCCAATGTATTAACTTATAAGCAGTTGCACACTGTCCTTTTACACTTCAAAATGAAACATCCAAGAAACTGACACATCCTAGAAAATGTGTGTATACATATGAATACCCTTTTATTCCTTTAATAGCACTGAATTAAGTTCTCCTCCTGTGCTTTGACAGTTGTCTGTGTCTCTCCATAAGATTGTGGCCCAGCCACACCCACTTTCCTACCACTTCATATGCTGCTTTTCTGTACTTCAGGAACAACAGCAGTCAAGAGCAATACCTCACCTACTGGAGGGAGGCAGATGTGAGGGTGCCTAGAGAGCAGTATGCAGTGTGGGAACTGAGGATGGCTTCAGTACAGTTTTCAGGGACCCCTGCAGCATGGGGGCCACTGCAGCCTGTGAACTGGGGACCCCTGCGGCATGGGGACCACTGCAGCACAACTATTGCATCTGCGTCAAGGCTGTCACAGCAACTGGCATTCATGCTAGAAAGGCAGCTGCAAGTTGCTGGAGAAAAGGCCTTAATTAAGAATTGCTCCTGCCCTTTCCAATCCTCTGGTCTTTTTTCATTTCTGCTTTATCAGTTATTACCAGTTAATGTTTCACTTTCTGGTTTTGTTTAACCAAAGCCAAGAAGCATCGTGTAGACAGCAACTGCCAATTAGTTATAATGAAAGCAGAAATTAAGCTTCCAGCTTGCTTGCATTTGGAGGGCTATAGCAGGAGTTAATTCAATTGCTTTCTTATCTTCTGAACTATTCTTGCTACGTGCATTTGTGGTTGCCAGGTGCTTCTGGGGTGAGCAGGCTCTGCCTTTTCTGTCCCTCTCTCCCTTATTCCCTCTGATAAGGAGCTACAGCTAGTTGGAAGGGAGGGAGGGAGGGAGGAAGGAAGGAAGGAAGGAAGGAAGGAAGGAACTACTGAATACTCACTCTGGTAATAGTGCAAATCTTTATGAATATATATATACGCATTTCCATAAGTCTATAATTAATTACTGTTAATGGGAACTGTTTGAGAATCTCACTGTAGTCACCTGAATCTGAGAAGAGGTCACTGGATCATCAAGAGGTGCTTCAAAGTGATGACTTGTTTCAGACTCTTGGGTTTGGATGAGATGTTTTGTGTCCTGGAAATCCCTCTTTCTCTCCCCAGGGAAGATGCTGACATTGTCAAAATCTGCATTTTGTCAAGTGAATTCTCTTACTTCTCTGATTTTGCTGTCTTCATGTTACATAGGGCTGAGCTGCAGCAGGATAAAGGAAAGGCTGTGAATAGTCCGCATCCACCCTTACTGGCTTACCTGGTCCTAGCAGTGTCTCTGAGTAAAAGGCAGAAGCACTGGGTGCAGCAGAATTGTTACCTTACAGAAGACAGTAAAGGATTCCTGCAGCAACTGATGTCTTAAAAGTAGATGTTGGAAGCAGGATGAAAGAGGACAATGTAGGACTGTGGGTTTAGTGCAGTGCTGTCATCCTGTTCTTCCCCTAGAGTTTTTCTTTGTCCCCAGATTTGGCGTATGAAACTAGGTCAAGGCTCTTAGTGATCCATGTTTTAGGAGTACTAGTCACTCTGTGAGCATGACAAAGCATGTTTGGGGCAGGGGCATAGGGTTTGGAGTTTTTTCACATAATATGGAAAATCAGTTATATTTGGGATTAAACTGTTTTAGCTATTTCTTGGGAAATGACACTGCAAATCTTTCATCTGTTTCTGGGCTGATCTAGATGCAGTGGGATGCTCTTTTCTTTCTGAAGAAGTCACGTGCCACATCATAGAAGAGTGACAAAATGTTGGGACTCTTCTGCAAACACACCTACAGAGAAGAGACCCTTAGTGTCCTGCAGTGAGGTGGAGAAGAACAGCATCTGTGACAGGCAGCTCACAGTCCTCGACCGCCAAAATCAGTGAAGATGATGCACATCTGGACAGTGTACACATTTCTGCTCTAAGAGGAAACCCTGCTCACCCTGCTTGCTCTCACTGGTATCATTTACGGGCTGTGATGTAAAGCACAGGAAATGGGGAGTGTAAATACCGATGTCACCCTGAAAAGGATCTGGTTTCCTCAGGTACAGTTCGTGCTTATCATTCTTGCGCAAAAGTTAGTAGGTCACAGCTGGTTAAACAAACCCTGCCCAATTACAATTTCCATGCTTATAACACAGAGTACTTAACCTTTCATTACTCCTTTCCACCCAAATCAAAGGTCTAATTTTTTACATTCAATTTTACTTTGTTCTTTTTTTCAGTGTAAAAGAAAAAGGAAAACATTAAAACCCTGTAAAACTCACTTCAAAAAGACCTGAACCTAATCTCCAAGATTAACTGATGTCTCTTATTTCAGAATGTACTAACTGCATATTATGCTTCATGTATATGAAGACAAGAAATGGCATATTGTATATAAAACCAGGAAAATGAGTTATTCATGTAATAAATGTTGTTTTTCATGTCTTCTGGCAAAAAAAAAAAGAAGTGGGCTGCCTACTAGTAATTGCACATCATATTTTAAAATAATGTGTCAGTTGCTGCCTGTTTCCTGTCCCAACCAGCAAAAGCACACATTCCTGGAGGAAGAGACCCTGAATGCCCTCAGTGCAGCAGGTCACATACATGCTTTATAAATTAGATATTTTAAGAAAGTTTCTTCCTAATGTTGTTCAAATTCAGCGGGTTTTGAAGATCAAACCTTTACCTTGTACTCTACACATCATAGCTAAATCATGTTATGTCTAAAATACACTTGCTTCAAATCTGAGAGATAAATCTTATGTTCAAGTTTGACTAAAATAAAACAAACAAAAAAGGATTTCTGGGAAATGACAGGCACAAAGAAGCTTCAAAACACCATATACTTCTAACTCCTTGCAATAATTCCTTCTAACCTCAAACACACTCTGCTGTCTAAGTATGGGCACACATTCCTCAACTTGTGGATAATGACTCATGCTAACAAAGTGCTGGTCATGTACAAAACGCCTCAAGAGAAGGTCAGTATTTGTTAATACTAAAAGAGAATTTGTTCTAGGCACTAAGCCATCCACAGCTTTTCACATGCATTACAATATGGCTTGCAACAGGACATGGGGAAAAAACAATTGTAGTGACAATCTGAATGCAGTCAGTGTGAGCCACAGATGAAGGGTTTTGATGCAGTGATGAGATGCATGGCTCTAACTTGGCTCCCTCCACTCCTTTCTCCTCGGCACCATCCACATCATGGCCACCTCAGCCTGAAGAAAAGGCTGCATTTACTGCTCCACTTGGGGTTAGGGTTATGCTTCGGGTTAAGAAAACCACAAAGCCTAGAGCTCCAGGGATACTGGAATTTTATAAGCAGAAGTTGCTTCTACAGTTATTCATCATGGTTAATGGCCAGCGCAAGGTAAGGCAGGGGCACGGAGTTCACTTTTTCTCTCAGGAGGCAATAACTGCTATGCTGAATCTCAGGAATCACCACAAGAAAGCTCTTGTATGTAGGACTGGGACATGATGAGGCCAGGGCTCTCCCACAGTTGTCCAGTTCCAGGATGATGCACAAGCTGTTGTTCATTTCACACAGAGAAATTACATCCCTTACTTCCAGCCCTTCTGAAACTGAGTCCTGCTCTGTCCTGGATCTTTTCTCAACAGACTTCATCAATTAGTTAGAGGCAAAGACCATGGACCCCCAGGACTGGACTGAGTATCTTCCACTCTGGTAGTAATGCATGGGAGATAGCCCTGAGATACAGACAGTTACCTGGAGACCAGAATGGAGAAAATCTGATACAAGATCTTTACACAAACACACATTTTCTGTGACAGATTCAGACTTGTCAATTTAAAATGCCTTGGTCTTACAGGGACATACCCACTGAGCATTGCTTCTTCCCTGATCCATTGCATGACAACAGTATTTTCCAGTGCCTACAAGCACAGATTTCAGCCTCACTGTGTCATCTTGGTCTTTCACTTCCTTTCTCATGGTTTCTGGGGATAAGGCTTTTTAAAAGGCAATGTTCCATTTTCTGCTTTCAGAAGGACCTCTCTGATGGCTATCTTCCAAATTTCTATTTTTGACTGCTCAAAGTTGAGCAAGTGGGAGGATTAAGAAGAATCCTGCTACAATTCATCTAACAGGCTTCCCAAATTTCCATTTATTCAAGTACTGTATTTAACATTGTTTATGGAACCTGAAATACAGGTTCTCATGACTGAGAAGAATGCACTTGGAATACAGCATCAGCAAACAAACTGAACAGATATTGAAAGAGGGGAAAAAACAATTGTGTTGAAACTAACCCTCAAGCCTTTAGAGAAAAGCAAAGTACTTAGCTAATAATAAACAAGGAAAAAAATTGTAGAAATTGCAAAAAAGAGAAAAAAGGAAACTAAAAGAGGAGGACAGAAGGAAAATGCAGGGATAAGGCAGAAACTTTTCTTATTTTTCATCTTTTCAGTCACTCTGGAATATTCTTGCATCCTTATGGCTCACAAAATTCTTTGTAGAGAAGAATTGTATCAATACTCTCAGTCCTCAGCTTCAGTCGGCCCCATTCTGCCTTTAATGTTGCTCCCACAGTATCAGAACACATCTCAGCAAGTTAAGTGATATGATCAGATCATGAACCCTTAGCAAATGTTTGCACGCCTTTTTGCCATGCTGCAACTAGTCAATACTTGAGTCAAGAATTTCTGCCACATTCTACTGGAAGTCACAAGGAAAGGTTTTCTTTGTTTAATCTCATGAGATGCACAATGAGACAAGACATGCGACAGGCTATTGTGCAATTGCAGCCTTACACCAGGATTGCTCAGAGCATGACACAACGAAAAAGGGCCTATTTTTTGACTGCAGAGGGTATCACACACAGCAGAGTTCGTGGATAAAATTGCACAGAAGTGAAATACTTTGTTTTATTGGTGCTTTCCTCAAGTGGATCATTTCAACATCATCTCTGCCTGGTCGCTGTGAAAAGTACTGTTACAGAAATCTGCCTTTCCACTCATTTTGCTTTAAAAATGGATCGTAGCATTTGTTTTCCATCACAAACAGTTGGAATCTCTCCCCATTCCTTGAACCAAATCTTCATGTAGTTTCTGGTATACTTAGGTGTCTCTAAGAGCCATTCCTCACAAACACATCCAGAATGAAGGTACTTGGTGAAGTACAGCCTGGAAGTACCTTTCGTCTCCTTCACATGGTTTTAAACAGTCACCAGCCTGTTCCTCTTCCCTTTGCACTGAGCAGCTCTTGACAAGAAAGCTGTAGTCTTTTGGTGGAGTATGGGGGTCTCTGCTTTCTCTGTAAGTCTGGAGATACCAGCAGGTCCTCAAAGGGCATCTGCCACTCAGGCTTCTCTTGAGACCCCTCAGGATTTATGAGATAACACTGTTCCCTTTGCCTTTTACCAGATGCTTTTTGGCCAGGTGTAGGTAAGGGCTCAACTCAGATCTAGGTCACTTATGTTCAGACAGATTTGGCTGCAAATATTAAGAGGAGTCCTCCACAGAAGCTGTACCCCAAACAAACAGAGCTGTCAGAGGTACCAGCTTGCTCTGAGCTAACAAGGCTCCTCCACAGCATGGCCATGGCCAGGACATCCCCAAGGAGGAAGTACATCACCACCAGCTCTGCATGAGCAACTCTTCAGGCTGCACAGGCACAGCTGGGAGGAAGGCAATGTCTCTGAGGGTCTGCTGTCAGAGGTTCAGCAGTACCACCAAATCTCATAGCTGCCAGCACAGGGGCTTTTGTGTTTCAAACACAAATGGGTTCCAAGATTTTAGCACCATGGTTCTAAAAGACATATGCCCATGCATAAAAGATTTTATAGCTCTGGCACACTAGAAAAATGCTAGGTGTAGGTATATTATCAATAAAAATACTCTGTTTTGCCTGAAGAAATATCAGATGTGATTCACATGGTAAAAAGGACAGAAAAAGGGGAGATATTTTTGCACTTCTCTCCTTTAAAAAACAGACAGGAAAAAGGGTAGTCCTAGTTTACTTTCCTCCTGTGTCATAGAATCATCTTGTCTTTTTATCTTTGGACATAAGTACAAGGCTACTCTGCACTCTCACTGTACTTAAATGCTGTAATTCAAATCAATTGAATTGTTCATAGTGACTGGAAAAAAAACCTCCATCCATTAAGAATATCCTCCTAAGAAAATGCATGTGTGCCTGAAAAATAGAGATGATTCTTTGTAAATAAGAACAACATTCAATTAGTTATAAGAGTCTCCTCTAGTACGAGGAAAAGACAGCTCAGAGGCCACATTGATATTTGATATGCGGTATACTGCTCTGACTTTGAAAGTAGGCCATGTATAAGAAAAAAGAGAAGCATCTGTTATCAATCTTTGGGAAAAACAACAAGATTAATTCCAGAATATTTGTCCTACCAAGATCCTGGACTACTTCTGCTTCCACGGAATAGCTCTTTCATCTTTACCTAGCTACTTTCAATTGTTTATTGTTGGTGCTATCTCAGAGGCATCAGGACATCTTATTCATCAAATCTGTCCAGATTTTGCATGCCAGTACAAATCCTGTTTCTCAGTTATGCTAAGTATGTACTGTGTGTCATTGGACCTAAATCAAAGCAGAAAATTGTATTCCTATAAATCATTGTTTGGGAAAGGCATTATTACAGATGAACTCATAGTATCTAGAATTGGATAATTAGTGGAATGGCATTAAAATGAAGAAACATGAAGTGAGAATGATTACTTAAAGCGGCCTATTACCTTGGAACATATTAGTGTTGTCAGCAAGATTCATCTTTACTTTCCCTAACAAGACACCACCTTTTTTTGCCAATGTCATTCAAGGTGCGTCTTGAGCACACAGGTATGTAATTTAGCATTATGTAACTCAATGTGATGCTGTATCTGAGAAAACATCTCCACCTAAATGTCTTGCACACAGCCATGACAGATGTGTTGATTAATCAAAACTGCTGCCAAGTAGTAAGAAGGGCAATTAACCAAAACTGAAAGTTAGTGGAAACACCAACATCCATCATGTAGAATAATTCCATTTTGGTGACATCGGTGTGATTACATTCTGTCTCAGAATTTTATTATTCTCTATATACACTGCTGTAGAGAGTGCTGTCTAGAACTCCTGATGGAGTTAAGCTGTGATCATGAGAATTTTTAAAATTGGCTGTTAGTGGTTAGGTTCTTTGCCCCATGGTAGGGAAGGAGTAAGCAGCACAGAGGACATTGCTCTCCAAGGAGCTCAAGTCAAATGAAGGAAGGAAGAATGCGGATGAGGAGTGCCGATTTACTCATCCTGCAGCTTTGAGGATCTGGGAACTGTGGGAGTCAGAGCTGTGAAGCAAAAGCGCTCTGAATCACAGAGTTACTCAATAGAGGCAGCACATGGTGCACCCTGTCTGTAACACTCTGGTAGGTTGAAACATACCCTGAGGACTAAAATGTCTCTTGGTAAAGATATCAAAATGTTTGTACTAAAAAAAGAAGCAAGGTGACTTCAAAATTCTCCAAATGGTCTGTAACAAAATTACCTGCATTTCATTTTAACCCAACATGGTGGCAACCAGAAGGGATAGTGGCAGACGTAATTAAAACAATTAGACACAAATATTAGTGATCTAGACACATGTTTGAAAGTGCCTCTGACTGGGGACATTTACAGCAAAACATATGCCTGAGAGGAATGCTCACAGAGAGGAATGTGACTGTAGTTAATGGACTGGATAATAATTCAGAAACTCTACTGCCTCCTATTCCTAATATTAAGATAATTTCCTATACAAAGTGGGAGACCCACTAAAGCTTTCCAAAGTTTTCAAAAGTGCCTGTGGAACTTTGGAAACTAAATGGCAGGATTCTTGGAGTTGGAGCCCAGAGTCAACTTTAGCAGGAGCACTCTGCACTGATTTTCTTGAGACCTGGACTCACACAGCAGTGCAGGGGATGTCAGTCCCAGCTGAACCATCAAAGTGCTCTTCCAACACAGTTGTACAAATGCTTCCAGGACCCAGCTCACTCCTCGTGCTTGGATTGCATTGTGCTGTGCAATGCCACACATAAAGCTTTTACTGCACTCCATGCATCATGTAAATACATTACTCAACCAAGCTTAGACATGACTTTATCATCTCATTGCAGCCTCTTTGTCACTCTCAATCCTTCTGCACTTCATTCTCATGCTTTTTAAAAAAGAGTCTCTGATCAGTTCTTGCAATATAAAAAGCAACCTACACTGCAACTTTTTTTGTAGCTGCACATCCTCCTTTGAAGGGCAACTCTAAGGCAAGGACCTTGTCCTTTGTTTTTTGTCAAACACACGCAAGTGCTTCTAAAAGTGACATTGAGTTTGTATCAGTTGCAAGACTAGCAAGAAAATTACAGGGGCAAATAACAGTTTCTGGGATTGAACTTTGCAGAGATGTTCAAATGAGGTTAAATGTGATTTAGTGTCACACTAAGGCCTGGTGTGAAGAAAATGGAAACTGATTGTGCTGGCAATAAGAAACAAGAAAGATGAAGCATCTGGTATTTGCATTTTGTCTTACTTCCTATTAACACACAGTGCCTTATTTGAGGAAAATATTTCCCTCATGAACTGCCTTTATAGTAGTTTAAGCAGGAAAAAATAGAAATAAAAGCACTAGGTAGTTTCATCTCCTTGCAAATCTCCAGAAAAATCCTGTCTACAATTACATACAGCTTCACTGGATAGCACAAACGTGATCATACTGGGTCAGAGCAAAGGTCCATCAGCTCAGAGTCCTGCGTCCCACAGTGATCAAAAGCAGACTCGTGAGAAGATTACAAAAATCTCCAGAACAAGCATATGATGGTATTTCCCACTGATGTTCTCAAGGCCTCCTCAGGCATTTTCTCAGCCAGACACGATTGCTAAATGTTTAATCTTGGTAGATTTGTCTTCCATGAGCCTGTGCAGGCTCCCTCTGAGTCCTATGAACTTTTACCACTGCACAACGCAGCAAGAAATCCCACAGTCTAATTACAGGCTATGTGCAAGAAACACCTTTTTGTTGTTGTTGTTATTGCTGAGAGATGGTTATCTGCTGTTCACCTCTGCACCTTACACTGGAAAAGACTGTGAGCAAACACTCCTCATTTATCCCCTGATCCATTTTACAGGGCTCCCAGCTGTACCTCTTGTTCCACCCAGCAACATTTCACCATCCATGTGGCTCCTTCGGGAACCATTCTGAGTTCTCTTTCCTTCCTCAGGTGGGGACGAGAACTGTGTAGGCTTGTCAATACAGATTTATCCAGTGGTGAAGTGGTTGTTCTTTTTTTTTTTTTTTTTTTTTTAAGCCTAGAGGGAATCAGTTTGCTTTTCTTTCTATCATCACTGAGCTGGAATTTTGATAGAATTATCTGTTGTCATTCTGAATTTTACTATTGCATGGTCAATGCATTGACATTTAATGACCAAGTTAGAGGCTGTGATTTCATACATTGGGATTGGTTTCTTTCCCCCAGGGACACTATTTTACCAACGCTGAACTGCTTTTTGGAAAAACAGTTCAGCTTTTGAAGGATGACGTTTTGCTGTTTAATCCTGCAGTTTAGCAATACCACCATTCTCTCACCCTTTCTTAAGGCTTTCTTCACATGAGATATGCATTTCTTGAATGATTCCAGTACATCCCCAAAGGGTCTCCATGCCCTCTGCAAGGACTGAATTCCCTCAGCTAAGTCTTCTGACTTTTTTTTGAGCAAGTATTCTCCTTTCTATGTAGTCTCTTATTTTGAAGTTGGTATAAGTAGGTAAGTTATCTACCTGCTTATTAAGCATACTTTGACAGAGGAGATTATAAAATTGGACATAGATCCCACGGAAAAACAAAAAGATTAACTCATAAATCAACCTCTGTGGCAGCCACAAGCTCCCTGATGTACTAAACTATGAATCAGAACATAAAGGTGATGTAATGCTCAGCTAATAGGACAGCTGTACTCAGACATGATGAGTTGAGATCCCTCAAGTCAGGCATATCAGGATCCTAGCACTTTTAGTTAAATGAAATTAATGCTTTCAAGTGAAATGAAAATGTCTATGCTTACAAGGCACATATGATCTTGGAACAGACAAAAATTTAAATTTTAATAAAAGACCATGGACAAAATTCAAATTTATCTTTCCTACATATTTTTCTTTCTTTCTTTGTGAACAACTAAAAAAAGCACCTCATTATCAAAAATGGTGCCAGTCCCATCCCCAACAAGTTGTAATTTCTACCATAATTGATGTCTGATTGCTGCATTGAACTGTAGAAAGACCACTTCTCTGTGAATGGCTAATGGCTGGGATACTCTGCTGAGATACAGTGGATTCTGGAAGCTGTAATAATTTTATGTATGTCTTGAAGTTCAGTCCCTGCAATCTCAAGAAGAGTAAGTTTATCAGGTAAGGTGTCAGAAACTGCACATAAAAAGCTGTTGTTTTCCCTCCAGAGGTTTTGTACTTCAGGACTTTCTCAATTTTTTATCCTTCCCTGTGATGCTAAAGAAGAATGTGTTTACAACCCCTTCAATGTTATAAAATCAGGTAAGAATAGAGATCATGGCAGGTGGAGAATTATGAGGACGTAGTAAAGTCAGGGAGGAAAAGGCATAATAATAATGAAAATTGCAAGCAACTCAAGAGTGGTTCTTTCATTAGCCTTTCCCATCAAAAAGTAAAAAAATATAAAATCCAAGTAAGGATGGTGGTAAATCCTACTGACTATCAAATTAAGATTAGGTTTGTCAGACACATGCAGAATCATGTCCAGAGACATTTTACTTACTCCAAAGACCTAAACTACACACTACTTGACTAGGGATGAGAGGGAAAACATTTCCAACAGTTTTTAAATGAAATAGTACTGTACCTCAATCCTGCAAAGTACAGAATATTTTCCTACTGAGGCTCTGAAGTTATTTATTCCCTTTAAGCTTAGGAAAAACTTTTCAGAGGAATGGGTTTCTGCAAGTCATTATCCTTCCAAAAGCACCTGCTCTTACTTGGTGCTTGTAGGAAGTGTGTGCACAGAGCTCGACAGCATCCCAAGAGAGTCCTTGCAGAAGTGATTTAACTCAGAACTACCTATTATAGAAACCCAATGTTCTCTCTGTCAGACTGAAGGGCCTGCCATCATTCAGGGAAGTTAAATGGTCTGATTTGGAGGAGAGGGAAATTATTCCTCAGCAGCAGCAGCAGCAGCAACCAAAAGATCTCTTGGTCATGAGCAGCAAAGTAAAACTCTGTACAAAATGCATTACAGAGACAGCAGAGTACTGCCCATATTTTCTGCCTTAAAAGTGTAGTAGCTAGGCACACATTAGATGTGTCTGAAATTGACATACATTGCACATAATATTCCTCCTACACCTGGTTATGTGGTTTCTCACTCATCTTTGAGCTCAGCCTTTTTGATTGTTTCAAAGCTCATTATGAATGCTAATTTACATGAGCTTTCTCAGTCATAGACAAATGAAGTTACTGATATGCACTTGACTGCACAATGAGCACACACCATAGAACAGGAAGAGCTTTTTGTCAAAGTAAATAAACCCACTTCAAACATCAAACATTCATAAGCACAATAGTAAAATAAAAGCTGTAACAAGTATTTATGATTCACTGACTCCTTTCTTCTTTCCAAAATGAAAATTCAAGAGGATAAATTCTGAACTGATAATAAAAATCTTACTCACATAAAAAGAAAAATACATAAAGGATAAAATCTGGAGATATTAAAAGACCAAGCTGGTCTTTTATTTATTTTAACCAGCTATTGAAGAACTTACTGTTTCTATCAAATTCTTGTGATAAATTTTTCATTTTGTAACAGATGCCAGGACAAAAGGAAAGCTGCGCAGAGAAACTTTTTACTCCTGAGTTGTATGCGAGCAGCACCAAATGTACAGATATATAAAGAGGGGCATTTCCTGGTGACAGGAAAACAATACAGACATGCAGCACCCACACCCACAGAGAAGACGGTATGCATAACATGCCTTGCTTTGAAATTTCAGCTCATTATCCTGTGAGAATACTCCAGGGGCTGAAAAGCAAAATGCCAAAAGAGCACTTCAGTACTTGGGACATGATTATCTGACACCTAGGTTGCCTAAGTATCATACATCAAGTTTAATTGGGCTCCTGCAATCTCAGACATCTCCAAAGGGACTTTCATCTCACTCACAATGAACACATTTTAGCTGAAGGTGTCTTTGTAAGAGTGTCCTGCAAAGGTGTCCAGTGACAGCAGAGGTACCAAGCTGGTGGTGAGATGCCGGGAATTACACAGCGCTTCCCTGCAAACTGCTAAAGGAAAGGCAGGCAAATCCCAGTCCTGCAATTGTTTGACTTGAATAGCAAGCCAAAGCTCTTAGGGAAACCAGTACTGTCTCCATGCAGGATGACACATACCTCAGCTGTTTCACCCTTTGGAAAGGAGAGGAGAGGAAATGACACATTTACCATAGTAATCCCAGCCTGCCATTTCAAATCTTCTAGTAAAGAGAAAGTCATCATAGGCTGATCAGATGGTTTAACAGGCACTTGCTAAAGGTGGAAGAACAATTTTTGGGCCATGTTTTCTATTCCCTTCAAGAGCAGACCTCCCAGGCCTGGTGGGTGCATTGGTTTTCTGTGAGATCATGACAAATCTGTGATGCTGAGGACATGTTCTGGAAACACAACAGCCTTCTACAAGTAAAATGCAGAAGGAAAAAGAAAAGGAAAAGGATGACATTTTTTCTTGACTTTATTCTTCACTTGAAATCAATCTATTTTTTCCCCTTTCTCACTATCAGCATTTTATACTCTTTTGCACCTGGAACCATCTGCTTAAGTTCTCAGTATCGGTCACTTTTCAATCCTCTTGGTCACTCCATAGTCCAGGGTCAGAAGCTCTGGATTTAAGACACAAAAGCAGATTGGGAAATTTCCTAATTGAGTAAAAGCCAGGGTATATGAAACCACATGGTTAAATGCATCCACTATTTCTAGGCTTAGGTAGGGAACTCTGAGAGCAGCCTGCAGAAAAAGAAAACCTTTCAGATGACTGCCCCTAAGTAAACCCACCAACGTAGCAATATTTTTATTTCTTGAGCCACAGCTGCTCCCAGAGACCAAACAAGACCTTGCTGGGATGGCACTAGGGATCCCAGAGCAAGTTCAGACACTGGGTTTTGTTGAGGCTTTGAGTATCACTCCTAGATGTCATTGTTCATTTAGTGTCACAGCTTCTGCTTAAGAAACTGTTTCCCCAGTGTCTCTTACAAGTGCTTTTTTCAGCGTTTACATTTACTCAAACAGACACAGACAGCCTTCCCCCCACGGTCCTTTCCCCCAGCTCCCACAATGCCAGGGTCCACCAGGTACCTCATCCCTCCCATTCCCTATTTTACATATTTCAGCAGATATAAGTCAAGAGCTTAAAAAGGGCCTAGCCTAGAATATCAGTGTGCACAGGGGCAGGGACAATACTATACAAACTAGTGGGCTGGAAAAAAAAATGAAAAAATAGGAAATATTTGGGTGGCTAGGTTTTGGTTTACCCACATATGACATTTAAACTAGAGGACCCTGCATTTCCATTTACTTTCATTTCCACCTAAAAATCAAGAGGACCTAAGCTTTTGTCCTTTTTGGCAGGCAAAGTGTTGCTGGAGTTCCAGGCTTTGTGTTTTTTTCAACCCTAATTGTAATCCTAACCCTGAGCAGAGCAGTAAAAACTTTTTCTGAGGCTGAGGAGCCAAGGAGCCAAGGTGTGGAGGTGTCTTGGGGATGGCTTGTATCCTAGAACCACTTTTGTTTTCGCTTTAGTGTCTGGAATCATCACTACCTCTGCTTCCCCCATATCTGAGAATATTGCAATGGGTGAGGGCAACCTGGGGTGCTTGGAGCCCAGGGGCTGCTTTTCCTTCCCATGAGGGGTGATCAACCCAACTGCTACCCAGCACTGTGCCTCTGACTGGAGATCCTCTTGCCTTGTGCTTTTTCCTCTTTCTTTTTCCCTCTTGGTTGTTTTTTCCCTTCAGCACTGTGACTAGGCCTTGCAGACTTCCTTCTCTGCTCTTCTGCTGCATGGGAGCCTAGAGCTGGTGTGTGGCGCTCCAGGAACCAGGAGCATCCCCTACCTGCTGGACCCTTCCCTCTGCACAGTGTTCCCACCCAACCCTGGTGCTGGCCTTTTCCCAATCTGGAAATGAAACTCAAGATCCTTTTATTAGGGAGGTATTATAAGAGCGGATCTTTATTTGAAGGCCTTCAGAGGCAGTTATGGAAAGATGTCCACAAATGCCCATCCCCACAGGGATGAGTATATTTTTATAGGTTTTAGGAAATCAATATAATTGATAAAAAAGCACCAGTTAGGAGGACAAGTGGTAAGGCAATTCCCCGCCAGGTTAAGCCCCCTCTCTGGAGTCCTCCCTCTCAGCACTAGCTGCACTTTGTCCATGAAATATATCTTGAAGAGTTATTCTTGGCCTTGGTTCCCAGGAAGAGCCAAGGAGCCTTGTACCCTGTGGGGCTTGGAGTTCTGGAATTTGCTTTGTCTCTCTGCCTAGGGAAAGGCCATGGAAAATTACTGGGAAGGCTATAAAGCTACAAATACATGTGTGAAAAACACAGAGAAAATATAAAAGGAAAAAAGGCAAAAAACCCAAACAGCATCACCTGCACCTGTCATTCCCCGTGAGCTGTGCAAAGCGGCAACCCCCTGCCCAGCTCCACTGCTCTCTGACATTGTTTTTGGGTTTCTGCTACACTTGAGTCTGACATCCCACTTTTGCCAGGACCCACAGCTACTTCTGCTTCTGCCAGAGATTTAGGGTTAGTGCTACAATTTAATTCAGGCCCCCAGGAGTCTGCTCACCTCTGCTGTTCCAGCTGCCACTTTGAGGTTCCTGCTCCAGTCTATTTAACCACCAGGAGTGGCACTAAGACTGGCTGCTCCCCATGAGTTTGCAGAGGGAGCCACGCTCTCTTTCTCCCTTATTGACTGAGTCGCCATTACAGTGGGGCATGAGGCAGCTGAGCCCATGCCACAGCGCCCCCTGCAGGCGCGGAGGACTCATCACACCCGCCCTGCCCGGCCGGGAGCCAGCAGTGCCCCTGCTGGCTGTGCCCAGAACTGCACCAAGGGAAAGTGCCCGCGGCTGAGAGGGGTCACTGGGCTCCTGCTCTGTTTGTTATTGATGCTATAGTTTGTTGTGGTTTGTTTGCCTTGTTGTACATATATATACTAGTAAAGAACTGTCACTCCTTTCCTATATCTTTACCTGAAAGCCCCAAAAATTCACAACTACATTTGGAGGGAAGGGGGTCGTATTTTCCATTTCAGGAACTTCCCACCTTCCTTGGCAGACACCTGTCTTTTAAACCAAGACAGGAGGGAGCAATGTTGAGGCAGTGCCATGCTACCCTTGGCACCTTTTGTAGTTCCAGTCTCCCTGCAGCTCAAGGCTTTATGGATTTTTCACACCTTAACCGTAAGCAGAGCAGTAAAAGCAGCCTTTTCCAGAGGCTGAAGTGGCCATTACATGGCTCATGCTGAGGAGAAATTTGCAGAGGGAGCAATGTTGGAGCAGTGCTATGCTCTTTCACAGCAGGCAATCTCCTAAATATTCTGGATCAAAAAATTCTCCTCTTTCCCTCCTCCAAGTCCCCACCCATCCTCCTTTCACAGATAAGAGCTCTAATTCCCTCTCTGTGCTCTGTGCTGACCTTTCTTTGTGTCGTGCCACCAAGCATTTAAAATGCTCCTTGATTAAACCAATAAACTGAACTGAGGGATATGGTTTGCTAATGGCTCCTCCATTTCCAAGAGCACAATGATTGTCTGCCTTGGCACTCAGAAGCACTTAGCAAAGCCATGATCAGATATCAAGGAGAGCAGGGTTAGAAATTGGACAGAGCTTCTTGGTCTATTTGATAAACAGTGTAAGAACAGACATCTTCTTACCAGTGACCAAATCCCCTCTCTCATGTGCTTGTCCCCTCGGTTTTCTCCCCTCAGTTTTAGTTTTGTGTTATTATAAACATGGAGAGGCTGAACTATGTGGTAAGGCAGGACCAGCAGAGACAGATGATCCTGTCCTGCTTGTAGGTGGAGTGGGGCTGATGCACTGAGCTGAGACTTAACCACATTCTGCATGGATTACAAACAGGGAAAGACAAAGCGAAGTCAAGGTCCAAGGTCAGTAACTGCAAACACAATAATTTTGAGAGAGAATGTGTGAAATATTAATGTCTCAGTGCAGGTATCCTGTGCCCAGCCATGAAAGCCACAGTCAGACAGGCATGGAAGAGGAGTTTTTGATTAGTGAAGTTCAGCAGGCGTCCATAGGGGCTATCAGGAGGGGAGGTCTGGCAGATGTGAGTGACCCCAGAGGCTCTGCAATGTCACCTCAGTCACATGGCACCAGGTGTGGGTCCTGGGAAAGCCTAAAGCAACAGTGGAACCTGCCCCCGTCCAGACTGTTTGTGACACAGCACTAGGCAAACAGTCACCCAAAAATAATGTTAACCTTGATATTCTATTGGAAAATTCTGTATTTTAGAGAAGAATGGGAAGAGAATTACTTTGGTTTAGTGTGGTATTTTTGCTAGCAAAGTTGCTTTATAAACATTATAAAGATACAGTAAAAGCTACGTATTAAATGTTATTCTAGTTTCAAAAGCTACTGGAAAGCCCCAAAATCCACATGATCCATGATGTGCAAAAGAAAATTAATCAGGAGATGACACTAGTGACATCTGAAAGAGCTGACGAGTAGTTCTCCCCTCTGGTCAGGAGAATTAAAATACCCTCTCTGGGGAATATGGGAGCTCAATTCTTGTGTGGGAAAAGTAGGCTTGCAGCATAAAGGCAGCAAAGCCTTGTCCTGTGTGTGAATGCATTTGCTCTCAGCTCCCCACTGGAATTTGCAGGCAGGCTGAATTGGACTGATAGGAAATTACTTCTCTACTCCTTTGCATTGGAGTGTTAATATTTTAGGCCTAGCAGAGCAATTTAAATGCCAGAATTTTTGGTATTTTAGGTATGTCTTGTTGGTTCAATTACTGCACAGATACAGGCAATTTAAGTATCCATGGACACAAGCAGTAAAACAAAGAAAAAGAGAAAATAAAAGGTAAGAAAAATGTGCCCTACTGCCACCGCTTGTGGTTGCAGGAAGCAATAATTAGTGCACATAAATCAGTTCCAAACAAAAGCAATATTATTTTCCCAGTATTTACAAAGAACTCCAATATGCAACCATGGGCCAGGTCATTATTGACAGAACTGGTCTGTAATGAAATTGCATTTTGGCTTTGATACTAGAATGAATTTGATATTGCTGCTCAGCACAGGCTTTGCAATCTGTTTGCAATGACATTTACTTTTTGCTGTAAACATTTTAGGAAAGCTGAGGAGCACTAAGGTATCAAGCATACCTAGTGTCAAATCCTAGGGATTACTGAAGGATCAATATTTTGTGACAGTGATACCCATTGATGTGTGGTTTCATTCTGGATTTTTTTGTTTGTTTTGTTTTCTCCCTCTGTCCCCAAAGAGCCCTGGAAACACAGTGCAAAGCAGGAAAATTTCTCGGTTGTACACGCACAGATAGTTGAAACAGTTGTTGAAAGGTTCATGGATAACCACCAGGAACCAGATACAGAGGTAAATACTCTGCATTTCTAGCTAAGCAACGGCTAAATTGTGTTTACAGCTTTATTTCTTAAAGCTCTTATCAATCAGTGACCTAAAAGAGAAACACATTTCTTAAGCTTATGAGTTTAGATGTAGATTATGTTGGTTTGTAATAGCAGCATTGGCAGCAAACTTATGCAGTGCCCAGCTGCCCTCTGACAGGTTTATTTCAGCTCCCAGGACTGCAATAATGTGAAGATGAGTTAGGGCTGGAGGCTCATATGCAACCACAATGCAGGATTGCAGGGCTTCATTCACAGAGTCAGTAGTGGGAACTCCTCTTCCTGACCCATTGCTAAATCAGGGCTCAGTCATGATGTTAGGAAGCAGAATTAGCTTCTTTCACGGAAATGTGAAAAAAAAAAATACAAAAATATGACCACTTCAGGTAAAAACCACAAACCACATTTTTCAGTGAGAGAAGGGATAGTGGGGCCCAACTGCAATCCAGGCAGTTTCTGTGCTGGTAATTTAATTTCTCTACAATTGGAAAAAACAACATCATACAGTTGCAGCTAGAACCAATCAAAAAAATGGCAAGCCTGTTTTCCATTAGTTCAGTGAAACTGTATGTTGGGCATAAACTTTTACACTGAATGATTTGATTTTGCTTCATTTTGGTATTGCAGAAGCACTTTATTTAAAATAAAGCAACCATATTTCATTTTGATGCATGTTGTATATGGCAACCCTTGTGATTCAGGCCACCCACAGGGTTTCTTATTTTGTTTCCCTGGGTTATTTTTAAAAAAGTAATTTACAGCAGTGTTTCACTGTACTGGGCTGTGACATCATGGCCAGAGAGTGCAGCAACTTCAAGCCCCATTCCATGATTTACGAAAATATTCTTTAGCAGCAGCATCATTTACTTCACCAAAATTTAAAAGGTGCGCTCAGAGCATTGATCCTACACTCCAAGAAAAGAAGAAGGTGGTTTCTCTGTGTGGGAGGTAGTTGCTAAGTAAAAATTAAAGCCAAGCTGTGTGGCTGGGAAGTTGCTGAAGGGGACCCGGGCGGCAGAAGCACAGTCACTCTGCATCTTTGTGCTTTGCTTCAGGAGCTGCATGCAGTGCAAGAAGGTGGCAACCCGAGTGACAGAGCTCTGACGCAGGCTGGTGAGGGTGTTCCATCAAGTGGCAGCACTCAGTGGTCTCAGCTGGGACAGAGTCCCACTGCACAGACACTTGGTGACAGCTTTTGAGAAGGAGGTCATGGAGGCTCTGGGGCTGTCGCTTAGTCATGCCAGAAGGACATGATGAAATTATCACCAACTATCTTTGGTGAAACAAAGATAACCTGAAGGCGTGATGGTTCATGCGCACAATGGATTTTACACTGGTAAAAGTCTAGCTTAAACTTCTACCCTGGGTCTCTCTTTTCACAAGGTGTTTTTCCAGAACAGTTCATTTCTATCTGAGACAGAAAACAGAGTGGGTCAGGCACTGTAGGGTCAGTAAGAGATACTCTGCCATACGGCTGCAGAACCAACTCCTCTGGAGTTCTAAGCTTGACTTTGTAGCTTTAGTTGTGTGTTTTAGGATAGCTACTACTTGTGGGTGGAATTTTGAAAAGAAGTAAACCTAGCCAATAAATCAGAAATGCTGCCATGTGGAATCGTGACATCCATGTACAGTAATTTCACGATTATAAGCCGCACCTGAATATAAGCTGCACTACCAGGTAGCCGGGAAGACCACGGGATTTGTCCGTATATAAGCCGCACACCCGCCCTGCTCGGCAAAGCCCGCTCCCCACCTGCCCAGCCACTGCTCAGTGGCAGCTCTCCGCTTGGCCGGCTTTCACTTCTGGGTTGGCATTTCACTGGGGTTTGTCCATAGATAAGCCGCACCCGAATATAAGCCACACCACTGGGGTAGGCTGGATTCTTCAATGAAAAAGGTGCGGCTTATATTCATGAAATGACTGTAATCTGTTAGCTGACATGGAGGCAGGGCTCCATTAACACAAACTCCACTGCTACAGCCATGTCAGCTTCTACAGAAACCTGCGCTAGGGACAAGACTGCTTGGGTTTCAAATGTTTGCACAGCAGTGTTAGAACACCTGCACTTTTAACTTCACTTCTGGGCTCTAATCTGGCCTCATTACTGACTACATGATTTCAGTTCTTCTCTGGGCTTCTTAACAGGATGTTTTTTTGCTGCATTTTCTCATGCTTTTTTCTTTTCTTTTTTTTTTTTCTCCTATATCCTTTTCTGTGCAGTGTCTGTTTGGCAACATTCCTCCTTGCCTGATTTCACTGTCCTGTTCCATATGTTTGAGAAGGCTCAAGTGAGAGAGAAAATGAGAAATGCCTGTGAGATTTCAGCTGGATGGAAAGATATAGGAGGATTAATTTGGACTTTCCTCTAGCCTGCAGGCAGTGGAGACCCCCACTCCCTCCACTTTGCTAGCCCACCACCACCACATCCCTGTGCCACCTGTGCTGTACTCAAAGGAAGTGGCCCGTGGTTGCCACCTGCCTAATGTCACTGGGCTCTGCTTCAACCTCAGAAGAGATATCCTCCTCCCAGTTCCACTTCTCACTGTCCTAAAGCAATCAACAGAGGCCACTGCATGTCTGAAGAGCAAGCTCAGATGCTCCATGGAGCTGGTAGAAGCCACAAGAAACGTTCAGGCATGATCAGCTGAAATGGGATGGCAGATACTTGAAAAACTAAAATGTAACTAAGGAACACATATGAACCCTCTGGGTTGTTCTGTTAGCTCCAGCAGAGTCTTAGGATTCAACAAGCTTTTTGCTGCTTTTGGAAAAAGAAACGCAAATCAGAGGAAGGCTAGTGCTGCTCTGAATAAAGATCACCCAAATTTTTAAGCAGGGATAAAATACATGTATTTCCCTCCAACATTCATTTTTCAGAAATCTCTTAGTAATGTTTGTCATAAAACAAAAAAAATACCCAAACAAAACCCCCTCAAAAAACAATTTAAAAAAAATCCAAACAACAACAACCACAAAAAAACCCTAACCAAAAAGAAAACCCCAAACCAACCAACCAACCAAAAAAAACCAAAAAAAAACCAAACCAAAAAAAACCCAAAAAAAAACCCACCCAAAAAACCCAAAAAAAAAAACCAAAAAAGGAAAAAAAACCCCAAAAAAAACACCCACAGAAAATTTCAGCAAGAACCCACTGTAGTTATTAGCTTTTACTGCTTAGGTCTGGCATGCAGAGGTGCCAGGCAGCTTTGAAAGCAGACTAGCTGTTGGCTGAGCCCACAGTCTGCAGTTGTGCCTCTTTCTTATCTGAGAAATATAATATGCTAGGAATGCTTCTAGCTTCCCTGCATTGTATTCATCTGTTTGAGAGTGCCGTTCAGTGGTATGAGAACGACCAAACATTTATACCTAGCAATGACCTGCCTATGTGAAATTTCAATACTGTCTTTTAAATTCTGTTTAGGTTCTGTCACATACCTTCCTACTTGTGCTAATCTGCGTGCCCTTTCCGAGAGCAGTTTGATTGTCAAATATCAACAAATGGAACACACAATTGTTTTTATCATGTATTAAATGGTCTGTATGTACAAGCTTATCAGAAAGAGCATATTTGTTCTGGTAAATGCATTACCTCACAGCTTGCTGAAAAAAGCCTGGTCACAGTTGTTCTGACTTTCTCTCTGGAGGCAGGGGACATTGTGCTATGTGAGGCCAGGCTCAATGATGCAGCAGAACTAGGCACAAGATCTCCTAAAATTGGATTTCCTAATCCTGCTCCCCAATCTTTCTGCTCCTCTGTCTTCGGCACACGCTTCATTCTGTCAATTCTCATACCTACTAGTGAGGAGATCTTTCTTTCCTGATGACCAGAAACCAACATTTTAAGATTATATATGGAACTTACACATTTCACAGAATTACAGAATGGGTAAGGTTGGAAAGAACCACAGAGGGTCATCTAGTCCAGCCTCCTGGGTCAAGCAGTTGCTCAACTGGTCATGAACTTCCTACTGCTCATAGGGAGTCTATGTTTCTATTCAACAAAGAGAGAAGAACAAAATGGATTATTTCGTATCAACAAAGGATTGTTTTCACCAAGCCACTCATTTAGGAAAATATTCTTGCTTTAATTAAATAGGTGTCACAGAGCATATTCTGAGCTCTGGATCATTTACTCCTAGGCTGTGGTATTTGCTCATCACTAGCTTTGCTCATTCACTTCCTCTGCTGTGATAGAATGTGGGGCTGTGCCATGAGATAATTATGGAAACAACTGCTCCAGGAGCTCAGCTCAGTGACTGAGAGGAAGAAAATCTTGGTCTCAAACAGCAATTTAGAAAAGTAAGAGATGAATATGAATCTCTAGTGCAGAACCTTTTTGTAACTTGTGTCCATCTAAAAGTACAAAATAAGAGGGAGTACTCAATCAGTGTTTCTGTTCTGCTGTATAACTCACCGCAAGTGGAGCACTCAAAGGGATAAATTGCTGCAGTGTGCCAGGTGGATGAATGTGTGAATCATTTGTCTCCTACTGCTAGAAGCATCTTGTAAAAACGTCTAGTGGAAAAATAATGTACCTTCTCTGAGAGAGATGTATCCCTGATGGAACAGGTACCACATTAGAGAGAGTGATGGAAGCTCTCTTTAGTTACAGCAGAGGGAATATTTTGAATATACCTCATCTTGTAATATTCTGCATTATTTTTCTTGGAAACTTTATGTCTGGCTCATGATTGTACTGCTCACTCTAACAATGCCTTCGTTTTCAAGTAGTCTACTGATTTCTTTGGGGCTGCATATGTCATTACTTTGCAAAAATAAGACATCCCAATGTATCTATAAAAACTGACCTGCTTGGGACCATAGAGCAACTACCTGCATCAGATCCTCAGAGTTTTGATTTGATGGTACATGAGTCCATTAATGTCAATAGTGACTCTAGGAATATTGTGATTAATTTTGCAGTCCTAAGAGTGAATCCAGTTTTCACCAGAGAGCCTGATTTTTCGCCATAGTACTGCTACTTCCATTAAAAACATACATCCCAAGATGGCCAATAGATTGCCTGCAAATGTCACAATTGAAATTGCACTTTTTTAGGGACTGGAGGCAAGAGGAATATTGCTCTGTCTTCCTGATACACTGATTCCAGGAAAATAGTAAAGAAGAAAAACCATCTGGTTCTAGTTAAGAGACTTTTGAAATCTTCTGAACGTCACTTTCCTATAGGTGCACGTTCCATCTCTTACAGGTTTGGTTTGTAATTGCAGGGAAAGGGGGATATCTGTTGCCTTAGCACAGAGCAACAAGTGTTTGAAATCAGCAGTGTGAAGTGAGAAGGGACGAGTTGACTGTATGACTGATCTGAAGGAAAAGTTGGCTCCACTGAAAATAATGGTAACTTGAAAGAAGATTTTTCTAAAGCAAGCAAATTCATCTATGTGTCAGCAAAGACAAGGATAATATGCTGGTTGAGCTCACTGCTGCTGTTACTGTGTTCTGCCTGGCACATGGGTTGTGTGAAGAGCTGGGTGATCCATTACCAGACTCTTAATTTGTGACTTCCTGTCATGAATCCTTGTGTGTTTATGCTCCAAGTGTGAAAATGTACTGCTTTCAAACTGCTCTGAATGAAACTACCAGCATTCTTTCTACACAGGTGAACATCACAGAGGTTGAACTTGGATCTGAGGAAGTATAAATGTGAACACACATTCAGTCACAATGTCAGTATTTTTATGTCCTGCCATTGTCCTTTTCTGGGCAGGGGAAAGAGACTGTGATGTTTCAGTGACCCTGATAAATGTGTTGATGGAAATTTTATCTTCTTGTTGTGCAGGCTGGTCACATAAAACCACGCTGGTGGTTATTTAAAATAAAAAATATAGTCATCTCTATGTTTTGAAAAAGAACCCCCAAAACTGATCTTTTGGGAATTATAAACTAAAGCCTGGAAAGTTATTTCCAAGCTGCAACTTCCAGATCAATTCCCTTTATAGTCAAACATATTCCTCCTCACAAAAGTTCAATTTGTACTGAAATTATGGTAGTAAGCCAGTGAATACAAATGAGATCAAATGGAAAATGGCAATATACTTCTATCTAAAGCAAATATGTCTGCAGCCCTCTCACGCAGAGAAGCTTGCAAAGCAGGGTGTAACTGCAGTGCCATCAGGGTGAGAAGGGCTTTCAGCACCCCAAATGTACCTGGGAGGTGGGCACAGCCAGGAGTAAGCGAGGAACCAGTGGAAATGGAAGAGGTCAGTGTGGGAGAAGGCTGCAGGGAGACCTTGGTGTCCCTGCTTGGAAGGGACAGAGTGCAGATGCAGTGGACATGGAGAGTGGGGAGCAGTCAGAGGGAAGCTGGTGTGCTGCTGCACCATGGCCAGGGCTGCTTGCAGGATGCTTAAGAAGGATCAGCAGGGAAGAAAAGGAGTGAGGATTGCATTCCATGTAAGGGGCTCGTTCCCTGCTCAAAGCCTGTGAGTGTGGAGATGCATGACTGACAGCCTGTGAGTCAAGGTCAGAGGAGGGAGGAATGTTAGCGAAGATTAATGACTGCAGTGGGGAATCTGTGACAGTCTGCCTGGTCAAGAGAAATTAGAAGGATTTGTGTATAGAGGGAATAGGGAAAAGTGGTGTTGATTTGATGTCTTGGTGTTCATTTGGAAATGTACTGGAAGGGGAAAACAGCATTGTGAAAGCTGAGGCAGTTCCTGGGTAGCATTAGTGATAATATCTTAAAAGCAAATGCTAGAGGAGCCAACTCTGGTAAATCCCTACTTCTGCTACTCACAAACAAGGAAAGCCCGTGAGTCTGTATTGACTGTGAAATTACTTCAGGATCAGGAGAAAGGTTGCAAAATTATGCTGCGGAGTTAGGACTTGGGACTTCAGGAGAGTGGACTGGGACTTATTTAGGGAATTGATAGGCAGAATCCCTGAAAGACTGCCAAGAGAGGAAAAGTGCAGAGGAAAACTGGCTGATTTTTAAATAAAACTGAGAAGATTTCATAACCAGCTACCTTGTTATGCAAGAAGACCAGGGAGTTTAGCAGAAATTTGGCCTCGCTTGCCTTAGCAAGGAGCTCCTTGAGGAACTGAAATACAAAAAGGGATACTGCAAATAGTAGAAACATGGGCAGGCCACAGAGCTGGAGTGTTGGAGTTCAGACCCAAAGTGGTGAAATCAGGAATGCCAATGCCCAGCTGTGGATAAAGTTAATATTGGGGCACAAAGGCTAAGAAAGTAAGTGGACATTTTATGGTAGACCTTCCCTGCAGAGACACTTCTCCAGCAGCCCTCTGGAACTTCTGTAAGAGTTCTCAGCAGGAAGTCATGGAATCAGAATGTTAAGGGGTTGGAAGGGACCTTAAACTCCATCTAGTCCCAATCCCCCTGCCATGGCCAGGGACATCCTCCACCAGACCAGGTTGCTCCAGGCCTTTTCCAACCTGGCCTTGAGCACTGCCAGGGTTGGGGCAGTCACAGCTTCTCTGTCTCTTCTTGTCTATTTGGAACAATGAAGAAGAAAACCTGGTGGCTGTACTTTTCATGAATCCACTAATTTTGTTTTTACTGAGGACACTGTAATTAGGATGGACCAAGTATATGAATATAGTGTGAGCCAGAATCCCCATTTGGCGTAATAGTGTTCATTACCATTAAGAGGGCTTCATTTTGGAAGGGTTCACTGCTTGTTTTTTTTGATTAAATGTCTTCATTTTTTTCCCATTCACATGTCCTGTTTCCCCAGAGAAGCAGTAATAGAAATTTATTGCCAAAGGCTGCACTGCTTTATACTACAAAGTTTGAGCATTTGGAAGTTAAAAAGTGATATAAAGAGTTGCATGCTTTTACAATTGTATTTACTTCCAAACCACGTTGCTTCCTGAGGAAATAATCCTTTTGGGACTCCTATTACCAATGTCTTCTTTAGAAGGAACAGCTGCAGCTCATGCAGGATGAAAATAGCAGGATTAGCAAGCTGGTGTGTAAACTAAAGGCTCTGAACAGCTGGAAGAAAAACCCTCAGAAGGCACAGCTCTCAGCTAAGCTCAGACATGCTGAGAAGATGATATTTCCTTACCATTTCACCTGTTACTATGCCTAATTTTTTGCAAAACTTGTGGTCAGGGTGGAGATGCTCATGGAATAAAAGTGAGCCTGTAGGAGCTCTTGGTATTTGCAGATTTTAGGTTAAAATTCTATATATTTTCCCCACTGTATTATGGGTAAAATGGTGGTGTTCAAATGGGAAGAATGTGAAACAAATCTCTGATGCTTGCTTGGAGCAAGAGTTCAGGAAGTATGTGTAGCCTATAGTATTCCTAATTCTATTATTGACTCAGAAGGTGAATTATGACACTGCATCAAAATTGACAATTTCTTAACTGACCAGAAGGTATGAAGAGAAGACAGGCAGACATGAAGTGAAAATGAGCTAGATTGTTGTTTAGGAAGTCATGGCATTTGTTTAATTTTTTTTTAATTGGTATCTGCTTAAATGAAGCAGAACACAGCATGAGGTTTATACATTTAATTAAAGAAATACAAGATTAAGGACAAAAATTACTAAATTAAACTGAAGTGAAGATGGATGGAAAGACAAGTGCCTCACTGCTTTAAATAAAGCTGATTAGGATTGAACAAACAGGCTATTGATTGTTATAGTGCCCAATTAGCTGCACATGTCAAACAAAGGAAAGCAGAATGGATCGTATTTGTTAATTTAAAAAAGATGGGCTTTGTGTGCTTGTAATTTTAAACCCTATTAAAATGGATGTGCATAGACTTAGTTCAACTGTATTGGGGAGATGCTAAACCACCAGAATATTTTACTAAATAGCTCAGTCAAAAATTGATTGAATTATTGCAAATTAGTGGATTTAAATAAGAAATGAGAGCCATCTTCACAGGATTTAAAAGAAAAATCTGAAACTGAGAAAAAATTATGGGAGAATTTGGATTTTTTTAAATTAGAAACTAGCTCACCTCACTCTGGCAGAGCATTTTTGTGTTTGACTTTGGAATGATCCCAAAGATCTAGGAATTTGTATTTCACTGTCCCCCACTCCAAGTGCAGACGATCCTGGACCCTGCTTTTTCCAGTTCAAATGGCTGGGAAAGGAGGAAAGGAGAGAGGGCTGCTGAATCTGTGCCTAACATAATAAGATGTATATATACACACATTTATGTTTGTGTTTAAAAAAAACCAAAAACACTCTGCCTGGAAGGAAAACAAGCTTCATCACACACATTTTTTGCTTTAGAGACAATAAAGGGATACACAGATTAGTAGATGGACAAGTCCCTTTAATAAGAAGATCAAGTTTTGCATTTCTCTGAGCTTATTTGCACACAAGAACTTGAATTGCTGAAATGTAAATGTAATTACAGATGTGCAGGTGTAGCCATAGGAAATATCATCTTAAATTTTCATCTTTAGGGGACCCCATCCTTGTCCACCTCTGCTTTAAAAAAGGTCCAGCTTTTGTTAGAAAGTAGGAACAATTCAATTTACTCAAAACTCTCTGAGATTTACCTTTCCAGAAACCCACTTCTCTATAAAAGAGAGAAAACGACTGCTCTCATATTGTTTCTATTATGTGCTTTCTATTTACAGGAAGCTCTTCAAAACAAAAGAGTGTCAGTGCTGCTTCATTTCAGAGGCAGCTCATGTCTGTAAGGAATGCTCTTGCAAAATCTCAAGCAGACACTGTCAAGCTTAAGAAATGGCTATGTAAACTGGTATCTGAATTCTCCTCTCCAGCTCACCTGCTTTAATGAGCAATTTGCCTCCTGTTATTCTGTGAGAGAAAGGCATTAAAAACTAACTTCATAATGCAGTTACTGGAGCTGGGTGTGCATTTTATGGCATTGAAACAATGTGTTTGTCTGAGTGTTCTCACCATCCCAGGCAGAGAGAACTAAGGAAAAAAGCTGTAGCATGGAAGAAGCTTGAGTCACTTACCAAAATGACACCTATGGGCACCACTTTTACACCTGTCATCAACAGTGCTGGACGTGTATTTTAGCAGCACAAAAGACACTATTAATATTTTATTACACAGACTTAAAAAAATTAAATTACAGGTTACTAGTCTTCTACCCAATCATTACATTTCAAGGGAATATTCAGGACGTTGCGATTAAAAACAGAATAAATCAATTACATGTTTTTTTTGGTTGTTTTGGTTTCTTTTTCAATCTGAACACCTTCATGGATGTGAAGGGCACTATGCCAGCAAGCTGCCTTTCACTTCTATACATGGCTGCACATGCTGAAGTGCCCCATTCCTCAAAGTCAGACTGAAAAGCACACCCTTCACTTGCAATATACTTAATGCTGGGCAACATTACTGTGTGGAAAATAAGTCTTGTCAAACCCACCTCATTTCATTACGCTGATAAAATTACGAGTTAGATAGATAAACATTATGCTAGAAATGTAATATATATTTGGAAGGGCTGTGTGGGTTAGCTGCATATAAATTTTGTATTTTAAATTTCGCTATTACACCATATCAATAAAAATGCTAAATGGATTGAGAGCTAGATGTTTTTTGACATATAAAAATGCAGCATTTTCATTAAATTTAGTTGGTTTCTGATGGGTTTCGACAAGGGTTGGTAACAGAGCTATCAGAATACATTTTTGTCAGTGGCTTGGAAATAAATATAAAATTATAGATTATAAAAATAACCAGTGACATATTTGGGGAGGAATATCAGTAAATTTGATAAGGCACATACAGTGAATAATGATGTGGGCAGAGCAGGAGTACAGAATCACACAGGTAAGTCAGTAACTTGGTTCTCCCTCTGAGAAGTATTTCAGTGCCTGCTTAGGTGAAGAATGAGAAGAAAGCAGGACTTGTGCAGAGCTGGGTGACTGCACCCCTGGACAGGACAGGGAACTGAGCAGACAGCTGACTGGCTGTGTAGTGTGGTACTGAAAAAGATGGATGCTGCAATCTTTCAGTTTATAAAGAGGACAGCAGTGCAGATACAGTAAAAATTAGTTTGTAGCTCCATGTACAACACAGAAATACTGCTGCCACTTCCAGAGTGTACTATGTAAAACAGATGAGAAAAAAAAAAAGAGGGAGTGTAGAGAAGCGTTCCAAAAATTATTTGAGGGCTGCAGGAAATGCTTTCTAGCAGAGGGCTCAATCTGTTTAGCTTATCTGAAAGAAGAGTGGGATGTCTACAATCTACAGATAATTATGTTGAGAGAGATGAGACACTAAAAAGTACTTAGAGAAAGGTGAAGCTTCCAAATTGAGGCCAGAAGAATGGAAAAAACTGAAATTAGAAACAATGTTTATAAAATATGATTAAGCAATGACAATATGGCTATCAGAGTATCACCAAAAACAATGTTTCCCTTTTTGGGAAACAGGGATTAGCTAAACCAACTTATTCATTCCAGTACAAGGGTAATGAAGGTAAAGGTGATATTAAAAATTCACATCTGGTAGATCGATTGCACCATTCTGAGAGTCTCAGTCTGTGAAAGTCCAACCTCCGTGAGACTGAGAGAGCTCCTCAGTGAAAAATGTTTGGGTTGTGACTGCTTTAAATTCTGCATGTTCAGATTTTTCAGCAGAGTGGAATTAATAAATCAGTTTTCTTCACCAACAAGCTGTCAATTTACTTCCAGAAGACCCATGCATCCATCATCTTTCGAGCAGTAGTTTTTGTTGGTTTTATTTTTGTTTGACATCAGCTTCTGGTTCTTTCCTTTCTTTCTAATTCCTTCCTTATTGTTATGATGATAGAATTTACCAACAGCAAACTTCCAGCCTTGCCTGTACAGGAGGGTTTGTCCTGATATGGGTGGCTTGTAATACCATTGCATTTGACTGAAGGGCAGATTCTAGCATGTAGCCATACTGTCTGTCTCTACAAACTATGTACAAACAGCAATGTTTGAAAAAACTGTGCTCATTTCCCCCCTCTTTCCTTTTTTATGCATTGTTTTAAACACAAGTTTCACATTTTTCAGAGAACAGAGGCTGATTGCAGAAAGCAAATTACAACAGAATGAGGAAATTGGAAGCAACTGAACTTATTATTTGCAATTGAATGAGTTCTCCACATGAATATTGAGGCTTCTCTCTCTAACAACCAATGATATAAATACAGTATTCTGTTTCTAACTGACCCTACCCTTCCTTTGTGCCCCCTGTTTCCACAACACAGATTTTATTTTGGGTTTAGGTCTGACTGGTTTTTTTTAAATATTAGGATAACTCAGATTTGTTTACCAATATTTAATTATCTTCAGTACCAATGAAGACAATGTGGGACTGGGTCTCTCTCCATTCTGCTCAGCTGGGCATGACATCTGAGGATTAATAATCAGGGTTTAAAAGGAAATCAAAAAGGTGGGTATTGCATGCTTTAGAAACAAAAGCTGTTGGAAGTAGTATAGACGAAGTTAGAAACAGCCAAGGACTTCCAAGAGACAAGTAATCTGCGCAATAAAAGCTAAAAAACATGGAAAAGCTGTTTGAAGAGAAGGAAGAAAAGAGCAGAGAGTGAAATATTTTTTTGAGCGAAGCTGAAAAACCTTCTAAAACATACTATCTTCCACAATAAAGGAGACAAGAAAGAAATACAGCAGATGCACTCATAATGCAGAGTTGAGAAAAGGAAATACTAGCATTTCTGCTAACAGAGATGTTTCAAGTTTTAACACTTTCTGACCACACATCTGAGTGTGTTCCTTCAAGTGTCCGAACTTCAGAGTTTCTCTGTAGCCATCCAAGTGTGCTGGATAATTCTTGCAGAAGGAGCCTTGGCACTGTGCTGGCCCCTTCCTGCTGGGGGCTTTAGGGTCATTGTCCACTTGTTGGTGTCCTGGGGTGCACCAGGCACAGCATCACAGCCGGGCAAGGGAGGGGATTGTCCTGCTCTGCTCTGCACTGGGGCAGCCTCACCTCGAGTGCTGGGGGCAGTTTTGGTGCCACAATGTAAGAAAGGTATTAAGCTATTAGAGAGTGTCCAAATGAGGGCAACAGAGATGGTGAAGCATCTTGAGAGGAAGCTGTATGAGAAGCAGCTGAGGTCACTTGGTTTGTTCAGCCTGAAGGAGACTGAGGAGAGACCTCACTGCAGTCTACAACATCCTCATGATGGGGAGTGGAGGGGCAGCACTGATCTCTTCTCTATGGTGACAGTGACAAGACGTGAGGGAATGGCCTGAATTTGTGTCTGGGGAGAGTTAGGCTGGATATCAGGAAAAGGTTCTCCCCCCAGAGGACGGCTGGGCACAGGAACAGGCTCCCCAGGAGAGTGGTCACAGCACCAAGCCTGACACAGCTCAAAAGGATTTGGACAATGCTCTTGAATAACTCTTGGGGATGGTGCTGTGCAGAGACAGAAGTTGGACTCAAGGATACTAATGGGTCCCTTCCATATTTTATGGTTCTATGATTGTCTTTCTGCTGCCTCTCCAGACCACCCTGGGTCAGTATCCTTGCTCTATAAAGTGAGCAGCACTCTCCTTAGGGAAGATGTAAACTGCCTATGAACTTCTGCAAGGTGCTGTTGCAGAGGGAATGGGTGTGTAATGTCAGACACAACATGCTGGCAGCCCTGGGGAGACAGAGGGTGGTGCAGCTAAAGCAGCAGCCGTCTGGGTTTGGTGGCTCTGGGGGACTTGGATGTGCCCCAGGCTTCTGCCATAATGGCCATTCACATCACCAGGATAAACGAGGAAATTTGGAGCCTCACTTGGACACTGCCTCCCTGCTGGGGCCATGTTCCTGGGTCTGCAGTGCCTGTGACATTTTCCAGGCATGGCTTTGACACCAGTGCTGCAGAGCTGACAAACTGCTGTCCTTTGGCTTTATCTACCCTGCACTGGACATGAACTCTTCACCCCTACCACTGTTTCCCATTGTTTCACACCGTAAAACATTACAATACCACTCCCCAAACTCCAGACTACCAATGAAAGTACTGGGCAGGGAACTGCTTTAATCCAGTCAGACCACAAAAATGGCATTAGTTTTCACAAAACTAATGTCATTGTACTGAACTGATGTATTGAGTCTAAATCTTAGTGTGTATTTGCTAATCATTGATTTAGCGTAACTGAAATCAGATCTACTCTTAAGATTGTCTCCATGTAAAAGATGCTGTAGAGCTCTAACTGCTTCAATTTAAAAACTGTTTTGGCCAAGTAAATAAAACCTCTGTGTTTAGCACAGTTGGTAGAGCAGGCTCTTGGCTGTGAAATGTGCAGTGCTTCTTCTGTAGTATGGCCTGCAGAAAAAAAAAATACTCTTTGGAACTACTTGATTACACTTTAACTGGATGAATCCATCTACTGACAATTTTGCTGCCTCAGAACTCTCCTTACCCTTGATTTCTTGGTCTATTGAATAAAAAGCTTTCAAAGTGTATCTGAATGTCTTTCCCCTAAACGGACCAAAATATATTCTGTCTTCAATCTTTTCAAGCATCAAGGTGAAAGCATGAATTGTTTGTTTTCCAGAGTCAGGATGACAAATGCCATTCTGCTAGAAATAATTTCTCAGGCTTCTGGCATGTTTTCCAAACAAAATCATATGAGAGATTTTTACACAGCCACAGCAGTTGATGCAGACACATGAGGCCACTGATTTCATAGGTGTCTATCTTTGATGGGGCTCTGAACTGCTTTGCTTTGTTCAAAAAATAACCCTTCAAGAGATCAGAGATGTCAACAGCTGTATCAGCCTTTGAGGAGAGCAGAACAGAGAAGGGTAACTGCACTACTCATGCTTTTATTGCCCCACAACAGTCTCAGCTGCAGCTAGCACCTACGTGGTCATTAACACTAACAAACCTCAAATACAAATTTAGTTAGCAAATTACAGTATGTGTGAGAGCTGAGGGAAGAGGTGCTGGTTTTTTTCCACACACCTTTCCCCTGAAAATGGATGTAGGGCCTTGTCTAATTAGGGTTACCTGCAGAGAACATTGAGGAAAAAGCCTCTTTATTGGTTTGATCTTCCTCCAGCAATGCCTGAAACCCAGATTCCTACTAAACAATAATGAGCATGTCAATTTTCAGTATTCATGCTGTACTTTGCATTCAGAAGGATTATAGGTATGTTTAGCAAAGCTGTAATTATGGATTATTTCAACCAGAGAGAACTCATTCACTTGAGTGCACAAGGCAACAGCTCTCCATTTCAGTCTAGCCACCTACTCTGAGGCAGAGCTAACAGATGATGAATTTTTGTTGCTGCTATTACATGATGCCTTTACAATCTTTAAGATACAAAGTCAGTTAACCCAAGGGTGTAGTTTAAAATGGGAGATACATTGATGAACTGCAATGTCAAATTTATGATCTGGAAGCTATGGTTTCCCAGAGGAATTGTGACTGCAGGTAAAGACAGATTGTGAGTTATGTGCCATGCCTCTGAATGCCTCTTTAACCTTTGAAGGAATAGGCAACCTAAGCCAAATATAAAAGAGGGGACAGATGACCTACTCTGTAATGAAAGCATTTAGGTAGAGGAGAAAGACCAAAACCAACCTTCAGGAAAAGTCAGACAACTCAAAAGCCGTAACTATGCTTTCTGACACCACAGCTGCTGAAGCAGCACAACACAACCATTTAATAACTTTAAACCGTAATTGGTGTTGTCTTTCGCTTTGTAGGGATATCATTGGAAATTAAAGGAGAGCTACATTTAGTGGGGATGGCAATTGGGAGATAAAGGATC
>VRYO01002297.1:56864219-56884531 GCA_009812075.1 Sialia sialis | reverse complement strand
TGGATTCTTTAAGGAAAAAGGTGCAGCTTATAATCGTGAAATTACTGTACTTGGCCAGATCTATCTATATAGGGATGGCAACTCCTATGTGCCATAGTTGTGACTGTAAAGGCAGAGATGTTTTTGGAACAGATCATTTCAACTTCAGGAATTCTCTGGGTGGATTAAGACTTCAGCCTTCAGTTAGTGAGAATAATCTACAGATTAGCAGCCTGAGCCATGTCCTCCAGGTATTTTTTCCTTTCACTTTCACATCTTCCTCTTCTTCCCTCTCCAGTGCATTAGGTCCTGGCCTGTCTCAGCAATGTAGAACAGTCACTGCTGTTCTTTCTGGGTTCATGCGATGTTTGTGTGCAGGCAGCCCTCTCAAGCCCCTGCTCCAGAATGTGTGCACACCTGATGCATCTGGCCAGACTGGGTCCTTGGGCATTCTGGCCATCTACCAGATGCTCCTGCTACTTCAGCAGAAGGCCAGAATCCCTTGGGCATGTACCCTGAAATAATGCCAGAAACAGCTAGCACTGCTATCAACTTGGATCATATCTGAGAAGTGTCTCAATAGACATATTAAGTGCAGGATTACAGATACACTGCAGAAACATCCCCATCTTTTTAACTGAAGTTAGTGGGAGATGCTAACACAGAGTGAGAAAGCAGTACAATCACATCACATTGCACTCAGATATTAATCAAGGCTAAATCACATTGAAGCTGATAGCAAAGCCTTTAAATCAGTGGGGATTTTTCTTGGTAGCTGAAGGGTTGGCATTAAGTGGCTGCATCTCTGTTTTACAGAAATTAAACTGAAGACTAGAATTCCCTAGGGAATTTGGCGTCACTGGGAACAGATCTCCGTCTTTTAACACCACTCCGTGCCTTTTAATCTTGGCTTTCAACAGGACCAGAAAAGACACAGTTGTGGTCTCCTATGATGCAGTAGATTTAGGACAGCAGGAATCTTCTGTTTCACAGAGATGTCTCTTGCTGAAGGAATGAATGCTGACATACTCATTACTATGAATTGAAAGGCCACAGGGTGAGCTGCAAAACTTGCAGAAAATCTCAAGTTTTGCAACTAGTTGCAAGTATTTGCAAATATTTCTTTTTCTTACCATCTGTGAAGACCATCCATGAATTGTTTTTTGCAATATTTAAGCAATATATTGTTCAACTACACTATGCTAAATGTTCACAACTTTGGTTTGTTTTTTTCTCCTCGTTTACCCTAAGACTTTTCTTAGAGGACAGAAACAACAGCTTTTGCATTTAACTGAGTTCTACTTTAACTCTCCTAGTAACTCTTCAGTTTTTGCAGCTCAGATACAAGCTATCAGCACTACCAGCAATATCCTTTTGATTTTGACCCAAGAAGCAGCAATGACATAAGAGGAAACAATCTAGGACCAAAGACAGTAAGTAACGATGGCATTGATAATCAGCTAATATGGTTGCAGAATGAGGAAATTTTTGCTAGTCTGCAAGCTGTGATTTGTATACAGACCCAGGCAGGTTTCATATAGATAGTAAGTCAAAGCCCTTTGAAGATTTATCTTCAAGAACAAGGTGACAAAATGATCTGTTAGTAAATGGGGAAAAGAAGTTCCAAAAACTAAGGACAGGGAGAAGGAAGGAGATTATCTTGTTATCAATGGTCTAAGAGATAATTTTTTGAGTACTGTGCCATGAATAATGACACATTTAATATATTACTTATGCTTCCAGGTGCCTAGCAGAAGGAAGGAAAGAACAGCAGATAGGATATTACTACACCTAATTGAAACATCTCTTCCGACTGTCTTCACATAGCTACGGCAACAAATAAATAAACCTAAATGTATTTTATAATCATTCCAAGTCTTTTAGAAAATGCCACTGAACTGGCAACCTTGAAGTAAGAGAAGAATAACTCACACATAAATCAAGGAGAGGCAGTAATACTCCAGTGCTGTGCACACGTACTTGAGTGCGTCTGGATGCAGTGTTCAGTATCAGCTCCAGTCATTCAATCTGCTAATCCATTTTAGGTACTGGGCAATGCAGATCCTCCTCCTGAGCAAGACCAGTACTTCATGTCCTCCCTTCACAGACAGTGCAGCACAGTACACAAAGGCAAGGACATCAGTTAAAAGACTTCCTTTGATTGTGGTAACCTTGGAACATGGTGGTACAAAACACAGCTAGGTGTTTGGAGAAAAACATTGGTGTCTGGTGTTTTATTTGTTTTTGGGTTTTTTTAAACTGCTTTCCTATTGCAACCCTTGCCTACCACATCCTGCCTAATGCAATACTCTCACCCCCAGAGGCTGCTGCTTGCACACTAAACCTTTCATGTCTGCTTAAAGATGACTTCATCAAAAGTGCTGTCTTGACCTACATCAGCACATTCTCTGCTCTCCACCTAGACAGGGAAAGAAGTGCAGCTCCTTCCACAATGCTACACTACCTAGAAGAAAACACAAGGTTCCTAAGTATATCTGCATTTATCTTGCATGGAAAAAAGCATGCTTTTATAGCCTAGCCAAAAAGGGACTCGAGTATCTTCCAGAGGTGAAACAAATTGTATCGCAGCTTTTGATCAGTGACAATAGTAATCTATGTGCGTTTTAACATCATCCACATGCCTGGATGATTGTGAACACAAATAATCAAACACTAAAGCACTATTTTTATAAGTAACTAAGACCTAGAATTAAATTCAGGCAAAACTTAACAGCCCTGCACTGGTTAAACACTGATTAAAAGAGCTCAAAGTTGCATCAGAAATGCTGCAGTATACAGAGATACAGGACTCCTAGAACAGGGATGACATCCTTCACCATTACTGAAGTAAGTTTTAATTCATGCATGCTTGCTGCTACATTGAAACAAGTAACTTTATTTCAGAATGCTGTAGAATCAGCTATCAAATAACATGAGTTTTTTTTAAGGTATGCAATAAATAAAGGACAAGGTGAGTGATAACTATCCACTAGAGAACTATGTCACTAGAGAAGCCATCAAATGTGATTTTAGCACACTTCAGAAACCAAATGCCAATTTGGAAGTAGAGCAATAGCATCAGTATGAAGCAGTTACGTGCCACTGCAGTAGCAAAAAGGGAAGGGCTGTCTCCAGGAATCACAGCTTCTTGTTAAAACACCTGAAGTATTACTCAATACAGCAAAATCCAAAGACTATTTTAGATAAAATGTTATACCTGCAGGACATAGTGTTCAAAGAACAGCAGTAACACAGACTGGTACTATAGGGACAAATCACTGTACACAGATTTTCAGTGATGCATTGTAACAAAAACTGAATTCAGTCCACATCTGTGTGCAGCAGATGATTTTCTGAAAGGCATAGTAATTTTAATAGCATCAGGAAGCTCTAAGGTTTCTTTCATTCCCATACAGCCTTTCCAGAACTACAGCTAAATTTTTTGCAATTTCTCATCATATATAACTGAGTCATGTCAATACACATTCATACTTGATACACTACCCACATAAGCATCAAGGTCATGATGTGAAACTGAGGTTTCTTCCCCCAGAGCTGGTTATCATTTCAGTCAGACAGCAACCACAGAACTGAACACCCTCTGTTCTCTTGCCTGAGCAAACTGATAAATTCCCTGGCATGCAGGGACTGAGGGAACTGGCAGATGAAGCTGCTATCCATCATATGTGAGAAGTCATGGTAGTCAGGTTTAGTTCCCACTGATTGGAAAAGGGGAAACGGAACCCCATTTTTAAAAACAAAAAGAGAAAAGGAAGGCCCAAGGAACTGGTCAGTGGCTGGCCAGTGTCACCTTGCTGCCTGGCAGGAAGATGGAGCCAATCTCCCTGGAATCTGTGCTAAAGCACACAAAAAATAGAGGCAATAGGTGACAGCCAACACAGCCTCACTAAGGGCAAATCGTGCCTGACCAATCTGCTGGCTTTCCACAGTGGGGTTACAGCATTGGTGGGTGAAGGCAGAGTGACACATACCACTTACCTTGACCTGGACAAAGTGTTTGACATTGTCCTTGTCTCTAAACTGGAGAAACACAGGTTTGACAAATCGCCCACTGGGTGGATAAGAAATTGGCCACACTCAGAGCTGCAGTCAATGGCTCAATGTCCAAGGGGAGACCAGTGACAAGTGTTGCCTTCAGGGCTCACTACTGGGACCAGCACTTTGTTTAACATCTTTGTTGGTGACACAGACACTGGGATCAAGGGCACCCTCACCAAGTTTGTGATGACACCAGTCTGAGTGCTGCAGTGGACAACCTGCAGGGAAGGAATGTCATCCAGAGGGACCTTGGCAGGCTCGAGAGGTGGGACTGTACCAACCTCATGAAGTTCAACAAGGCCAAGAGCAAAGTCCTGCATCTGGGTCAGTACAATCCCAAAAATACAGGCTGGTCAATTAATGGACTGAGAGTAGCCCTGAAGAGAAGGACTTCGACCTTTTGGTCAATGAGAAGCCCAACATGAACTGCCAATGTGCACTCACAGCCCAGAACAACTGTGTCCTGGGGTCAATCAAGCAAAGTGTGATCAGCACGTCATGGAAGGTGATTCTTGCTCTCCACCCTGTTCTTGTGAAAACCCATGCCGAATACTGCACCCAATGGACCTGCAGGAATGAGTCTAGAGGCTGCCCAGAACAGCTGCAGATACCCCATCCCTGGAAATGTTAAAGCTCCATCCAACCCGGCCTTGGTGCAACCTATTTAGTGGAAGGTGCTCCTGCCCAGGGCAGAGGAGTTGAAACTAGATGATCCTCGAAGTCCCTGCCAATCACAATCACTCCATGGTTCTATGCAATCTGAAAAGAAATAAGGCTCAGAGTAACACCTTTTTCATCGAAGTTCTAACAGCCTCTGTGCAAACACAGACAGCAGCCCCTCTTCCTAACATCCAGGATTACAAACTCTGCTTAGAAAGAGGTGTATTATGCCTCACAGGTGTTACATTTAATTCATACTTTGCTGCTCTTTGGCTTTAAGCAGAAAACAGAGTTTAGCCAACAAGGAAAAATGCACGAAAATTCTTCTTGAGATAATTCTAAATCTGAATCAGTATTGTTAAATACAAAATTTATACTGTTTTTAGGGGAACTAACTCTTCATACCTCGCATTCTTCCTCTTTCTCTTAGTATTTCTCAATTCCCATGAGAAACAGCTCATCTCCAAGTCAGCAAGCAGACATTCCTCTTGAGGATTACTCACATTAAATAAAGTTCACAGGTAAAATTCCATTCAACAGATTTTATTTATCAATTTGGTTTTGCGATTACAACTGCTTCAGTTTCCTTCCACTGAAGACAAGATACAAACTTTTACAGCAACACTTGCAGAGAACATTTGTAAGGTAACAGCTTGGTATTTGCACAAGTTGGCTTCAAGAAAAAGCCAGATAACTTGAAGAGTCACTACGATTCAGTGCCTAAAACTGATTTAGGGGCAAATACAACTACAGATCTATGAGCTACCTTCCACTTCAAAACACAAGGCCAAGAAAAACTGCAAGTTGTTACTTCAGGTTTGCTGCTAGTACACAGCACAGGTCAGCTGATACTGCATTTCACAGAGGAGTAATTACTTTCAACAGTGAGGCAGCCAAGCACATGGTGAAGATGTATAACCCAGCCTCCCTTCCCCCAAACAACTAAAAAGGGAAACAATTCAAGCCAGAACTCTGAACTGTGGAATTACACCTTGCTGGCAAGGCTAACGAGCAAGAGGTGTGTAGTGCAAGCCTTCTGGAACGTAACTAAGTTGATACAGCACAAACTTCAGTTTTTCAAACAGGCATTTGTACATGCCAGAGATCCTGGGTTTCCTAAAGTCTTGGAAAATAGCAATTGCTGGCACCACAACAAATTTAGTAACTAAGGCGAGGTATTCCTTCTACCCTTTTAAACAAAATTTGAGGCAAACAAGTAAGCAATTTTAAGGCACTTTAAACATTGTTTTTAGTTTTGCTTTACCAGAATACTTTATCAGCAACCTAAATCAGGATTAGCAAAGCTCATGAATAAGCATTTCAGCAACATTAACTTTTCAGTGGCAATGTTTTCCATGCTATGAAGTGCAGGACTTCTCTGCAAGTTTCCCAAAAGAGCCCTTTGAGGCAAAAAGTTGTTTATGACACACAGTTTGCTTTGCTGAGCTAAAGGCAAACTATCATATTTCAAAAGAGTATTTTGTTCGCTTCAAAGCACAGAATACAAGCTCATGGATTTTTAACAAATAAATGTAGTAAAATAGTTCTTAGATAGGGAAAGGACAGATTTAAGCGATTTCACAATAAGGCCAAGGATCTATCATCTAACTCACACACATACTTTGCTGAAAACTGGCTGCTCACTGCTGTTTTCATAAACCTGAGCTGATTGTCATAGTTTTGTTTAGAAAACCAAAAGTTAATGAACTCTAAGGTACAGTACCGGTGGGTAACCTCACTTGCACTTTGTAGCAATTTGAGTTTTGTATGCAGCACAATAGAAACAATGCCATTCAAACTAGAAGAACACAAGAAAGCAACACTGTACACTTCAAGTTTCCAACTGAAATGCACTTAATTTGCTTCATAATTGAAATCCCACCGCCATAACTATTATCTGCTATCAATGCTATTTTTGTATTGGGTGCCAAATTCCAGTCAAGTCAGAGCTAGTAAGACAGTACTACAGATTATCCCAAAACTGATGATCAGGGGATATCATCAGAAGCTATGCATTATGTGCTACCTCCACCACTTGACTTTCTCTCTACTTCAATTTTTCCTGTGTGTTTATTTTCACAGGTGCTCAAGTCAGTCTGCACTGGAGGTGATGTACCTTTGATACTCAATCACATGGCTGACCCAGCCAAAGGTAAAAAAAAACCAAAACCCTAAACTATTTGCCTGAATAGATTTCCTTAACCAGTTCACGGCAAGGTGACACAAACCTGAAGCTAGGAAGGGGAGAAGGGAAAGAAAAAAGGTGTACCCTGCAGTCCCAGGATTATAGCAATCCTGACTAGGATCAAATCAGCAGATCCTCTGAACAACGCATTGCTCCTTCAGCAATCAGACATATAGGAAAGTAATAAAGAAAAAAACAACAACCCAAGCTCCTGAAATTAATTGCAACAAGTTTTAAGAACCGTTTGAACACCAAAAACATCAGGATTTTTCAAACATCAGTATTTCAGTATAAATGTGGGCTCTTGCCTTTTTATACAAGGAGTGAACTGAATTATATAACTAGTTTTGTGGTTGGTCTTTGTAGGCCAGCACAAGAGGTAAACAAGTCAAAGCTTCTGTTTGTGGGTGAACATTATTGAACTGTGTTGTACCGTACTTCTCACTCTAAAACAAAATCACTAAGGGACAGTTATACTAGGGAATTTTTTTTTAAGCTGGAATGCTCAAGTCACCTGTAGTCTATATTCCTATGTAAAGCTAATACTTGAAAGTTTTATTCATCTTTGAGATAGCTGGGACACGCTTATAGATAGCCTACTGAAATTTAGTCTTTTAAGGCACTAATATTAATTTCCCCATTAGAAGGATTATTCCTACATCCACCCTCAACATTAATTGGAAATGGCATAGGAATTCTGTTTGGAATGAAGAATTTTATGAGGCAACTTCTATTCTTGTGTTAAAAAAAATAGGGTTATGTTATTCTGTTAAGACATTATCTAATTCTACATTTTTGTCCATCTTTCTAGCAATACACTATAAGAGCCATAAGCTACTATAAATGGTATTTCACTCCCTGAAAATCAGTCACCAATAATTCACATCTTGATAAAACTGAAGGGATACCGTATCAGATGCTATTTAAATTAGCCTTCAGAATAAGTAATTTTAAGATCGTCTACTGGACAGTGTTGCCACTGAATAAGAATCTCTGACATTCTACATTTGGCATATCAAGAAAAGTCCCACATCAGCAGCTACTAAAGGAAAATAAAACAGCCATTAGAACCCATGCAGCATATTGCAAGTAATCCTGTTGAAGAGATTCATATCACATCTTGCCAAGTATAATGTTGCAAAAATATTCATTTAAAGTCTTCTTTTAGAGATCTAAAGGATATTATGAACTGCTGTCTTCCATGAGCAACAGAAAATATTTTGGTTCAGTGAACTACAGGTGTTGGGCTACTAGTCCATTACCAAAGGGCAGGTCCTAAAGCGTGTGGTAATTTCGGTCTTTAGATCTGCAGAATTTGTACAGAAAGAAAATAACAGCCTGCAGACCCAGAACAAGGACAATTCCACCTATGAAACTTGCAGCATCAAATGTAGATTTGCGTTGAACAGGTACAGGAGCCACAGTAGTAATTGAACCTGTTAAACACCAAATTAGAAACTGTAAGTGCACAATGCTCACAATAGTTTTACAGATTTTAGTGCTGGATTCTTTGTATTAGGATTACTCAAAACACCAATAAGAAAACAAAAAAATAATCAAAAGTGAAGCCATGCCAGCATCTGTATTTAGATTAGTGGTACTGAAATTCTGATTAAATGCTGTTTGTACAAGGCTAGAGTTATTTATAGACAAACTGCTCTGAACCTTAAAACTGAGCAATACCCAGCTGGACTTTATTTTTACTTCAAAAAGCCAAAGCCTTCCTCGTTTACATAGAATACATTACTGATATGCCTACATTCAAGACATTTCCCAGTTGCTGCTCCTTGCTCCAGTTGTTTTTTTTTTGCTTAAATTTAACACACATTGTTATCTTCCATTTACTGTACTTTACCACAAAGTTAGGCTTAAAAACAACCAGCTGAAGACACAAATGTAAGTCTGGAAATAACAGCCATCTGCTGATGGGTAGTTTTAAAGAGATTTACTTTGTGAGAGCTTTTCAGGAAATGGCACATTTAGGACTGACTTGGAAATAAAATACTTCAGCTTACTGTCATCACAGAGAATTTCATTTAACAAAAGCAAAAAGCCCACCCCATTATTATGCTGCAAAAACAAAATACTACCTCCGAAAGACATGGGAGACAACAAGGGACTTCCAACCACACTATTAAAATCATCCAGCTGATCTCATTTGACAAACACATTTCTGACTTTTTACATCTCAGGCTATATAACCTTGCTACTTCCATACATCACCTTAACAAAATTAGACTTGTCATAAAGTTAGAAGTGACAACACCAGATACACCAATACTACTTTAATGTTGTCACTTGGTGAATCTTTCAAGATAACACTTTATAGTGACACTGATTTCTACGTAATTCATGCTTTAATGATGGCAGTTGTAGCAGTTACCTGCAGGACTGGGTGTCGTCGTAGCTGAACTAATGGTAGTTTTGGGCACAGGAGCATGAGTAGTTGCATTGGTGACGTTGGCTGTTTGAGAGAAGACAGTATGTAAACACCATAACTCCAAAGCAAAGTTTGCAAGTAAATTCCTATACAAATGATTTTTCCTGTTTTGCTTTAACAAGGATAAGCTTCGCCCTCAATCTGTATCCCACACAATTTAGGTGAAGCCAAGTTTCTGCAACTAGGATTATTTTCAAACTTGCATACTATCGTTATCCAAATATTTCAAGGTTCTCCACAGATCAGTGATTCTTTGTTCAGACAAAACGACTTTTCTTTCAAGCACTCATGTAAGTGCTGGCATTTGAACATGCATCAAGAGATCTGCTTCAAGACAACTGAGAATCTGCAACAAGGCAAAGGGCTTTCATAAACTTTCATTAGAATCAGTATTAATTGTACTAAAATGTACTTTGTGTAATACCTCTAGACAGGAGATACACACTCTTTCTTCTCCTATCCTGAAAACACTAACTGTGAATGCCATCATTGGAATAAAACCACTCACCTAAAATGAAACTGGTCTCCTATAAACTTTCATTATCAAGCCACATAAGCTGGGTCTCTGACCTCTCCCCCTCCCTAAAGATTAGCATTACTAAAAATTAATCAGTATTCCACTATGTGGCTGGGGTAAGTGTCAACATTTGTGAATTTATTCAAAGCTAAACATCACTCTACTGTACATTAAGCTGTTCTGAGCCCAATCAAGTACCAACTTGTTACATCCTAGTTTCCTCAATCAGCAAGTTTTTAAAGATCAGGTGATTTTTTAAAAAATAATTTCATGATAGAGATGGCAGAGAAATTTTTTTGGGGAAAAAACAAACCAAAACCAAACTCCTAAGAATTCATGATTAGTGGCAATTACTAACTCAATTACCACTGAGCCAATTTTTAACACAGAAAATGCTTCCTGTCAACATAACTAAAATCCACCTCTTCCAAACCCTGGAACCATTTACGCATTCTGCACATCAGATTTTTAGTAGCCAACCTACTGCAGCGAACTTGGGAAGAAGCCCCTGTGTTACATGTTATTCACCAGTTCCTAGTTTCCTGCCATTTTGAGATCAGTGCTTCTGTATTACCTATAGGAGTGTGAGCTGTGGTGGCAGAACTGGGTGTGGTAGCATTGGAAGATGCTGTGGTGACATTGGAAGATGCTGTGGTGACATTGGAAGACGCCGGGGTGGTTGCGTTGGAAGAAGCCGGGGTGGTTGCGTTGGGGGATGTCCCAGTGACACTGGCAGGTGTTACAGTGGCACTGGAAGAGGGCTTAGCAGCACTGGTAGGAGGAGAAGCTGTGGAAACTTTGAAAAAACAGAGAGTAACATTAGAGAGATTAATGACTGTATTGAACTGAAAAAAAAACCAACAAAACAACATCAGCAGGCATAGCTTTAGGAATTTCATACAGCACTGATTTTTACTGCATTTTAGTTTGAAATTGCAAAGCTTTTGAATCCACCATACTAACATCAAAAGTTGCATGACTGAATACATGAAAAATCTTGTCACAGCAGGCAGCCCAATCAAGCCAGCATTCAGTTGGCAATACAAGATTCCTTAAAGCAAACCTGAGTGAGAAGAACCCTACTGTCCAAGCAGAAACTGTGCATGCTTTACACAGGAGAACACTAGGTATAGAGCACTGCTTCCCAACCTCACTGCAACTGAGACTGAACCTGAGCTACCAAGTTCAACTATAAATCAGAGTTGGCTAGACAACTGAATCAGAATGAAGGGAAAATCAATCAAGAATTTGAAAGTTTAGCTACAATTTCTGTTCAGAGAGCTGTTGTTGGATGTAGGTGCTGTCAGCTTCAGCACACATTGTACCAAAAAAACCCCTCACAACCTCCAAAACAAAAAAGTTGTAGTGGGTTGATCACACATAGACAGCTTATTTAAACTGATACATCAGCAAGCCTCCTGATTAAATAGCGTGCCCAGAAGCTTTTAATGCTCAGGCTCACTCATGTGTGGTTATTTACATCTTGAGCACAATTCAGCAGGGTGGGAAATCAGAGCTGTTTCTACAGAGATAGGTTGGATATATGAGAGTCTACATTCTCTTGGCTCCCACTTGCATCTAGGTAGTTTAAGGTCACCTAAAAGGCTGCCTATGTTTTTCCCATGTCAATCCCTTGAGGCAGTGTTGAGCCAAAACAATTGAGAATCAATAAGGTATACAGATTTCTCTCACACATACAAAGACCCCTTACTATTTATTTCCAATTATTGGCAATTTATTTCCTTGAATTTGTAGAAGTTAAACACAACAACTCAATAATGTCACCACCAACTCAACAGGAACAGACTGAAGAAACACTTCTCATATACAGACCAAAGCATTGTAACAGCATACTCTCTTTGGAAAGCACTAAAAAATGGTTCTTTCAGCACTCGTGATTAAGAGGTGATTGTTACAATTTTAGAAACAACACACAAGTCCAAGTCAAAAGGAACTATTTCTGGCTGTCACCACCACAAGATAGCAGCATGGAAGCTTCATCTCTGCTGGTGTGAGTGAGCCAGTCCCTTTAGCAAAACTGTTCAATTCACCCAGACAAGATTATTCAGAATTTTCATTTGCTGCTCTAAATCTTAAAACCAAAAAATCCTGGTTTGAAGTCCATTTCTTAACAGCATTCAGAAAAACTGAAATTGGGGGGCTTTCACAAAAGTGAAATTCAAGATCTTATCTAAATTATTCATATTCTGTAAAACTGCTTTGCACAACAAGCACAAAAGTCTGAAGTAAATATGCAACAGAGCACATTCCTAGCACGAAGGCTTAAGCTTAGGCAGTTTAAAATCCTAGACCCTGTATTTCAGAACTACATGAAAATTTGAGCTAGTTAATTAAAACTGGAAGGCCCATAAGCTCTTCCTATTTACAGATAATATGGCATACACTAGTGAAAATACTGAAGTCCAGTAAATTAATTTTGCAGTTCACTGAAGCCTCAGATGGTAAGTGCTTGTTTCCTTTTGATTACATTTTTGCTTTAGGTAATGCAGCCAGCTATAAATAGCCATACAGTAGAAAGCAATTAAAGCATGGGAAATAAAAACAAGAACCTGGAGAAATCCATGTACTCATGCATAAAGAAGAGAGCAGAGAAAAAGGTCAATCTATTTGTATTTTGATCACATCAGAAGCCCGCAATCTAACCAGTCCAGCCGCTTTTTTTGCGTCAAACTCAGTCAAACATTGTTACCTTAAAACCACAATGACAACACATCCACTAACTGGACCAAGTAAAATCTTCTCCCAATCTAGTTTTACCACATTAGTTTTAATTGAGACTTACTCATACAGCCGTCAAACTCGGCAAACCCACATACAACCCACAACTCCTTCTGTTGCATGCTCTCCAGCACATTTCACATCATCTCCACCTACTCCAGCCACCCTGCGGTGACCTTTCACTTTTCTCCATGAAAGGATCGCTGCTATCCACAGATCTTTGGCAGTTAGCACACTCATTTACCTCTCAAGTAACAACTACAAATACATTAACTAACTTCAGTACTCTGACAAACCGAAGTAAGTCTGAATCCATACGGCCTTTATCTTGGTTATGGCAGGATCAGGTCAGAAGAGCTGGCACTATTTCTTGCCATTCACAGAGGAAGATATGAAAAGACCTTTGTGGGTTTGCATGAAGTGAGGTGTGCAACAGCTGCCCGATTCCCTTCAGGAAGGCAGCACTCAAAGCACTTCAAGAGCTGTATGACTGTTTCTCGATAACAGATTTCAGGGGGGAAAAAAAGTCAGTCAGTTATGGTGGGTATATATGTGAGGAATGATCACAGCACACATCACGGCCTCTGACAAATGAGCAACCTTCATTTTTGTAGATTCCTCACTGGTATGTGGAAAATCTAGACAGTATATCTGTTAAGACAGGAAGACAGTCGGTAGAGCCAACTTATACCAGGTACACTGAGACTTCTAATTTAGTTTCAAAAACTGCCTGCCCAGACTAACAGGGAGGATCAGATTTGCAAGAGTAAAGGATCAGGAGATGTTTTTAACAATGAGCTGTTAACTTCGGAATCTGTGGCAGGGTCTCAGACACCTCCTGCTGTGAAGGGCTCTCCTGGGGTCTTTTACACAGGATAACAGCAAGTTCCCCAGCTCTCCCCCTCAGCAGACGCCTGCTCTTCACTGAAAAAAAAAAAAAAAAAGTACTCTAATACTACGAACTAAGCTTTTCAGCCTGGGCAAGCTGACGTTTGCTCCCAAGATAAACCTGCCGTACTGGCTCTCGCACAGGGTAAATTCGGATAGTCCCCTCGCACTGGAGGAGGAAACCAGGAACGAGCGGAGGGCTCAGTCCTGCCGGCCCAGCAGCGCCCTCTCCCGCCGCAGCAGAGCGGAGAGTTAACCCCTGGCGGAGCAGCCCAGCCTCCCGCAGGATGGGTGTCCCGCACCCGGGAGAGGAGAGGAGAGGAGAGCCCTACGGGCTGGAGCAGCGGTGACCGGGCAGCGTCACTCTCGGCTGCACCCAGCGCCACTACGGAACGCGGCCAGGGAACGCTGAAGCGCTCCCGGACAACTTTTTGTTTTGTCTTTTTTGTTGGTGTCTCCGCGTTTTAGGGCTCTCGGCATACCTCGCGGTTCTCGGCCCCGCAAACACTTCGGCAAACAGCCCACAGAGCTGTGGGCAACCCGGGGGCAAAGCCACGGGACGAGTAACGGGGCTCACAGCGGGATAAGGAACAGGCGGCAGCAGGGAGGGCCAGAACGGCTCGGCTGCTCCAAGGCACCTCCGCTCCCAGACCCGTTCCAAGGGTGCAAGAGGCAGCCGCGAACAATTCCCTAGCACCGGTTCCCCCCGCCAGCGGGAGATAACACAGGATAATGGGTCCCAGACCGGCACAAGGAGAACGACCCAAAAGCTCGGCGGGCTGCGGCCGCGGCACCCAGGAAGCGGCGGCGGCCGAGCGAGCGCCAGGGGAGCGCCGGGGGGTCCCGGGGCCCCGCAGCGCTCCTGGCCCGCCGCCCGCGGAGGAGCCGCACCAGGGAGCACAGACGGACAGCCCCGGCGGGGCTCGGTGGCGGAGCCCGCCTTGCTCCCCACAGCGCCGGGCACGGGGCGGGGCTGCCCCGTCAGCAGCTCCCGGAGGGAAGGAGGGGGGAGGGCAGGAATCACTCACCGCTGCTCTGCGCTGCGACCGCGGCCAGCCCACAGAGGCAGCACACTACGACGACGACGAAGGGGGACGAAAGTATCCTAGGTGCCCGACCCATGGCGGCGATGCAGTGAAACGAGGTGGCTGCAGCTCCCGTTCCTGCTCGGCACTTCCCTGCCTCGCTCCGCTCCCGCTGCCGCCGCGCGCCGCCGCCCCGCCACGCCCCGCGCCGCCTTACGTCACGGGAGCGCCGCGACTGGCCCCGCCCTCCGCCCGCGCCGCCGCAGTGGTTCCGCCCGGCCTCCTCCTCCTGCCCACCTCCCCGCCATCGGGCGGATCATGGAACGGTCCGCAGCGCGGCGCGCGGCGCTGCTCCCCCACGTGACCCCGCCGCTATCCCGGGTGGGAGCTTTTCCCGCGCGTCACGCGCCGTCACGTCACGGCGGAGGTCCCGCACCCTCCCGGCCGCGTCCGCTCATTGGCGGGGAGCGGGGGCGGGGCCGGGGCGCGCGGTCGGTACCGGTGCCGGTCGCGGTGCCGGTCCCGCGGAGCCGCGCCGGGCGGGCGGTGGGGCGGGAGCTGCTCCCGCCGGCCCACAGCAGCTGCCCGTGGCCACGCCTCTCTCTCATTTCTGCTGTGGTGAAACAGTGAATTGTATTAAGCTGTACTTAACCGGTAATTTAAATTAATCTCACGTGAACCTTCGCAGTCTTGCCCAGTGGTGTCCAGGTGTGCTCCCGGCAGCACTGGTGCCATCGCAGGGGGAAGCTGCACGATGGGCATTTGTGTAGTCCAGGGTGAAGTGGCTGCGACAGTAGAAGGGAAATTGTATGAATTGTAACCCATATCTTTACCGCTGCGCAGTAGAGAGCACCTGGAGAAGGCTCCTTGGTCATCCCACCACTTCTTTTTGTGGACTTGGCGGTGTCGGGTTTGCAGTTGGACTCGAAGAAAGAGTTTATCCAACCTAAGTGGTTCTAAGAATCAGTGATTCCCCCTGGACCACCGAGCAGAGTTCCCCCTCTGCCTATCACATTTTCTCTGTCTTTTGTTTTTCCCTAAGGCAGCTTGAGTCTATACACATCATCATCAGTCAACTCTCCGCAAATAAAGTTTGTTTTTGTAAATCTGCCTCAGCATTTTGTGCAGTGCCAACACAGGTGAATGTTGGGAAACCGAGGCAAACATTCATGTATGTTTGTATTCAAGGAGATCTAAGCTAGGGCCATAAAGCAATTTTTATTATGGTCTAGGTCAAAGGACAAATGGAAGAGTTATAATCAGGACAATTCCCCCTTGGTTCTCCTAAGTGTGAGTTGGACTTGGGCAGTAAAGAGGAAATTGCCAAATCCCTAGCTTAATCTTCCCATTTTACTTTCTTTCCTGAAGGTATTATATTGGCAAGAGCCAAGAGATCAATACAAATGCAGAAATTTTAAGGCAAGCTGCCTATCATGGTTACTGTGTGAGCTATAGAGGGGCCTGTAGGGTTGCTGGTAACATAATTTTGGTACAGAGCATTCTGACAAGGTTCTGTACTGTCATATATTGTGCTTTCTGCTACCAGTCAGGATGGGTAATGCTTTGCCTTCCTGCAAAGAAGTCTCAGGGAGAAAACAAAAGAAAGGTTTGCGAAGAAACAACAGTGAACCCATTTTGTGATATGAACTGGAAACTTGTAACAGCTGCATTAAAATTACCAAACATTTTCTGTTGTGTGTAAATGTCAGTAACATGAGAATTTAGTTCTGAAAAGTAATAAAGAAATGGAAGTCACCCACTGACTTTAGTTATTTCTCATTTTCCATTTTTACTGGAGTGGTAGTGTAAAATAATTTAGTTATTGCTACAGTATGACGGAAGTTTATGGCCTTTTAATAAGAAATAATTTTCACATGCATTATTAAAATCTGATATTCTGTTCTACCTTTGAATAAAAAGCATAAATTGAGGAGCAGCATAAATAAAAATTGCAATGCAACCAAAATTGCAAGGAGCATGGAATAAGGGATCTTTCTATGGATTCCACTCATCCCTCCTGGCCATACCTGCAGAGATTTTTATGTCCTTCTGGGACAAGGGTCTTCTGCTTGGATCAGGGCTTGATTCAGAGGGTTTCTCGAGATTTCACTAGACACAAGGTATTATTTTAACTCAGGTTTTCTTTATGCAAGTCTTGAGGGTTATAATGTTAAATATGTCTTCAGCAGTTATCAGTGCTTTATGAGGGATTGCAGTGGCAGTTCTGTTGATGTTCTGGACACATGAAGTATAATAGTTGCTGCAATCTGCATTTCATCAGGAGTGCATACTAAAAATCTCTTCTTTTGAGAAAATAATAGGACAGTTAAATAAGATAAAAGACAAGACTCTAATCAGTGTTTATGTATATGGAAAAAGTGGGAGAAAATGAAGTGCATTAAAAAATAGAACTATGACTACCAGCAAGGGCGAGAACATCTCCACAAGTGAGGGAAAACATGTTTATCATTCTGGGGATTGGTGGGGATCCAGGGAAAAGATAAATGTGGTTTGTCTGTTTTTTCTTATAGTCAGCATCTTGGAACTTTGTTGTAGCATACAGTCAGCAGGACCATGGCAGTCTGGGTTGTTGTTGTTGGATTTAAAACACCACATTCATCACTGGATTCAGTTCTCATTGCACTGTTATATACTTAGTGGTTAGTAAGGCATTTACCTCTGTTTTGAATCTATAAGGAATTCCAAGTACTGCATTACTGGAAAATTATGTCAAATCCTTGACAAAATGGGCTGAACCTAAGAGTCTGCAGATGCCCATTTTCAGGAAGCACATCTGAAACACAGCAAATGCCCAGAATTTGGAGCAGATTGTGTTGTATCAATTGCTGCTTGGCAAGATCTGATAATGGACTGAAAGATTATACTGGAGTGTACAGCAGTTTGGGATGACAGCAGTAAATGAAAAGCTAAATTTAGCAGATAAACTGAAGGGAATATATATTTCCTTAATTTTGTAAAAATTTTCATATTGTCATTTCAAGTGCAAGGAAAGAGAAGTGCATGTGAAGTGTAAATATGTGGTGGGTGTTTTAGCAGGGAAAATACAGCATCTAAGGAGGTTTTGAGGTTTTTGTTACCGTTACATAATGATGCATAATTGTATCCTGGTGCCATTCACCAGAACGATGAATTGTTCAGAAATAACAGGTTGACTCCTGTACCCGGAGCTTTGTAACCTTGTTTGTCCTTGCATGAGGTATGGCAGTAAATCCTGCTGTAGGGGTGTGTCCAACTAGGATTGGATACGGCCCCAAGGCACATCCAGCATGGTGCATGCCGTGCTGTGTGACATCAGAGGGTGCATTTAAGGTGACTGTGTGTCTGTCCCCAGCAGGAGTTCTGGGTGAGGACACTGGCACCTGTACTGTACAAGCTGCTTGCCTGAGGCAGGCAAGGTGGAGCTGTGTTTGGTACACACGAATTCTGTGTAACAGGTACTCAATCAGCCCCACCAGGTGGGGTGGAAAGGCTGCTTCTAGTATAAGGAACAAATAAAACAACAGAGAGAGTTGTTAGTGATAACAAAATAATAATAAATAATAAAATAATATTAAAATATTTTCTTAACTCTTTTAGATATAGAGATACAGGCTGATGCTTTTAGCCCAAGGCAAGCCAGAGACATGACTTGAGAGGAAAAATGGATGGCAACAAGTCTACTTCCCTCCAGGTAAAATGGAGTGGAAGGAATAAACCTTTCACCTGTGCAGCTGCAGCCAGCCAGAGAATGAGGTCAGGCTGATTTAGGTGACCAAAGGAAAATAAGGCTAATGTTTAGATGGAGTTCTTGCAACATTACATCCATTTACTGTATTTTAATGTGAATTTTTTAGTTGGTGATAGTATAATACAGTCATAGGCTTTGGCCTGTGTCAGGGCAGGAGCACATTCCCTAAGAATTTAGCTGTGTCCTCAAGGCTGGCTAGCTGATAAAAATGCCTTGGTCAGCCTGGGAGTTGTTCAAGTGAAGGAACTTCAGGAGGGTCTCCACAACTTTTTCTCAGTGGATGTTTTTGTTCTGAGGCTCTCGCATATATCCCTTGCTTGAGATGCAACACCTGAGGGCTGCCTGTGCCTGGCCTTGGGTCCCACTCACCTGGCATCTGCTCTTGCTGTGCCCTGATGGCCTGGACCAGTGCTTCTTCCCTCACAGCAGTTGAGGTACAGGCACAATTGAGCTCTGTTGATCTGGCCCTCTGTTACTCTCTCAAGATATTTTCTATGAAGTTTGTAAAATCATTCCACTTACCCATTTTCTTTGTGCAATAGCTGTATTACATCGTTCTGATCCATTTGATGTGCTGCATAATAGACATTATCAGTAAAGTTCTTTCAGAACCAGTCCCTCCAAGTATCTATTTTTCTTCCCTGGAATTAGTGGCAAGAATTTTTTTGTCTGACTTACAGCTGGTGGTCATCAGTGAATTAGTGAAGGGTATCCCAAGCAATAAAGTATGTGAAGGGCAATAGCAGAGAGCTGTAGCCATGATAGTCTAAAAAAGAAGGTGAGGCTAGTCTGTAGAAAGGTGAGATATGTTGTCAGAGGTCTGTCTGATGCCATGAAAATGGATGTATACTTCAGAGATCCCAGGGCTTCCCCAGATCTGTGTGGAGTACCTACACAGCTGAGGAGCCATGCTCACAATTTCTGCTGGCTTTAGCAGCCCTCCTGGATCAGATTCAGAAACCCTCTGACCTCAGATTAGGTAAACTACCGTGTAGATAATGACTTTGGCTTCCAACTTTTGTCTCATCAGTGCTTCAATAAGTGGTGGGGGATGATTGGAGCCTACTGTCTCTGCTGTATTAACACAATGTCCTTGTGCTTTTAACGCATATGCCTGTGCAAAGAAAATTGGTGTGTAGTCTGAGGGCTTCTTTCATCACTTTTAATTTAAAGTACTGTCCAAGGGAGTGTTTTGCTGAAGTAAGAACCTCACCATAAAACCCCAATAAAGCAAAACTTGAAAGATACCAGCTTTTCTTACAGTGGTGACACATTACACAAATAAAACACTGTGTAATCCGGTAAGATAATAGTTTTCTCAGAATGCATGTTGCTGCCAGCTATTCTTTTTAGGAGGGAGTTTTTTTATATGGTTGCTGGGAAGGGAACTTCTCCAAACACAGCAGCTGACAATGAAAGTCTTCACCTCCGCATTTGCCAACTGCCCCTGAATTTCCCGACTTTGTGCAGACCCTATGGCTTGCCTCTGGACTTGCATGTCTTCTGGATGCTTGTGCATGCTATTTCTCTGGTATGGCACTCTGAGAGGCAGCACAAGTGTTCCTAGTGCCTTGATCAGAGATGTGAGTTGTAGCAGAAAATATGTTACAAAACATAGTTCTGGATTAATATAAATATTCCATTTCTGTGTCATTGTTCATAGTCTTGGACTCCAGCTTGCAGGCACTAGGGAACCAGGCTTGAAAGATGCACTGTTGTTTCTTTCGGTGACCTCTTAATACTGGATGAAAGATTTTACCATGTTTTTTTTCTGCCCGAGTGTGCTGCCATGACCAATGCGAATACAGTAATTATGGCTTGCCTGAAGAATTGTTATGCCCAAAATTCCAAATATTTTCTGACTGTACTGTTCTCTTCTTGTTATAACTCTTTTCTTGTGGTGTAACTTCAGCCAGCTGTCCCCTGCCCAGTTCCCATGCATTGTTTTCCTAGATCCTGAGTGTATGACATCCAGCTGGACATCCAGCCATCAACCTTGTCACCAGGTCTGACTTCTGGCACAGGATCAGTGTCTAAGCTTAGGACAAAATTGGGGGAAAACCTCCAAAGGA
>VRYO01002297.1:56834799-56860995 GCA_009812075.1 Sialia sialis | reverse complement strand
AGATTTGTCCATAAATAAGCCGCACCTGATGATTAGCTGCACTGCTGGGGTAGATTGGATTCTTCCATGAAAAAGGTGCGGCTTATAATCATGGAATTACTGTATTTAAAATTCTTGCAAGAAATAAGAGCCACTAATCTCTGTCTCAATACTGAAGATGCAAAATGTATCTTTTCATAGCAGTAGTCTCTGTTGCTTACAAAAAGTAATTAATCATGAAATGTGGGATTTTATCAAGAAAATATCACAATCTATTTTAATCTTTAAGACCCATGAAGTAAAAAAAAATTACTCTCTAAGCAGATTGATTTGAAATGTTCCTACAGAAGATTTAATTCCTATATAGTAGTCTGTGTATAGATTGCAGAATGCTTTAGAAAATTGAAGGATGAAATGTGTTACAGGCTTCTTAGCTAGCTGCAGATATACAAAGGTATTTTAGGTTAAAGAATCTTTTTGCTTTGTAGCATAAGTAAAGAAAAACCTAAATCCCCTTGCTAAAATTAACATGATCTTCATACTCAGAGCCTCTGGGTCTATGCCCTCTTCAGGTATACAGTTAAAACATTTGCTGATTTGTTCCCATTTAGCAAATAAACTTAAGATCATTACTTTTCATGAAATCCATGGACTTAAACTTGGACAATCAGGTCTCTCCAAATACATCCCTAATTCAGCCTTCCCCATCTTACCCTGGCACTATTCTGTGAGGTTTAGTGGCTCAAACAGTGAGCCCAGGAGCAAAGGTTACTTGGCACAGCACTCTTGGCAGAGCTGGGAATAGGGGTGGCTGAACTGCACTCTGATGGTGTCCGGGTTGCCCTGGCACAGCTGGGCTGATTTAGCCTCGTGTCTGCATCCAAGCTCCACAAATTTTGAACCTCTCTTTCCAGCCCGCATTTTGATCTTACACACACCTTCTCTTCTTTTAATACTCACCTGGAGCCATCCATGCCCCAGCTCTGCACTGTGTGTCAGAGAGATCTTGCATGTAAGAAATCACTGATACTGGCAGTCATTTTGGGTTATATATTGACATCCACACATAACTGTAACTGCAGTAACTTCATAAATAATATTTTTCTCTGTTTAGTGGCAGTAGTCACTTTTCTTTAAATTGAGGCTATTTGCTATAAATACTTAAATCTTTTGCCTACTCTAGCATGTCCTGGTCTTAGGCTCATGCAGTCCAACCTGATTTCAAGAACATTACTTTTAGCTTATAGTAGTCAGTGCAGGATCAAGTATTTGACCTTTACTGAGGCCACAGTTCTACAAACATATTTTTCTTCTTTTTGTCTGAGATGTAATTTTACCGTATCAGTGCTTGTAACTATATAATCATATGAACATTATTTCCTATAAATTGTAGGTGTGCTATGTTCACAGATTTTTTCTCTTTTCCTGTAAATATACTTTTTAAAACCTTGTGAACATTTCTTATTAAGAAAAAAAAATGTTTCCAAGCCATTCACACGTGCAAGAATGGTTTTATAAGTGAAAGTCATCGTAGTCTGTAAAAAGCTAAGTGGGAAATAGTGCTCTATCTTAGAGCAGGCAGGAAAACCATCTGGGAATCATGAATTGAAAGTCCCTCAGTTAATTGTCTTGCAGGCTACTGCAGGCCCCTTGTTATATGAAGGTACAGCCTCCAGTGTTTGGAGGATCTCCATGTCCTTGATCACTTGCTTAAAGGAGGGAGAAAGTGCACATGGGATCCATCGCCATCCAAAGCCAAGCTCTGCAGCCTCTGTTTTGTGTGGGGCCATTACAGATCCAGGCACCTGTTTCCTACTGACAGGCTACATTCACTCCGCGCTCTAGAAAGCTCTTCTTCACAATCAGTGCTGTCAGTTTTTGATTAAGTAGCCTCCATCTGGCATTTTAGGAAAGGTGAAAATACTGTGGCTTTATGCAGCTACATTTATATAAAGAAGCAAGTGTTGTTCCATGTGCCCCAGCTACAAATGGCCAGTACTTTTCAGATGAAGTCAGGAGACACTGTGAGAAGTGACAGTATTGGATGTGAAATATCCTTCATTTCCTTTCTTCACAGCATTAATCTAAATCCTGAAAACAGTCCAACATTTTGTGCTCTCTGTGATTTTCAGCCTGTCCTTCTCCCACGCTGTAGGAGGACAAGCTGTGTCTCCTGCAGGTGCTGGCATGGCGATGGATGCCAGCAGAGGTCCATAAAGCTTTGTATCCCATCCCATCCCATCCCATCCCATCCCATCCCATCCCATCCCATCCCATCCCATCCCATCCCATCCCATCCCATCCCATCCCATCCCATCCCATCCCATCCCATCCCATCTCACCTAGCAGAGTGGTACCAAACAAGGAGGATGCTGCAGGCATCCCTTGTGCAAGCAAGGACATCAGAAAATATGAACGGAGCAGAGCCTGGAAAGTATGGCTGTCCTTGTTGTACACTGTGGCTTCTTTTTGCTTCTTCATGATTAAAGTCACACTCAGATTTAGTAGGGCCTGGCTATAAGATCATGAATCCTTCACCTTTCATATTGCACAGAGCCTGTGGCAAGGCAGCAACTTGAAGTGAATGTTGCTGGCTATGAATATATCCAGCTTTTGGTGGTAACATGGAAACTACACTGTGAATTTTTCTCTCTGGTAATCATTAAATATTTTGTTCTCTTCCACCAAGCAAACTGTTCAAAGCAATACTCTTGTTTATTACATACCTGAAAATTGAAAAAAAATTAACAGGCTAGTCCTACATGTTAACCTACTGAGAATAAACTAGTATGTATTTGCTAAAATAATGTTTTTCAGGTTGTGAGGGCAGAGCAGAGCCTGGAGGTTTTGTGAAAAGCCTCCCTGTCTGTCAGGACCCACCTTCAGCTGACACGGAGCTCTGCAGTCACGAGTTTGTAACCTTAGGTCCTGGAGATGGCCTGACAGCTTCCTTAGTTTTGCCATAGGGTTTTCTAGCTTGAGTAACATGTCCAGGTGGGGAGCTGGCTGGCAGGTGATATTGAACTGCAAGCTGTTCCTATGGTGACTCTTGTTGGCCATCCCAAGGATTCCTCTTCCTTTGTGGTGGATGGAGGAGCTTTCATCCAGGAAGAGAGTTGGGGGATGAAGGGCTGCAGTTGTGGTTCTCCCTTTACTGCTATTCACCATACAAGTCCCTTTTAGGAGCTCCCTCAAGCTTTCTTTCCTCTTTCGTACTCACCTTTTTCCTTTCCTGCAAAGGTTTCATTGAGTCTTATGCCAGCAAAGTCTGGTTTAAATCCATCTCTTAGCCAGTAAAGAAGCTAATGAAAATGTACCCATAAAAAAGCACTCTGGATCGTTGTTGTTGGTCTGTAATGACTCTCTCCAAAGTAGCTCAGGATACTTATCATGGCAATTCCCTATGGCTGCTTGTGAGTATTCCTACTGTGCAGATGAGGAAGGTAGGAGGCAGAGAGGATGCTCCAAGCATGGCTCAGCTCTGCCTCCCCTCATGCTACTGCTGGTGGCAGAGGACAAGACTTCTGTGAGCACCGTCAGGGCTCTGAGGGTGAGACATGGCTGGATGGGGTGGGATACCCAGCTGGTCCCAGCCCTTTGCAACTTGCACAGGAGGGTGAGCAGGATACTTCTTTATCTAAATAAAATGACAGAGCTGAATAAATGGAGAGCAGATACTGAGTTAAAGAGGCCAAGGTGCTCCCAGAGTAGAGGGTGAGGAGAGGACGGAGGCGATGGGAGTGAGAGCTGTGAGGAGGTGAAGAGGATCCTCCACGCTATCTGGGAAAGGACTCGTGAGAAGGAGAAGAAATGACTCTCAAGAGTGATGACAGGGGAAAAGCAAGCATTAGGTGTGCTTAGGTTTGGGGGATTATGGCAAGGACTTGACTCCTTTTCTGTGGAGAGGATTCTGGCTTTGAGGTGGGGAGCAGAGAGTCCACTGATCCTGGCATCCTACATCATCATCTGACCTGATCACACTGTACAGTCAAGAGCCCCATCAAGCTCTCAATGAGCTTTATGGAAAGTGAAGAAATATTTTGATTTTATTTTTGTCTTTTTTTTTTTTTTTTTAATGTGTTACCTTGTTTGAGAGCCTTTCTCAGCAACTGATTCATAGAAATAGTAGCCAAATTTTAACTGAACAGTTGCTCCCTGACTGCTGCCTTGCAGCTTGCAAAATTAATTCAGCAGACTAATTTTGGAGTGGGATGCTTTGTCCTTTGACACGATGCTCCAGTACGAGTGATTCTGTGTAATTTCCTCAGTCCTCTCGTCTCATTACAGTAAAATGAGGTTGTATCCCATTAATTCCAGCAGGCCTGGTTGCAGTGCCCAGACACATGCCAAGCATGGAGTCTCCCAGAACATCACTGGCTGACAGAGGCATATCTCACCCTTTTCAGGTATCAAAGTTATTTGTCCTCTGCCCTCAGGGTAAAGTACTTTTACAGAAAGTATCGGGAAAGCAATCTAAGCCTTAAAATAGAAAGGCACACCTAAGGGAACACCTTTCTCAAGGGTGGAAAGTAACTTTTAATTTAAGAGGGGGACAGCAAGAAGTAGCAATCTTCTCCTTTGATGCATCAAACACATGGAGTATGTGCGATGTGGGTAAAAAATTCCTGCAGGGACACATTCAAGGTTGACTGATTCCAGATTAAACACACCTTAAAATTACTGAAGCAGTTTTTGGTCCCCTTCCCACATGACATGGAAGCTTTTTTCCTGAGTAGCAGAGGGAAAGCACAAGCTCTGCCTGGAGGAGGATGATGGGGCTGGAGTCAAACAGTGCATGCAAGCTGCCAGAGCTCCCCTGTGTGCAGAGGTGCCTGGGCACCAGGCAAACTTGTTTCTACCTGATGTGTAAATCAAGTAAATCTACGGGTGATAAAAAAATGACAATTTGTACCCAAACAGAAGGTGCAAAAGGTGCAAGGTGGGCTCTAGCACAAATACATTGCTGAAAAAGAGGATTGACAAAAATTTTAAGTCCTTGGTGACACCCACCTTCAAAACAATTTAACATCCAGTCTTGTTTTTTTCCAATACAGTTTATCTCAGAGATATGTGTGCCCTGGGAACCTGGGCTTGCTGCTGTTCCAAGAGTTCCAGTATCAAAGAAGTGAGTTGCCTTTTTCTTTCCACTCCAGGAAGCTCATAGCATTTAGTGCCTTAAACTCCACACATCAGGCTTCCACCTCCAGAAGCTCTCATGCTTGCCAGTGCTACTACATTTTGCTCCATCCAACCTGGGACCTTGAGATTAGAGTAGCTTCTTTCCTAGGCAGACTCTTCATCATCTTGGGAAAGAAACTTTTCAGCTGCACTTACTATTTCTGATCTCAGTGTTGGCTGCTGTCCAGCCCACTCAAACGGTTTGCACCATTGCCAGTGGGAAAGCTTTTATATAAGGGAACATAAATAATTTTCAAAAGTGCTTTAACTGTCATAAAGTGTCTTAATGGGTAGCATTTAATCTAAACAGAAAATCTCAAATTCCTATGTCAATTATATGGGGTGTTTTTTTTAAATATTGAAAGTTAGAATGTTCTTTTTTATTTACATTTTATTACTTTATGCCAGTAGAAAGGAACATTTTCTGTTAAACTTAGATCATGTTTGTCATTTCTTGACTTTCAGGGTTTTATATGAGATTCAGAACTCCCCTTCCACCTGCAGAGCTGACGCTGCTGGCAGCAATGACTAACACTTGCCCAAGCCTGAGAAGCTGCCTGAGGTCCAGGAAATCTAGACTTAGAGCTGACTTATTTCTATTACTTTAAACACATTTAAACAAGTGGTAGGTGTGCCTGGAGATCTGTAGCTAATCCACTTCTGCATTTCTAGGGTCCTGCCCACAAAGGTGAGTATTTGAAGTTTGTAGTAGGCAGTGGGGACCATCAGCCCTCATTTAGGCAAGGACAAGGGGCTGGTGGAGCCAAGCCTCAGGCAGGGGACGTAAGAGGACAGAGACAAGGTTACAGATCAAAAAGTGTTCTCACTAAAGCAGTCTGCTCTTGCTTATAACAAGCAGATTAGAATTCTGACTGAAAACCAAACCTTTTAGCTTTAGGGAGAGGAAAAGCAGTTCCCAGGTTATTACGTGAATAAGATCAGATCAACAACTTGATTTTTGCGTAAATTCACCATTTGCACAGTCAGATAGCTGGGGACACATACCTTCAAAAGTCGCTCCATAAACTGACTCTCCTTCATCTCCCATTCCAGTTATGGTATCTGCCAGGTAGATAAAAGCATCATCAGAGATCATGGTTATCACAGGCATTTGTCACAGGTTGTCAGTGAGCAGCTCAGCTGAGGTCAGAGACATGGGTTGCCCATCAGCCTGGGGGAGAGACTGCTTCCATCTCTGTTTTACTACTGAAATTTTGACAGACCTTTGGGCAGAGTCCTGCTTCCATTCCAGGAGACAGGCTTTTTACGAATTATTTAATGCAGTGTGTTTAATTGCTGCTGCTCTGAGAAGGTCCAGCATCTCCTGCTGGGAGAGCTATGGCAGTGGCAGTGCCACAGAAGCAATGCCCCAAGGAAGGATGTCTGTCAGAGGGAGTAGGGTTAAAAGAAAGAAGGATTGAAAATACAGCTGTATTTTACGGTAAGTTAAGGCCACTAATTTGTCTAAAAAAGGAGAATTGATGAGTGAAATTCCTATCCAGCAGAATGAGGCACTTAGGAAAACTGATTTTTTTTTTTTTTAAGTAAGTCTGATTTTGCTATATTGTTTAGACATTGTCCAGTTATCATTAGTCCTCTACAGCAGCAAACTTAGTATTAGATTGTTTCTGTGGACTAGGTAGATATTAATTTTCTTCAAGCCCACACCACTCCCCATGGCTTCCAAAGTGTGCTGGGGCTGAAGCCCAGGTGTTATCTCTGCAATAACCTTGGTTACAGGGAAAACCAGGTGCTAGAGCAGCCCCATCACCATCACTGCCACAGGCACCAACTGCGGGCCTGTGGCAATCTGGCCACCAAAATTTTGAGTCTTTCAACAGGGCCCACCTCCACAGCAGCACCAGACATCAGCCCACACTCTACCCTGCATTTCTAAGCACTTCCCAAGACTAATGTAAGCAGTTTTCAACTCTGTGGGAGGCTAGAAAATGCTCCAATTTCTGTTTTCTCCTGAAGGAAGCAAAACCAGGTTACACAGAAAGCATGTGGCAGAGCAAAAGACTGAAGACTTTCCAGAGCTCTTGATGGATGCTGTCAGTGATACTTACAGGATGAAGAACCTCTTGCTAACAGCAAATGCCCAGCAAAAAGCAGTAAGTAAAAGCAAGCATGAGAGAACTGCTTCCCCACTCAACTCCCAGCCTTCAGTGAGCCTCTGCTCAAGGATTTCCTGGTATCTCTGTGTTTAATTCCCCCTGGCAGCTCTTTTCCATTTGAATTTCTTTGCTTTTCAGGCAAATATGAAAGTCTGGCATCCACAAATTTCTGTGGCAATGAGATTTACAGCTTAATTACACCCTGTGTAAAGTGTGTGCCTCCTTTTGACGCAAAAACTCCTACCCACAGCTGTATTTTCTGGACACTGCTGAGACATCATTCCCGCCGGCGGCGTGTGGACAGAGCAGTTCCAGAGGGGTCGCGGCTCCCACAGCAAAGCTTTGTGCCACCGCGGCAGCTTTGCTCTCTTTTGGCTCATGCAGCACGTGCAAAAGCTGCTTTGTGGGTCAGCTGTAGGTTCAGCTTGGGCTTCTGTCAGCACAGCAGGGTCAGGTCACTTTTCATCTCTGAGCACTGTGAACTTTCATGTCAAAGTCCTATTGCAGATGAGACAGTTGTGATTTGCATGCAGAACAAACCTATGTTAAATTAAAGAAACCCAAACCAACAGATTTCCCATCTTAATAACAATGTGCACTTTCCCCCCAACTGTATATGCTACTGGCTTTGTAAAGTGAAACAGAGTCAGAACCAAAAGGCCTCTTAGGTAACTGTTGCTAAATTACTGTGTCTATCAAAAACCCAGACTGAGAAAGAAATCACAGGTTGCAGATGGGCCTCCCCCAGGCAGCCCTGAAGTCTCTCTGGTCTGGCTCAGTGGTGATTTCCTACAGTGATTTATTAGGGCAATGCTTTTTCAAGAGTTTTCTTGGGAATTGCAACAGTGCTGGATTTGAAGAGCTCCATCCTCACAGTATCAGAGACTGTGAAGAAGATCTCAGTTTAGCTCCCACAGCTGCTCCCTTGCCTGAAAGAACTGTGCATAAGGTGTTACCATTTCATGTGATGATGTTCTCCTGCTAAAAAAAAGCAGAAAAGCGAGGCAGACAGAACAGTTTGGACAAGGAGACATGTTAAAATGGTAAGACAGGACAGTTTTAATTCACAGCCAGGTCTTGGGGGGCAGCAGATGAGCTGAGGTGTGACAGTAGGTAGCTGCAAGCAGCACATGCAAATGCAGGGATGTTTTGTGGGCTTTGACTGACTGATGCAAAGGAAAGGCCTTTCCTTCCTCCTCTCAAAGGTCAGCAGCACGGCTGCCAGACCCTCTGTAGGCTGTAAGCTAAGCAGAATCTAATTTTGGTAGACAGACCATATGGCTTTTCCTATAGCCAAAAATGTCTATAGCAGCCTTATGTAAAGTCCAGAGCAGAAGCAGCATACCCAGAGTCAAATTTAAAATCAGCTTCAGAAAATATTGTCTTGGCTTTTTATCTTTCCCTACATCCATATTTTTAGCTTGATACAGATTAATACAACTGAAGTTTATTTGGCTTTTTGAAACATCTCTTTCCTCCTTTTTGCACCACAACATTTAAGGATTAACCCAGAGCAATCTACTACATACTATTTTTTTAAAATCCTGAGATTGATGTCCACATTTTGTAAGTGTGCTTAATTTACACACAAGAAATTCTGTTCTTAAAATTTAATTCTGCACATACGTAGGACTGGCTCCCATTAATCCTTTTGCTTTGAAGTTTATTTTTTTTAACTGATAATTTCTAGGCATTCTTACTGTCATTGTGGGCAAGAAAGGGAATTAACTATAAATGTACTGGTAATAGTCAACTGACAGTCAAAGTCAAAAAGAAAAGCAATGATTAGCCTTAAGACATAACAGGACTGCCTTCTGAAAATTTATGTTGGGTGTTTTTTTATAAAAAGAGCTGCCAAGAAGCACCAGTTACTTGTTGTCTCAATCTACTCTGGTTTTTATTTCTCCACTTATTTTCTCATCACTTGGTAATTCAGTTCATTAAATTCTATTCAACAGGTTGCCAATTATGTTAATATATTAAAATCCTGAACCGGGTGACTAATATTAATATTTTAGACTCTATTTATTGACTGTTTATGACAACATGATATTGTTCTGCAGACCTGTTTTCAGTAGTCAGATGAGGATAAACGTTCTGTGGGTGGCAATAGTTACATGTGAATTAGCTGGTGCTGTTCTGCTTGCCAGCTGTGGCAGGTGAGCTGTGCTGCATTCAGTTTGGAGAGGAAAACAATTAGCACGAAGGAAAATATGGAAAGAACATGAGGTTGTGCAGCACCTTTAATCAATGATCCTGAAAGCCTTTCAAAAGTTGAGCAGCAATGCTCTTAGAAACTTGAAGTGCTTTTAAGAGTACACACATACCCTGACACAAGACTCAAAGAGTTTTGCTTCTGTGTGATTCTTAGAGAGTTTTCTTGGTCCAAACTTCTCCACCTGATGCAGCTGCAGCTGTTTTCAGTTCCTTTTAGTCCAAAATAGCATCTGAAAAGGACTGAGAAAGAGAAGAGAAAGCAGACAAAATTAATTTAAAAAATACACACACACATATATATATACACATATACATTTGAGAGAGACCCCTACATGATGGTGGTACTAAAGGAGAGCTGCTAGGGGTCACCAAGAGACATCTTGGTGAAGGGCAAGTAAAATCACAGAATCACAGGATGGGTCAGGCTGGAAGATACCAGTGGGTCATCTGGTCCAACCTCCCTGCTCAAGCAGAGTTATCCCAGAGCACGTGGTACAGGATTGTGTTCAAACAGTTGTTGAGTATCTCCAGTGAGGGAAACTCTACAACTTCACTGGACAATGTGTTGCAGTACACTCAGTCACTCACACAGGAAAGTTCTTCCTCATGTCAGAAAAATTTGCAGGACAATGTAGGAAGTTTGCTAACTAAAGCAAAAGTCTGCTTCCTGCTATTCCAAAGATACTTTCAAATAGGTAGGATTAAAATATTAGCCAGGAATGAGCAGTAAGCATACTACAGTGAGATGCTGAGAATATGCCTGGATGGGTTTTTCCATTTGGAAGAATTGCTTGGGACAGATATGATCAGTAGTCCCTCTGTTGTTCACGGTGTTTTATAGGGGATCTGAAAAGGGATAGAACATAGAGAACTGTTGTAGCTCATGGGACTGCAACTCTGCAAGAAGCAGACTCTTTAATTAGCCTCTAACGAATAAGTAAAAGAGGTCCTGAAATGAAGCTTTGGAGAGTACAGCATTACCTCTCCCTTCTCTGCTCTTGGTGAGAACCTGCAGTGCAGAAGGACTGGGAAAAAGGCCTGCACAGATGGACTTCTGCCCATGTGGAGATAAGCATACCTAGGAAGGACCCTTGGCTGCTCCTGCACTCTGGGGCACGCCTGCTATGCAAACCGGCCTCCTCCCAGCCACTCCCAGCCCAGGTTTAGCTTCTCTGGGATAAGGATACTTACACAGGATACTGCTACAGACAGAATTGGACGACCTGGGGAGGCAGGAAACCTACCCAGCTGCTGTGCTCACAGAGACACTGGGCTGGTGATTAGGAACTAATACAATACTAGCTTTCACAGTTAAGGTGAAGTGGGAAAAGACTGAAAAAACCCACATCCAAGCACACCAGGATAGGTATTAGCAAACAAAAACCATGACCTTCATCATGATGACTAACCAGTTACAACACTGAAAGAAGTCTTTCACAAACAAAGAAATGCAAGCAAAACTCTTTCCTCAACAACTGGCAAGATCAATGCCAGGCTCAATATCCTTAATTTTACCTTGTGAACAGACATTCAGTTGGAAATAGTTTGTGATGAGGTAGAGTCCTCTCTTTTTCCTCTTAGATGCTAAGAGGAAATTGCTGTACAATTCCTAGTAGTGCTTTCTGTTACTGTTGGCAGGGTAATTTGCTTTTACAGCCCATATTAAATAAACAGTCTTATATTCATTTATCAAAACCCAAGATGTTGGACTGGAAGGCCAAGTAGGGGACTTATACACACAACAGGCAAAAGCAGGTTCCAGACTGTGTTTGCTCTACCTCTCGGGGATTTGTTTCAACTTTCACCTGGAGAACCGAAATCTTCAGAAAAAGCCAAAATCTGATAAACTTGCACTTGCGGGGAGGGGGGGAAGGGGGCAGGGGGCGGAGGTGAAATCCTATTAGGGTTCAACTACATTGGGTAACTTACAAATTGAGTAGAGGAAACACACAATGGTGTTAAATGCTCACAAAACCAGATCTTTCTGTAGTCCTCTTACTGCCCTGCATTTACATCTAAAACCTTAATCTCATTTTAACGTAGCAAGCAGTGAGATGGATTTGCTACGATTAGTCTATATGAGAAAAAGAGAAGTTAAGGTATTTACTGGATAAGGAGTAAAGACATTTAGAAAGCTGTTCTGAAACACAGTTTCTAAGTGATGCATTTTTTTTCCTAAATCATTATTAGTGGCAGCTGGACTGAAAAACAAGGCTGAAGTGGTTTCTTTTCAAATTCAAAGCAATCCTAAACTTTAGCTGTAGACTTAAAAATGCACACACAGAAAAATGATTCATTTTCATCTTCTACCAGAAATGAATTCACTAGAAAGGAAGCAAATGGTGTCCAAAAAGCAACATTTGTGATATGAGAAGCCATGCCAGCTTCTTGAGTGCAAGCTACAATATGTGCTGACAGCTTAAGCAATGCAGGGTGCAAGATTAGTCATTGCCCTGCTATTCAAAGCAGCTCGTTTCTTCACTGGTAGTCTGCAGAAAAGCAAAACAGAATTCCAAACACCAAACTTCAGGGTTTTTTTTAGTTACAGGGAAAGCACTGAGAAATCAGTATGTCCAACTGTCCCGTGCAACATGGAACTGAATCCTGCAAGGATAACGGCATAACAAACAGAACAAAGTTTAAAAAAGAAGAATAGTTCCTTTTACTAGCAGCCTCAGAATTTAGCTTGTAACCTGTTTTAAAGCATTTTTGAATTCGTAAATATATGGCAGACAATGAATTCTGCATAAGTTCGGGTAAACTTATGACCAGACAGGAATCTGGCTGCACTGTACAATGTTTTAGATAAAAGCAGAAGTTTTAGGGTGAACTGCCAGAATATTTACTGTAAGCTTATACAATTAATCAGCAAGATTGTCATAAGTGTTGTAAGAGGCTTTACTGTATTTATTCATCTGCTCTTACAACACTAAGACTTCAAGCTTCTCAGGCAGAACTGCAGAATATTCTGGTTCACTTTGGTGGCAGAAAGCATGCAAATTTTATTTCTCCATTCTGAGAGGAAAGGTGAAAAGCCTAAATACCTTTGCTGTGGGACAGCTTATTGCTTTTTGGATTTGTTTTTTTTTTTTTTTTTGCATTGATTTACTCCCACTGTCTATCCTTATCATGATCCATTTATACAAAAATAACCCAGTACTTTGGAAACATAGAGATACTTTACCAAACTTCTGCAGCAGGCAGTCAGGAGCAGACCAAGTAGTCTGGACTTGGAACAAGGGATTTTATAAAAAATATAGATAATTTTGCCTTTAAATTCACTACGGTTTTTAGAATTTTTCATTTGTTATAACATAAAACATCAATGTAAATCACAAGTATGACATTTTAAATCTGAAGTGACAACTGCGCATGTTAAGTAACAGTGGCATTTTAACTGGATTTTAACACAGCAGCCCAACCATGCAAAGGTGTTACCAGTAGTCAAACCTGAAAACAGAAAGCATGTATTTTGGCAAGGCATTTTATTATGATATCAAATACTTTTTGTTAGCAGTCAGTCATTGAAAACATTCTGTACACAATCTAATTTAGTCAACAAAAATAATTGTACAACTTTAAGTGATGTACCCCATTTATGTAACTTGTTATGCCCTGAAGTGATGCTCTTCATTGTTTGAATCCTCACATAAACAATTACCAGTCTTAACATATATTAAGTTCTTCTCTCAAAAGTACAAAAAATAACACTTTAAATATACAGCGGCTTCCAAGCTTAGAGAGAATCCTGTCAGGAAAAGAGTTTTGCACTTCAATAGACAGTGCCTTCAACACCAAGAGCTCTTCAAAGTGCTTGGCAGAGTGTGTGAACACTATCCCCACTTACTAGATGATGAAATAAGGCACAAAGGTCAACTACCTTGCCCACAGTCACATAGAGAGTGAGTGGTAGAATTAGCAGAGCAGAATTCGGGGGTTTCAGTTCTCCAGTGTAACCATCACATCTCATTGCCACGATTCAAGTGCAACGCTTAAATGTTTCTGAGGAGCAAAAATGTGTACAGCACACAGTAAACAGGAGGGAAGATTCAGGGCCAGTTAAAAGTTTCAACCCAAACCAAATTAATTTGGAAGTCAGTAACTCATAATGCACTTCAGGGAATGATTACATAGAGAATTATACATTAACCTGCAGAGAGAAAGCTCATTAAACATAACAAATATGGTGTCAGCTTAGCAAAAAGTACTGGTTGTCTTAAGCTTGACAGGGGGTCAGGTATAATGTTAGGTTTGTCAGATAAATGGTACTTCACGACCAGCAGATGCCCTAAACATTGTTCTCCTACCAGCAAGGTGAACTTCTCTGGAGAGTCACACAGAAATGTAAAAAAGGGCTAAATATGTTCTCAGGAGGCAGAGATGTGTACAAAGCACAAAACCCTGCATTAACTGCTTGTGAGGTGTGCACTAAGTGGTAAAGAAATATCAATCCAGAAAAACAAAATACTCTAAAATAAATATGGTTAAGGAAACTGAGTCACCCATCACAATCACCAAGAAATGCATCTTTGGATAGCTTATCTTGCAAAAAAAAAAAAAAGAAAAAAATGTGACACATGTAATCCCTGCCTGGATGAGAAGCATTCTCTGGCCTAGCTCTCTGCTGACAAACAAGCATTTCAGAAAGCCTGTCCTTGGATAGGATGCTCATGAGATGACTCATTTACTGACAGAGGCTGCTGATGGGATTCAGAAGCAAGTACACTTTGATTCTGTTCTCCACCGACTTGATGGCTAGAGTGAGACTGCTGACTTGATTCCTGAGCCAGCTGCACATGCTGAGCTGGATGCGAAGATCCCGCCAAGTGGATTTGTTCATTTTGTCCTTGATGAGCATGGAGATGTTCTAGCGCTTCCTTGGAAAGAGTGATGACATGCATTTCTTCAGGTTGGGCAGCCTCTATTTGGTTTGCAATCACACTGATATTTTGGATTTGTTCTGCTTGCTCCTGCTGAGCTGAAAGCAAGAGGTTTTGCAGCTGCTGCGGCGGCTGCGCAAGGAGCGCAAGGTTCGCAGCCTGCTCTGTCGTCATGCTGGGGGCATTTTCTGCTGTCACAATACTGATGCCTTGATTGTGGCTGGGCACGAAGTTGATGTTGTGTACTGCATCTGTAACCAGCAGCTGAATTTCCTGCCCTCCCGAGGTGGCAAGTTGGTACTGCTGCAGCTGGAGAATGTTTCTTACTTCTTCTGGATGAGCGTTGGTGTTTGAGGCGGCACTGGCTTCCTGAAACTGCTTTTCCTTGCTGTGAATTTTCAGATGAGATTTCAGGTTGTCCAGACGAGCAAATTGCAAATTACATTCTGGGCAGGCAAAAGGCTTTTTGCCTGTGTGTAAGATACAGTGTCTTCTCTTAGCACTGGAATCAGAGAAGGACTTTCCACATATATCACAAGAATATGGCTTTTCTCCTCTGCAAAAATAAAATATTAAAATATTCACTTTGACAATGCTGCTTTCTGAAACTTATTCTGTAATAAAATACTTAAATGATTACATTGTTTTTCTGAATTGTAAGCACTTAAAGGGTAGTATCATTTAAAAAATCCTCTATTTGACCTCCAGATTATTTCTATTTGACTTCACAAACTGTATAACTAGTATATACTCCAGAGCTACAGAGATAACTGCCTTCCTCTCATAAAACCAGAGGCACAAGCTCCATGCTGCTATACGTTGACAAGAGTGCAACAACCTTGCACAATTCTAAGCAATGACCATTTTGAGAACATTCATTAACAGAGTGAGCATAAAACCAGGAAGTGTCCAAATCCTAACTCGCTGTGTCAAAAGGACAAGAAATGTTAATGGAAATGTTTCTTAGACAACAGTTCTCCAATGATTTAAAATCTAACCTGTCTTTATGCAATGCAATGTACTGACAGGGGTAAAAGACAACTACTGCTATTAGAGCTCACAGAGTAACAGGACAATGCTCCAATAACCTTGATACACCATGGTTACTGTTCTGCTGTCAAACAAAACTTACAGTAAAATTTTCACAAAAAACAATATAGCAGTAAGTTCATTGTCAGTGAACAGACACAAAACACCAAAGAAGACTCTTACATTATCTTGGAATTTGAGTATTTAGGACTTCAGTACTTTCCACTACCAATCTTTTCCTTACATAGATTAAGAAAAAATGTCAAGTTTTTAACAGTCATTCAAAATGCAAACAAGTCTTGATCACTCTATAATTAAACAAGCACTACATACTAATTATAAAATCAGAAGTTACATTTTAAAAATAATGTAATGAAAATAAGACATACTTTACCTGTGAATTCTAATATGAGTCTGAAGTGAAGTTTTAGCTGTAAATGATTTGCCACAAATCTCACAAGTGAAGGGCTTCTCACCTATCAAAAATAAATGTAATTTCACTTTTTAAATAACACTTTTCATCAATACATTAAAACATTTTGCATTTTATCATACACAGTAGCAAGTGTGCACTGTTAGCTCTTCATGCTTCTGCCATGGGTCAGCAGATATCCAAAACGGAACGAACTATCAAAATGAGGGTATAACATTTTAAATGTACACCTCCAGCATTTTTCCCCTTTGAAGATGAAGAATTAGGTGATCCAAGCCCCCAAAGCAACAAAAAGCTGTACCTATGGCACAGATGTGGGTGTTCCACATGAACAGAAATGCTTCAAAAAGGCTGTCCCTGAACCCTGGCATTAATGGTAGGTCCACATGCAGCACCAGGCAGACGAGTAAGCCCAAACTTTCAAAGCTGGAAACGGAATCCATAACCTTAACAACTTGCCTGGCTTTCTATAAGGTTCCATTACACTAGGCCTATGATATTTTAGGAACACCAGTTAGAAAAAAATTGAATTATTGTGCGTTAAATAAAATATGAGTTTGTTTGAAAATTTTTTGTTTATTTGTTGGGGGATTTTTTAGTGCATTTGGAATTCTGATGTCTAATTGAGTAGAAGCAGAGAGGCCAAATTAGATCATAAGAAGGTTCACAAGAAACAGATACTACCCAACCAAAGCGAATCCTAATTCACACCATAACAAATCCTTGTAGCACTGAGGTTCTTTAAGACACCATACACAAGAATCCAGATCACCGCTGTGGTAATTCACACCATCAAACCACACCAAACCCAGGGATTGGGCAGCAGTCAGTTTCCAAGGAAGCTTCCCATTTCGCATAGAACTGCAATGCTTACCAGCTTTCATGTGGCTTTGGAGGGCATGGATAAAGGATGAGAGAACAAAAAACATTTGTCAGAAGGGACCTCTGGTCATCCAGTCCCAGCTTGCTACTGAAAACAGGAATAACTTTCCAAGCAGACTGTATTATTATGACACAGTGTGACCAAACTGCTGCCAAAGAAGAACAGTTGTATCTATATTAACACCTGTCCCCCAAATGCCTTGGAATTTTACTTTGCTTTCGAGATGAGACAGATCAATTATTTCTACATAATTAATACTGGTATCTTGCCTGTCTTTTCTAGAAGCAAAATATATTGCAAGCCAGTTTCTGCTAAAAATCAGCTTAGCTTATATTTTTTCCAATTTACCTTGCTAGTAAACTTCTTCTCATCTTCCACCCCAAACTCATTTCTCAGTTCATTTAGAGAGCTCTATCAGCTTCAGATATAAAACTCTGGTGCATGTCAACACTGTGCTCTCCTCAATACAAATTACAGGTTAACACTATTCTGGATAACCAAAAACTACCAGAAGCACAGATTTTGACCTCAGCCTATCCCAGAAAATTTAAATATTTTTCACTTAGAAAAGAGGAGGAAATGAACGAGATAAAGTATGCTTGAGACTGAGTTATGTATTACAACTGCAAGTGACACACTTAAGAATAATTTGATTTTGTGAGGAAACAATTGCCACTATTTCTAGTTACTTTAAAAGACAAAATTAATCACGTTACCTTATGAACTTACCCTTCAAAGGAAAGTATTTTATGAAGTTTTTGCCTTGTTATTATGAGAGGATAGATCAACATTTTTATCTCAGTTATCCAGTGATTCATTACCAGCTTGCCCTTTAAATCTCTTAAAACACCCTCTGACGCACTTGCATTAAATCAGCCTGTCTCCTCTGAACATCTGGTTTATTACAGCACAGTAAAAGCTAAATGAAAATAATTATTTTTCTGGCAACAGCACTTTTCATAAGCACCCACTTCTCACAGACAGAAGTGTCCAACTTATTAAGGACACACACTTTCTGTTACTTGTCAGCTCACTGCAAGCCCAATACATGCTGGATACTTCTCTCCTGACAAACTGAATTCTCAAGTCCAGGATTCTATCACAGGAAAATTAACTGACACTTTCTGCAACAGAATTTATAAAACTGGGAAAAAAAGCCCTCTTCCTGTAATAGGCACTGCTTCTGTGCTGCTGTAACACAAGCTTTTTTATGCTCCTGCATTCTTGATGTCAAATCTCTTCATTAACAACACAGGCATCATTACGTACAAATAGAGCAGAAGTTCATTCCACAAAGGCAAGTGTAATTTGCTAACATTGTTTTGTCCATGTAACTTTAAGAAAAAACAAACCACAAACCCCACAAAACCCAAGGTACAACATTACCTGTATGTGTTCTTAGATGCTTCTTTAGCTGAGCTGCATCCATGAATTTGCGATGACACTGGTTACATTCCGGCAGTGAACGGCCTTGTCGCAATAACAAAAAAAGTGTCAGTGCCTAAGTGATCCCCTGTATCTCTTCACTGATCTTTGTTAAAGCACTTTCCTGTAAAATAACCACTTTGATATAATTCAGAGATAAAACAAAAGGTGATTCACTGCCTCCTCCCTATCCTATCAGACTCCTATTTCTCAATTTAGTATTAACACAGGAAAAGAGGGGACTGACACCTGCTCCTGCCCAAAAACACCTTCTCTTGAAGCTTTGTAAATTCTGATTTTCTCCACTACTTCCTCTGTGTGTATCTCCATCCCATTCCAGAAGTGAGAAGAGAACTTTCTAAAGCTTGTATGTCCTTACTAGTCCAAAGTATTGGGCAACAACAATGTAATTTGCACACCAGGCAGCAGACACAATTATTTACACAATCCCCAGCTTCTATGTAGCATGGACAACAGGGCTAAAATAATCACGTTGTATGTCAAATATATTATCATAAGACAGACCCTTTTTCAATTACAGTAATTTCACGATTATAAGCCACACCTTTTTCAGTGAAGAATCCAGCCTACTACCTACCCCAGTAGTGCAGCTTATATTCAGGTGTGGCTTATCTATGGACAAATCCCAGAAGTGAGAGCTGGCCAGGGAGGGTGCCTGGGGCTGCCTTTAAAGGCTTTGCTGGTCTATGAAAACTGTTGCAACTTGAGCACCTGACACCAAACCCCTCGGCTGGTTTGATTGTGTTACTAATTTGTTACTTTGTTACACATGGATCATCACTTAAAAAAAAAAAAAAAAAAAGGGGCTTCTATTCAGGTGTGGCTTATAATTGTGAAATTACTGTAAATACTTTCCTACACATTCCATTTACTATACACCATTACGCTTTTTTCACCCTATCCACTGTTATACCAAGATAGGCCACATCAAGGTAGCAGAGACTAAGTACATCACTGAGGAAGAACTTTCAGCCTAAGTCAATCTTTAGGAAGACAAATCATCATGGACTGTAAACCAGGTCCTCAATCCAAACTTGTTATACCTGTGTGTAGTCGATAGTGGCTCTTGAGCTGTCTCTTTTGGCTGAAGTATTTCCCACATTGATCGCAGGTAAAAGCCTTCTGCCCTGTAGAGAAAATTACTTATTAAAATATAGGCCACATCCAAAGCAACTGTAAGGAAATAAATAAAATACACAAGCCAGCTCTGAGGAGCCAATTCAGTTTTAATTTGCCTCAACCATGGTTGTCAGAGGCACATGGGGGAGCGGTTGCACATGTGCCATGTTCAGGAAGCAGCTAGGAGATGAAGGAAAGCCATCAGCAAGGGAACACAGAAGACACTGTACCCCAGAGACACTCTCTGATCAGATGGCAAAAGGTCTCTAGCAATGGACTGCAGTGGGATATTGGACTGGGCTAATGATCTCCTGTCAGCAAGCGGAGCTTTGGGAAGGCATGAAAAGTAACTGCATCACAAGCTCCTGGGATTTTTGAACCTGCTTTTTGAGTTGAGCTTTTGGCTTGGAGCTTTTTTGAGACTGGGCTTTTCCTTTCAAGGCTTGGTGATTTGAGGGACTTTTTGAAACTTGCTTGAGTCGGGGCTTTTTGAGTCTTACCCTTTTTGCCCTGTCCCCAGCCTGCCTTTTGGCTCTCCTGCTCTCGCTGGCTCTTGCTCGATCTTGCATCTGTCCTGCCTTTCTGTTTCATTGACCAACTCCCTGTCTGCTTTGTCCCAGTGTTCCTGAGCCCCCTTCATCCAACCCCACCCGCCTCTGAGCCAGCCCACTGCTGCAATTCTCACCAGGACTTTGTCCAGGGCTCTGGGCCTCCTGCCTGAGCATTCCCTCCCCTCATGTCTGGCTGCCCATCACTGCAGGAGCCGTGCACAGGCAAGCAGCATGCACAGCCCTGCCATGTGAACATCCATGGCACTCCCTGACTTCTGGTGGTGAAGCCCTCTTTTTCTCTCTGTCTCTGCTCTCTCCCTCGCATTCCTTTCCCATTTTTCTTCCTCTTGTTCTGTCTTTTCCAGCTCTCTTTAGTAGAATAACTCCTTTTCATTTTGTTTTTCGTTACCAATAAATGGCTCTCGGACACAATCTTTGTCTCATTTGACATTATTTCATTCCTGACATCCATTTTTAAACGTACTCCTCACAATTTCCCTCAGCAGCATACACAAGATGGATCAGAAGTACTCTTTTTTCAGACAGGAAAATTCTTGCAGCAGAGAGCAGAGAGCTACATTTACCTGAATGTAGGTTCATGTGCTCCAGAAGAGAATGCTTTGTTGTGAGAGCCTTACTGCAAATGGTACATGTGTACGGCCGTTCCCCAGTGTGCATCCGCTCGTGGACTTGAAGAGAATGCTTCTGGGAAAAGCCTTTGCCACACTCACTGCATTTAAAAGGGCGCTCCCCTGAAAGCAAAAGACAACATTTTTAGGCACAGATGTATCATTTCTCACTAGATATTCTAAGCTGATAGTGAGATGCACTGCAATGTTGTAGCTACTGAAAAAATTATCTTGATTAATGATAAAGAGAAAAGCTTCACACAGGAATGAAATAATTCTTTAGCTATTGCCATATAATCCAGTGCTTAAACAATTAAATTATTAATTACACTGAAATCTAGGTGAGACATAAAGATTCTGAGATCTGCTGACAAGAGTAAAAAGCAAACACAGAACACATTGTAATTCAGATCAGCATGCTATTTTGGACATTCTTGCTGTAGTCAACAACCAGCACTTCAACAGTCACTTGTATCTGGCAACATCACTAAACCTAACCCAAAAGCAGCAGTCTCTGAAGGCCTACCTGTATGACTTCGCTGGTGAATAGCCAAGAAGTGATTATGCTTAAATACTTTGCCACAGTCTTTACAGCGAGCCTCAGAACCCGCACGTTTTCTTTTTCCATCAGTTCTCTTTGCCAGTCCTTTCTCATCCTCATCCCCAAGAAGTTTGTAATCTCTCAATTTGATTGATCTTCTTATTCTCCGTTTGCTGTAACGGCTCTGAATGCTCTGTATTCCTTCAGATTTAGGATCATAGTTTTCATCTTTCTCGGCTGACAGATCAACAGCAGCCTCTGAGCCACAAGCAGGTTCAGTTCCTTCTCCATCTTTCCTCACTGAAGCCTGTTCACTGGCTACTGTTTCTTCTACTTCAGTGTCTTTTGTCATATAATTTTGCTCGTTTTGCATGGAGTTGTTCTCTCTCAGCTGCCCATCTTCGGCAGAATTTGCTCCTGATTCTTCTTCTTCTTCTTCTTGGACAACCTTGATTTTCCTTGGTCGCCCCCGTTTTCGCTTTGGTGGCTCATCACTTTTCCTGTCACTTGCAATGACAGAGGCTCCAATTTCAGCTGGCAATGCACTATCTGGGCTGCGGCTTTCCAGATAGTCTGTGCAGGCCCATACCAAGTCAGTCACTTTCAGCAGCTGTGCAGTAGCCAGGATTTGTTCTGTGCTATTCTCACTGGCACAGAGACAACCAGTGTAGATAAATTCTAGCAGAACTCCAAAGGTGTCTGCAACCATTCCCTCCAACATGTAAATTGACTGCCCTATTTCATCCTCATTTACAAACATCATTGAGAAGTACTCACTGCTGGCAGCCAGCAAAGCTTTATGGGCTCTGAATTGCACATTCTCCACTATGAGAGTAATGTCACAAAGAAAATCCTTTTTTCTTTGCTCCTCAAAATTGGCTAGAATGGTATCTTTGTGAGCTTTGGAGTAGATGATCAGTTTCTCAGAATGATCAGTTGTTTTTGCCATTTTAATTATGAATATTAAAGAAGGTGCCTAGAAAAACAGAATAGCTTTAGTAAAGAATTATTTTAATTATAAGACCCAAGTATCATTTGTTATATCACTAACAGAGTTCAAGTTTCTGAAGCAGTTCTGAATCCTCTGAACTTCTGAAAAATCAACACTATTGCTGACATGGAATTTCTTCAAAAAGTATTATTAAATCCTATAAAAAGGCTACAGATAGTTTTTTAGATCAGAATTACTGCCTTTCTTATTTTTTGATGTACTGTGAACTCTATATTGTCTAAAATATTGCTATCCTAGCTTCTGAAACTAAAACAGAGAGAAACAACTCCTTGGTCACAGCTCCTTAGTACAGTATTTGCTTTGCATGGTAGCATGGTAACTACAAAAGTGGCTTCTATGAGAAGCTACCAGAAGCTTCCCCAATGTCTTACAGACCCAATTGCAGCCAGCTCCAAGATGGACCCACTGCTGGCCAAGCCTGAGCCCATCAGCTCATGTTGTATCGCCTCTGGGATAACAGATTTAATAAGGGGGAAAGAAATGTGCACAACTGCAGCTGGAAAGAGGAGTAAGAATATGTGGGAACAGCAGCCCTGCAGACACCAAGGTCAGTGGAGGAGATGGGGGAGGAGGTACTCCAGGTACCAGAGCAGAGATTCTCCCACAGACCATGGTGAGGCAGGATGCTCCCCTGCAGCCCATGGAGGTCCATGGTGGAGCACAGATCCACCTGCAGATCTAGGAGGAGCCCACACCAAGGTAGGTGGATGCCTGAAAGAGGCTGGGAGCCTGTGGGAAGCCTGTGCTGGGGCAGGCTCCTAGCAGGACCTATGGCCTTATGGAGAGAGGAGCACACACTAAAATGGGTTTGCTGGCAGGACTTGTGACCCTGTAGGAGACCCAGGCTGGAGCAGACTATTCCTGAAGGACTGTACCTCTGAAAGGGATCCAAGCAGGAACATTTTGTGAAGAACTGCAGCTTATGGGAAGGACTCAGGCTAAAGTGCTTTATGGAATGAGTGTCTCCTGTGGGAGAGACCCCACACTGGAGCGAGTGAAGAGTGAGGAGTCAAAGGAGAATCAAAGACAATGTGTGACAACCTCATTGCAGCCCCCATTCTTCATCCCCCTGTACTGCTGGAGAGAGGAAGTAGAGAAAACTGTGACTAAAGCTGAGCCTGGAAAGAAGGGAGAGGTGGGGTGAGTTGTTTAAAGATTTGGGTTTATTTCTCATATCTGACAGTGATCCCATTGACAATAGAGTAATTTCCTCAAGTCAAGTCTGTTTTGCCTGTGAGTGATCGCTCTCTGTCCTTATCTCAACCCATAAGCTTCTCTTACATTCTCTGTTCCCTGTCCACCTGAGGAGAGGAGTGATGGAGCAGGTCTGATGGCCACTGGTATCCAGCCAGAACCAACCCACCATGCTGGAAACAAAAAGGTCAACTGCAGTTTGATCAGTACATTTCACTCAAGGATAAGGCTAGGAAATCCTGTAATAAATGATAAAACTGGTATCAGTGTGGCAGGACTTCATGACTTCTTTTACTCCCATCTAGCCTTCTGAAAATGTCTCTTTTTTAACACTTTAACATTACCAAGCTTTAGCCTAAGAAGGTAGGCAATACAAACACAGTCAGCGTTTGCACAGAAACAGCAGTGTTTTGAAGGGTTCTGTCTAGTAAAAGGTTCATGACAGTATCTATTAACAATCAATTTGATTTGCTAAGCTTCTTCAATAGTAAATTTGCAAAAATTAATAACAAAGAAGGAAAAAATACAGCAATTTCAGAAGAATCCACCAAATATTATGGAAGAGATATGCCCAAAGTGCCCTATCTACAAAGCTCAGCTAAACCAAAGATAAACGAGATTAGCCAGCTGTTATATCCTAATTTATACAAGTGTCATATTAAGCACATAAATTTGCATATTTGCATTTAGTTACTGCAACAGTTTCAATCATCTGAACAAATGCTCCATGAAACAGCAAATGCTACCTACAGATGATACCTAAATGCTACTAAGGTGGTGAAAAAGGGATTCTTTAGCCCTAATAATCTACCAAATAGCTCACAACGGAGTCAAATTGCTTTATCTGGGAGCTTTAATTTCTGGGTCATGTGAGCCTGATGTTTGTTGCTGGAGGACCTTAAAGCACAGCTGCTGGTGTGACCCAATCTGCCTTATCGCGTATTACAAGAATTCCTGGACGGCTGCTGCCAACTGTGCCTGCAGGCATCCCCTAACATCCACACGTGTCCCAGACAAAATAATGGGTGAGTTCTGATCACAGGAACGACCGCACAGGAGGTCACAGCATTAGTATTTTGACTGCAAAATCCAAACCACGCGCCTTGCCCAAAAACCCCATTAACAGAATGAGGCTGTGCTCCAGCAGAAGGCCCCACGCTGCCAGCAGTGCGGCTGGATACACACTCCGGTCCAGCCCTTCAAAGGCTCAGGAGCTCCCGGGAGATCACCCCGGGGGGCAGCGCACGGCCCGGGGCTGGGCCTCGACACGAGCACTCCCAAGGGCACCGTGCGGGTCGCCGCCCCCCGCGCGCCATGCGAGCCCTTCGGGCCGCCCCTCAAGGGAAGGCCGCTCGTCCCACGCGGGGCAGGAGCAGGAGCAGGGGGCGGGCGCTGCCCCGCCAGAGCCGCGGCCCCGGAGCACCCGGCGCGGCTGCCGCCCGCCCGGCCCCAGCACTCACCGCTCGCCGCCGCCGCTGCACTTCCGGGCCGGGGCTGACACCGCGCCTGCGCTGCCGCGATCCGCGCAGCACGGGTGGGGCTTGGAGCTACAAAATCACTGAACAGCCTCGGTGGGAAGGGGTTCGCATTCATCCAGTTCCCGCTCCCGGCTCTGCCCAGGACAGCCCCCAAAATCACACCATGTACCAGAGAGCGTCGACAAACGCTTCTTGAACTGTGCCAGGCTTCGTGCTGTGACCACTTCCCTGGGGAGTCTGTTCTAGTGCCCAACCACCCTCTAGGTGAAAAAGCTTTTCCTAATACTTAAACTAATCCTCCCCTAGCACAACTTCAGGCCATTCCCTCTTCGGGTCCTCCTCTTTCCCTCACAAGCTTGTGGCAGACTCCTGTCTCCTCCAGGCTGAACAGACCAAGTGACCTCAGCTGCTCCTCACACAGCTTCCCCTCAAGGCCCTTCACTGTTGTCATAGCCTTCCTTTGGACGCTCTCTAATAGTTTATATCTCTCTAGTTCAGACAAAATATTTTATTTCTAAGATTTCATGGCTAAAAAACTGGCCTGAGAACGTGTGATGCTCGCAGGCCATGTTGCAGCCATGCTGGTGCCTGGTGGCAACACTCCATGTGTTAATCAGTGGAAATACAGGGTTCACACAGAAGTGGGGCGGGTGCCTTTCAGGGAAAGGAAAGTCTGCAGCTTGTCATCAAAGCCAAGGGGCCGATCTCTTGGTTCCTTATATGGGCCCTTCATGACAGTCCCCAGGTAGGGGAGGAGTTGGCAGTGCTCCACGAACTGCAACAGCTTCTTCCTGTACATCTGCCGCACCGGCTCCGAGCTCCGGGGGTTGTGTGCTGCAAGAATTTAGGCAGCATGTTAGTGTCCCCTATAAACTCTATGGAATTATCTTACAGACATTTTCAAAGGGATCAAGCCTACTTCTGTTAGTGTTACCCGTGGTACAGATAAACACTTTGACTGTTGGTGCCAAGCCAAAAAAGATCAAGACTGGTATTTTAGAAAGTTCTTGACTCCAAAAGGTCATAATAATCAGAAGGATCAGGCTTTTGTTTAAGAAGACACAACAAACATGCCCAGCTGCTGTCAACTTCCCATTTCTCAGACTGTAGGATACTGGTGAAACTCCGGGCAGTGACAAATTTGGGTAGTGTGGCACACAACCTGAAGTGGCACATCCTGGGGATAGCCCGTGTCTGGTATGGCTAGTGCTGGGCCACTGTGTCCTTGGTACAGGTGTTCAATGAATTAAATGCTTTGCCCATAAGGTGGGCTACCTTGTCATACAAGGAAATCAGGTTTGATAAGCAGGACTGTGACCAACATGGCTTCATGAGAGAAAAGTCCTGCTTATCAAACCTGATTTCCTTGTATGACAAAGTAATAATCCACCTAGTTGACCAAGAGACGAGCTGATGTAATCTCCTCTAATTTCAGTAAAGCTTTCAATACTTTCTTTCACAGTATCCTTCTGGACAAAATGTCAGGCTCACAGCTGGATGAGCACATCAT
>VRYO01002297.1:56812454-56831318 GCA_009812075.1 Sialia sialis | reverse complement strand
CAGTATTGCTCCAGAAATAGCAATATAGCAGAGCTGCAAAAAAGGACATTGAAATCATGAAAGCTGGCACTAGTTAAGCTGATTGCAAACTACTAAAGATTATGACCTGCGACTGGTATCTTTAGCTGAAAAAAACCCAAACAGAAATTCTAAAAGCTAGCAAGTATGAACACTAATTTGCTGTCTATATTGTATCAGAGGACTTATGTCATTTATACAATTATTTTTACAGCATGCTATTTTATAAACTACCTTTTAGATGGAAGGAGACAAAAAGCAGAGCAGTTTCTTTCACACTTAGGAATGGAAACTTTGGCTTAAGACTGCCGACTTCATGCAGAGCTTTTATTAGAGAAGTTGCTAGTCCCTAAAGAAAAAAAAGAGGTTTAAAAGACCATTACAGAAATGTTGAACAATGCCTTATTCTATTGTAACAGAGATCTAACAATACAGGACAATACTATAAGTTGGTGAATAGTAAGAGAAAACAAATTAGCATAAGATCTGGAGGGCTGTGACCATCAATAATTTTTTTTTATTTATTCACGTGTCAAAGTGTAACAAACTACTCTTAAATTTTTCCAGGTAAGCTTGTGTCTATGCTGGTATTAAAAGTCAATCAAAAAAGATATGAGTCAGAAAATCTATCACATAATACTGCAGCTTATTATACCCCTTTGACAGTATTGTCTTTTTTCCCTTAACACTACAAACATCTAGTATTTTAAAGCTTTAAAAAATTGGTCTCAATTGTAAGTAAAAAATTAAATTTTAATATAATCTTCTTAATAAATATAAGACTCAAATGCATTAATTTTTTTTTTTAACTGAGTGGGATACTCTATATATCACAAAATCATGTCTTAAAATAGAAAAGCAAAAACTGGCCTGTTCAAGGTATCCAGGCAAAGGAAGTGTAGTTAGTAGCATTGGCTCTTTTTTTGGAGGGAGTTTATGGGGAAGCTTCAGATTCCAGTACTTTTCTGGTAACCTAACCAGATAAAAAGTAAGCACTTATAATATGTATTAACAGTGACATGACTGAAGATTAAAATGCAGGTAGTATATTCACCTCATAAACTTCTCAAGTTTTTCTTCACTTTCAAAAATATATACTTTTTCTTGATATTTTGCTGCATACTCAATGTTGCCAGGCACCAAAGCTTCATATCTGAAAAGATAGAGCAAGAATTGTCATTCACAGAAAATGTAAAACATAATTTGTGTCGTGTAAATTTATGAGCTACTGGTTGCCTTCTGGTAATTTAGCAAGTGTAGCAACAAAAGGGATAACACAGAATTGGCTATTATTGTTCTCCTCTGAAGAGAAATTCTTGCACACTGAGGAAATCGTGTGACTTTATGGTGGAGCTATATGGATCTCTTACAAAAATTTTAATAGCTATTTCTGCATCTACTAGAGATTGAGGATACTTCTTTGAACCTTTGAAGGGTTATGATAGAGAGAATTCAAATTATATCTGTCAATCTTCATCATGAAAGACACCAAACTAACACAGATTCTTGTAGAACCTTTAGCCATATAAATATTAAAAGGTGATTTTATCTTGATTTCCAAAGCCACAATTGCAATGTAGATAATTTCAATTGCTTTTCCTGTCCAAACCCTGAACAGCATTAAAATATACTTTAAAAATATTTCCTCATTGATATAGGACACATAGTCTGTAATTCAGATTATGAGAACTCTAGTGACATACCTCTGTTTTCCATCTAGGTAAGTGACTGGGCAGTATCCCTGCATTTCAGGCTTTACAGGGAATAAGGCCTTCACTTCTGTTGCAGTCAGTTTCTTTGGTAGCATATGTGAGGGTGGGAGAGGGTGAGATGCCAGTGATGATACATAAACCTCTGGTCTGCTCAAGAATTTCTGTAGAAAAAGCAATGTTTTTTATTATGAAAGAAGCACCATAGGACTGTTAGTCAAACTCCAGAGGACTGGCTCACACAATTTAGATACCTATTTTTTCTACAATGCAACAGTGTGTTGGCATTGCTGTTGCTCTCAGGTAATTTGTTTTCCAACCTACTCTCAGTTGAAGTAGTCAGTATACAGCCACCATCCATCACTATCTACTGCTATCTTAAGCGACTTTCTAACCCAGTCTCCCCACAACAGACAGGGAAAGGAGAAAGTTACTGTTTTCAAATTAATGTTTGATCTGTGACAATTTTTAAGACAAGCTAGTGTAATGGTGTCTGAGAGTATTTTGTCTGCCTATACATTTGATAGCAGAAGTATGCAGAACAAAAGCTTGAATACTAACAGTAGTGGTCTGACTGAAGTTGCATATTACCTATTTTTGTATGGAATCAGAGAATCTAAGCAACAATGTTCCCTCTTCCCATAATCCCCTCCTTTTGACCTGCTTTTTGACACGCACTTCCAGTTCTTCCTGTGAAGCCATTCTGTAATAGTACCCTTGAAATTCTGCAGCAAATTCCAGTGAGGGGGTTACAGAACAGTCAATCAGTTCCCCTTTCTCTGCAAGACTGACAGGACAGTAGTGTCCACACTTCCCCAGATGATTCTGCAGTTCGTTGGAAGTGATACATAAATCAGCAATGCTGGCTGCTTTTTCTGTAAATGAAAGCAATTAATGATAATGTTTTATTTATGAGAGACATAGAAACATCAAACAATTCTACTCAGGAATGCTACAGTCTAGAAGGTAATTAATAATTTGAAAATTATATGAAATAATGAGAACTAAAACAGCAATTTGATAATAAAATGAAGTTATAACTCATTTTACCAATTAATTTAAGTAACACTTTTGTAGCATTTAAGAAATGTTATCATTATTAATGATGTGGGATACTCTGCATGCTCAGCTTATTAGTCTATTCTTCTTATTTAGGATTTATTGTTTCACTCCTTTGTGTTACTAAGGGACATTTCAGCTATTATTTTATTTCTTTACATTGATGAAAAAGAGTACAAGTTGTAATGAAAGCCTCCCCTTTATTCATCCATATCTTGCAAATATTACATTCTGTCTGGAGGAAATATATTCAAAATATTGAATAAAATGTCATTTCAAACCCAAATTATTTTAAAATTGGGCTTTTTCAAACTTGATGTGTAAAAGTTAAGTGTATTTTAATATTTTTTTGTTGTGACTCCAATTTTTAAGATGGGTGCAGACACAAAGCTGTAAAAGTTAAACCCAAAAGGTGGATACAAGATGAGGAAGTATATTTGCCCTTCAGAGGAATTCTAGTTAAATAGCACAGACATGCTTAAAAAGCATATTTAATCCTGACCAGTGCTGACACAGAAAAAGTCAAGTGGGAACTGTGCCATTTTAGAATAAAGTGGTCTTCTTCCCGAAGCACAGAAATTAATTCAGATGGAATATTTAAGCTTATTTCTAGATTCTAAATTAACATCTTCCCTCTCCCTCTCTCTTCCTTTACTAACACTAAAGTGAAGCTGCAAGTTAGAGTTCCCCTTGTACCTTTGGGGTACTCTGCGATTTACCACCCAGTGTTGCCAGATCTACTATGAACCAGGGACTCTGACTTCCTTTAGCAGATTTCTGTTACCCTGTTCTTTGGAGGATGGCCTCTGACTGCCCTGTAGTTGGCTTTGTCTTCACTCTTTTCAAGAGATCTCTTAAAAGATCTCTGCAGATGAGACTGAAGAATTTAAGAATATGTATGTGCCCAAGAATTAGCCTCATCCAAAGAAAAGTGAAGTTTTCATGCACATAGTACACTGCAGCTTTTTTAAGAAACAAATATTCTGGGAAAGTTAGTTTTTCTTTTACCTTCTTTTCTTCTTTCCAGGTATATCTGAACTTTTTTAACAGCTGCCTGAACTTCCTGCAGAATGGTGTTCCAGACCTTCCATTTGCTATTACTGGCATCAATCACACACCAGTTCTGATGTTCCTTCATATAATAAGTTCTAATATCATCAATGTGCTGTCTATAGTAGGAATTTTTAATAGCTAGAATCTGTGGGCTGTCATGTTCAGGATAGAAAGATCTAAAGACAATGAAAAATAACAGTGATTTAAATGTGAAGATTAGAAAATTTGATTGAATTTCAAGTGTAAATTCTAGAGTTCACTTCAAGTTCTTTTTTACAAAATTTTGCTTATTTGACACTGTAGAACATAGTTGAGAAGTACAAGTTTCTTATTATGAATACTACCAGCTACATGGGAAAAGCAGTGTACTTACGATCAGACAATGCTGTTCAACAGTGAAGAACAAAACTTTTTCTGTTTATGTCCCAAATACAACTCAATAATTATTTGCAAAGGATTTGGAATGTATCAACACGTATTACCTGACAGACACTACAAATACACCATTAAATGGTACCTTGATATTGCACACTTGGTTTGTACTTAGGCCTATGAAATATGATTAGTTTAAAATGAAGTTTAAAGTAAGTACTTTCAAAAACACATAATTGATTTAATTTTTTGCAATACAAATTATCCTTAGTCTTTTGGTAAACAATTTTAACTGATTACTTAATAAAAAGAAAGTGACAAAAAGAGAAGGACAAAATGAAAGAGGCATGCAATAATGCTCCAAGCTACCTGGAACTTCTTAGAAAAACTTCCTCTAATGAGAAACAGGTTCTTACACAATTTAATTTTAAGGTGAATGGTCTGTTCTTTTTCATTCTCTATCTGCTTATAAACTACTTACTGTTCTTCCTCAAAAACAACCAACAGCTCTTGAAACAGAGTATTTATCTTCCCAGAAAAACAAAGAAGGGAATGAACCGAATTGAAAGGCTTAGAACTTCTAGATTCTGTACATTATTAAATATGCATTATTTCTGTATTTTTAAAGGAACTCTAATTAAGTTTTTAAAAGAGAGATTATTGGATGAAGTATCAACATATTTTCTGATAATAATTGATGAAAAATAAATTTCAGCAGCAGAGAGAAATGGTAACATTTCTGATGTACAGTTTCATAAAACCAGCTAAACTAAGCAGTGGGTGCACAGCATGGCACATTTGTAATCTCAGTCATGCAATAGAGGGCCAGAGCATGCCCCAAACACTTTACATCCAAGTTTCTGGTCTATGGAAATCAAAGCATTAGAAAGAAGAGAGACTGGTTCCCATATTTTTCGTATGTGGAGTTCAGAGACAGCTGAGTTACACTCCAAGTTATATACAACATCTGAGTACAGCACTGAGGCACATCAATAGAGATATTACAATATTGTGTAGAAAACTGAAAAAATTCTATCAGGGAATATCACTACCGGCTTGTGCTTTCCTTATCCAACAGCGCTCTTCTGAACACTTCCGTTGTATCCATAGCTAATTCAAAGATTTTCACTGGAATTATCTTAGTTGATTCCAAGAGATTGACGTGGTTTCTTGTTAGAGGATATCCATCAATTACAACTCTGCACACAAACAGAAACAGAGAAATAGTTTTCATAAGAAGTGAGTTTCCAATCAACCAGTAAGCCTGTGTATAATTCTCGTACATTTTCCATGGAGACAAAAGTCTACATCCATGCCATGAAGTCATCACTGCTCTCACTTGATAGCCACAGTTTTTACTCCTAAGAATTTATGACCAAATTTTAAAAATTCAAGTAGGTAGAAGAAGAAATAGTAATGAGAAAAGGAAATGTTAAAGGGCATGTGGATGGCTGTGACTTATAAAAATGGTGTACTTTAAAATTCTGACACATCAATCATTCAGAAACATATTTTTAACTATAAGAAGTCTCCATATGGATTGGGAGGAGCAGTTTTTAAAGTGGTAAGTAAAATAATTTACTACAGTATTTGCAGAGTTTTTAAAATCACATTGAAGAAGAAATGCTTTTCACATATCAGGCAATACTGGAACCAAATGTACTGAAACAATATTCCAGGATTTAAATGAAAGAAAAGCTGAAAGAATTCTGATCTTAAGCACAAATAATTTTCAACGATTATTGTAGAATTGCTTTTCTCTGTAACAGTTCTCCTTTTTGGGGAGAGAAGCTGAGTTTCATGACATACTGATGAAAAAGCTTTTTAAGTCTGCCCAGTTTCAAAGATGTTTCAGTGGTGGAGAAAGAGCCTAGGATCATATATGAATGAGGTGGAAAGACTCATTGGTTTCAGTTCCTCCTTAATAACTTCAGTTGTTAAGAAAACCAGAAAAAATAAACTTTAGTACTGAACCAGCCTGCATGATTAAAGAGAATCAGGTATGTCCAAGCTGGTTCTGGAGTTGGTATAAGAGAGACCAAATGGCAGTTCTCAAAAGAGAGTAGAAGATACTGACTTATTGACTGAAAAAATTAACTGTCATAAAGTATATTACTTGGATTTACTGGAATGTATGTACTTGAAAATTCCAGAAAATTATGCTTCGGTCTCACTTCCCAGAGCAGTTGTAAAAAAATCTCCTTTTGTACAGATTATTTTCTTAATGCAGAAACCACTGATGTGTTTTAATGAAACTGTTTTACATGAGAATCCATGTCTGTGAAGGGACTGGCATGTCTTGAAGAAACCCCAAAATCCCCAAGAAGACTCTTACCCAGTGGCATTATCCACGTTATTTAGCAGAGCCACATCTAGAGCCTGGATGGCCAATTCATCAGGTACGGTGAGTCCTTGGAGAAGGTGTGACTGTACCTTAAGTGCCAACTGGCTCTCTGGCTGGTTGTTTATCACAAACTGGATGGCATCTCCTAAGGATAGGTGCAGGAACCCATAAACACTTGCAAGTCTCTGGGCAACTGCAAAATATTTTGATTTCAAGTCACAACTTTTAAGGTAAGCAACATCACATTTGCACAGGGCATGCTTACACTATTCAATTTATCGCAAACCTCAGCAGATATAGTCAATATTATTAGAGTGTGTTAGAAAATACGCCTCTATTGCTGCTTCTCTTACAGAATAGCCCATCAATTACATAATTTATCCAGGAAATGGGAAATATGGCAAAATTTTCATCCTAAACATGAGCTAATTTGAAGCCTCTTTTCTTCCTAACATCCTATTCTAATTAATAACTATGGTTCAAAATTAATTTACTCCTCCAGTTAAAGGCAGAAGCGTGTGGATTGACACAGTCATGGAGGAGGAAGGGGAGGGGAGAAGGATGGAAATCTTGGGGGATTTTTAATCTAGAAATTTGGAAACAGACTGGGGAGTGGGGAGTTTGGAGTCCTCATCCTTGATCCTAGGACTATTTCTCCATTTTACATTAGCTTACTGAAAAAAGTAAGTAACAATTAGAAAATAATAATAAATAGAAGTAGTATAAATAGTGCAAGTCCAGTTTTTCTAAGTGCAAGTCCAGGTCACTAACATCTTAAGGACCTGGGATAAAATTCAGTTGTACAATGCATAAATACCAGACTGTCAAATAAGACACTAGAGAGTGTAACTAAAAGAATTTGTGCCCAGCAAGAAAAGCAGGAAGACCAACAATATTAATGGCTTATGATTTTTTAATAACAGTAAGGACAGATACAACTTCAGTCATTAAAAAATGATGTTTTGTTTTTTTTAACAGATAACCACTCATACCTGTAGTCTTTCCAGATTTTGGAAGTCCCACAATTGCAATCTTTACTGGCATAGATGGCTTAGGTTTTGGCTGACAAATATATTTGATGGGATTTGTCATAAATGTTTCTTTATTTTCTTTACTTGAAAAGAAATAAATATATTGTCGATGGATGACTGGAAAGACTGCCTGTATTTGCTGTGGCTTGATCACATCTCCTTGGCTTAACTGTATAACATACAAAATGAGAATCAGTTCATTAGGTCCAGAGAAGTGGCTTTATAGGCAGGCAGAGGAATACCAACCGTATGAGACAAAGCATTCTGAAATTTGCACACATGGACGTAATATTTTGTTCAAATCTAAGAAACTTCTATACCTACACTTCTTGTTCAAAAAGATGAAATAAACATTGAAGACAGAAAAATACTTGCTATTTCCAGTAGGTGGTACCATAACACTTTATGTTTGTCAAGATAGTGTAGTCAGAGAAGATTAACATAATAGTTTTGAATTTTCAAAGAATAAAGAGAATTTTATTCCTCAGTGAATTAAACTCATCTGCTTGCCTGCCAACAGAAAGTACACTAAGAATATTGTATTCACCAGAAGTCGTATACAAATGAAGATGTAAAAAGATAATCAATACTTACACTATGGTCAAGTGTAAAACCACAACAAGATAAGCTGAAAAAGTTCTTGGAAAAATATATGCACTGTTGATGAAATCTTTTCATACACATCAGACAGCCCACTAAAAAGTCTCCAGTGTTGATGAATCATTGACATGTAAGAGGTATAATTGGCAGAAATAGTCATTGAAGTAATGCCAGATTAATTCCTTGCCCTACTCTTCTCTATGGAAAAACTTAGTCATGTCCCTGTTGCAGCCCCTCTTGGAAGAAACTATCTTAAAGTGTCAATAAGAGATGCTTTAAAACAAAATGTAGAAAAATATTATGTAGGAAAAAATTGCCCAGATCAGATGGCATTCACCTTACTATTTTGAAGGGACTCAGAAGTGTAATTCTGAGTAATGTGTAACACTGACCTTCATTCAACCAAAAAAGGAAGGTGGAGAAAATAATAATTTTTAAAAAACTTTTTTCCTCCAGTGTAGAACCTGGCAAAAATAGTCCAGTAAATCTGACTCTGTACTGAGCAAACGGAAATACATTAAGGAAAAAAGCCCAGTAGTTACATGCATACATAACAAATAATGGGGAAGAGCCAATTCAGCTTCTTGTCAAGGAAAATCATACCTCACAAATCTATTACTATTCTTTGAAGGAGTCAGTAAGGTTGGTCTGGTTATTAGAGCTAGAGATGGGGCTGTTCTACTGTGTGGCATTGTCCTGCCAGACTTCTCATATCCTTAGGTTCCTATACCTGCATCAAGTTATTTCAGGGTGCTTGCCCTCAATTTATGGGATTTCATGAGTCTGTTCTACTGCATTCCTGCTTCCATTCTTCACTCAGCTCATAATGTTTATTCTCTGCTTATCTAATCAGTTGCAAAACTATTTCCCCTCCCGCCCAAATTTAATCTCAATGTAACTGGCATATACTCAATCTGCCTCTCCACCCCAAAACTTCCAGTCTGTAATCAATTTTATAATTTCTATTATTATCCTAAAATGCCCTCAAAATGATCTTATTTCCCTTTCATTTTTATCAGCTTGTACATTTTCACTGTACATTTTCACTCTTATTTTAGCCAATGGTTTCCTATGACTTCTTTCTTCTAACTAAACTGTACTTTTTGGTTAGTAAAAAGCACTATATAGAACAGTGCAATGAAGTGGAGAAATGGAATACAAAAATGTAGTGAAATGTGATACAACAAAGTGCAAGGACTAGGTTGTAGAGACTAATTGCAATTGAACACATAAACTGTGGTTCAGTATTTGGAAATGACTAAGTGTAGACGTATCTACTTCTATTAGTATGTACCTAGATTATTAGATGCCAATTGATGCAGTCATGAAAAAGAATGAAGATTCTGATCCTAAGGTTAAAGAGAGACAAATGTGATCTGGAACAGGTGAAGACCCAACATGACGCTGTACAAAAGAGAGTAAAATGGTTTGATTAATTGGCATAGTAAAATGAAGGCTGAAGTATGTTTCCTTCAGGGCCTTTTTGATTTCTATATGTTTTTCATTGGACTCTTTTTTCAATTAATCTTCCTTTTTAATTTTTATTTACTCACAATCTAATCTGCTTTTATTACTAGCATTAAAACAAAAGAATTACGTACCTTCGAACTTGGGGATAATGATGAGTACTTTTTGACCTCAACTTTCAAAATCTCTAGTAAAATATCATGGAAATAGATTTGTTGCTCTTCAAAAATGACAAGAAAGAATTATTACTAATGAATGAAGTACATCTAACATTTTTTCCCACTACTGGATTTGGTGGGCAGTTGTGTGTGTGGCTTATTAGAAATTCACACTCTGAATCCTTTCAGTTTTTCTCACTACTACTGGAAGGTTTAAAGACCTTCTCTTTTGTCCTGTGTTTTGTGTATCACTAAGAGTTACACATTTCTTTCTCATTCAATATCACCTTTAAACATGTCACCAAAGATAGTGTAACAAATTCTACTAAATGCGTGTCAGCCTTAAATTAGCTGCAACACTGAAAAGATCAACAACTTTTATTATTAATGCTTGCTGTGTTTTGTGTATATTCAGTGGTGTAATTTTGATTCAGTACTGTAGTTTTCATTAAATATTCCTGGTATTAGTTGCTACTGTCTGATAACATCTTGTTAATGTGAAATACATTTTTTAAAAGTATCAACTCTCTTGAAAACATTCTTCAGCCATTTAAGAAGATTACCTTGACTGGATCCCACTGACCAAAAGAACTTTGTAATTTATATGAGAAAACTAGCATCTTCTGTGCAAGTGGCAAAGGTATTGGATAGCATTTCTCAAAAATGCTCCTCCTGTTCTCCACTAGAGATTTCAGCTTGCTGTATATTTGGTAGCACACAACGTGAGGTTTCCGTCCTCCATTGATCTCAACTAGTGGTATTAAAAACTTTTCAAGTTCTTCCTGTTATGAAAACATAATAAAGTATTAGACTCATAAACACAATCAGATCTTTAATAAAGACTGAAGGCAAGATTTTCTGTGAACTATCAAGTATTTCCTGAGCGTGTTCTCAGTCAACAAAAATCAGTGAAGTTAATGGGAATTGGTCTTCTTGCCCACTGAGTTTAAACTTCTATATTTGGTGTCACACTGCTGTAATATTGTATTATTATCTGGTTTTGTAAACCTCTCTGGTCAGTGGATAGAGCTTCTTCTAAATCATGATCAGTTTATTTCTGAAGTGAGATACTTAGTAGATAATAAGCAAGTGTTACCATCTACCTACTGCCTTAGATGTGGCCTTCGCATTGCAGATACCTGGTGTTAGATCAGGTTACCTTGCCATAGAAAATTGCACTGATTTAAAGAAAATTATGTCACTAGGTGTGGAAATGGTGACAAACACCTGGTATCTTAACCGAGATCAGATTCTTTACATTTGGTTTCATCACCAGCAACTAGGAACTGTATTTAAAAATAGGGCTGTCTAGTGAACATTTTGCCTCAGAAGTTATTTTGAAATACTGTTCATACATTCGCAACTCTCTAGGTTGGTTGCTTGTGTCAACTGACCTATCAAAAATGACACCAAGACTGGATATGTCTACCCAAAAGCTTCTTTTTTTTTTCTTCTCTACTATATTAGTCATATAAATTACATACTCTTTAAAGTCTATACGTTCTCAGTACAGTCTTCATTTTGGTCGCATACCTAGATCATGAGTACAGGAGCACGATTATTTAGGCACTGTAATTTTTAAATGTGAAAAATAAATATGAAAATTCTTCTTCATGTGATCATATAATTTAACAAAATAAACAGTGGTATCAGTACCTGAACACTTTGCAACCTTTCTACTTCTGATTCAAACTTCTCTGAAATTTCACTTTCCATGCGCTCAACAGCATCTTGTTCATTTTCCTCCTCTTCTGGTTCTTCATCTTCTTCTTCTTCTGAAAACTCTTCTGCAAGTATAGCTTCAATATCTTCATCCTCCTCGTCCTCCTCAGTATCTTCATCATCACCCTTATTTGCTAAAGCCTATAAAGACAAAATACTTTTTTGCTTCATGTCTATGATACAGATATTTTGAAGGAACATATTGTATTCTAGTCTCTTTTTAAATTAAAAAAGCCAATAATTCAACAAAACCTCATTTTAGGATATCCTTTGTCATATGCAAAAATCTGGTAAAATCTAGAATCTTATTTCAGGAGAAAATGCAGCAGTATTGCATAGCACATACAGTGAAGCATTATACCAGTTCCAAGAGTATTTAAAAAACCTGAAGAGCTACACTGCAGTTTTGATAAGAGGAGTGTTTTTCATACATGGTATTTCAGTTTGAGAGGACTTTGCTATAAACAAGCATGTCTGATGAAAGTGTAGCTGACAGAATATCATAAGCAGTCAAGTAGTAAATGGATGCATTTATAAATATATTAGGTAATTGACTTTGAGCAGAAATCGTGGTACAGTCATATTCTGGATTAACCATGGATTTGACAGTGTTCTGAAAGGCACATGGCTAATTTCAATTAGTGGGGCTACTCTTATGCTTACAAATTACATATATTAAACACATCCATAAGTGAATTTCTTGAATTGAAGCACATATGGAGAATTCTTTTAAAATAGTTTTTAGTCTTCATGAATCCATAGTTTCTAAAGAAATTTAAACATAATATAAAATTAGCTTTGGAAGTCAAAGTTCCTCCCAGTCTATCATAATTTTACTGTTCTACCTTGATCTGAAGTCTGTGACTAAAAGCTCTAGAAATTTCTATGGTATCAATGCAAACACTTCTATTTTTAAAACTGTCTTATTAGCTTGTTTTCTTACCTCCTGCTTCTTTATTTGTTGCTCTGCTAAAAGTTCTTCCCTTCTTCTGGCAATCTTCTCCTTCTGTTAGTGAAAAAAAAGATGTAAAAAGACTTGGTACTTCCTAATAAAAGCTCCTCTCTGAAAATTGGGAATGTAACCTACAATTAACACCTTAAAATTCTGTTCCAGTTGGTTCTGATGTTAAAAAAGTACTACCTTGAATTTGAAATGTTGCTGACCAGATATACCTGTCTACTAGGCAAACATGTAAGTATATTTTAGAAAAACTAATTTAGCAATTTCTGAGATTGAGATTGGAGAAAAAAAACCCCCAGCATGATTCTTATCACACTGAAAATATAGTAATAGGTTACTGGTAAACTACTAGAAACCAGGGTTTCTATATTCATAGGTGGTTTCTTGTGGTGATTGGTAGTGAAGTCAGTCTATGGGAATTGCTGATCACCCCAACAGCACATGCTCAGGGAATCTGGGATGCAACAATACTACAGTGCATGAACTGTCTATTTGATTTTATTATCACCATATTCTCTCTCTCCATCAACTTGCCTTTTTTCCCTGACTTTCCAGGACTCCCATTTATCTGGCAGCATAGCTACTTCTCTTGGGCTGTGAGATGCCCAAACTCCTGCATGCATTAATTGCATAGAAGAGGAAAGGAGCCCTAAATTATTTTTGGTTTCTATGCTAAGCCTAGGAATGCTGTGGACGTGTAGGACTGTGTCTCCTGGCTCCAATATCTATTACTCTGTGTGCTCTTCACAGCTTTGGGAGTTTCAGAATCTCTGTTCAGACCTCTCCTGTAGAAACAACAACAACAAATGCCATAGGGCTGAAAACTTACCCTTTTTTTTCCTTTTAGTTCTTTCAACTTCTTTATATATTCCTTTTTTTTACGCCGTCTGTCTTTCCACTTTTTCAGACGTGGAGGAAGAAGACGGGCAAGAATGTCATCTTCTTCTACCTGAATATAAACTGCAACATCAGGATAGAGTCCTTGTTCTGACAAATATCTGGCTTCATCTGCAGTACGAGGGAAGCCATCCAGTATAAAGCCTATGGACCTAGTTGGAAAATAAGGTATTTATCATTACACAGTGCAACACAGTGAACATGTAATTATTTTGAAAAAACCCCACAAACGCTCCCATATTAAATACATACGTTAGGAGTAAAATTTTAAAAATACTTTCAGCTAGTATCTTTTGACAATGTAAAGCTGATATTTCACTGTGTATTTTAATTAGTATACTTACAAATTAATTTCTTCTGAGGTTTTAATGTGCTATGCTTAAGTATTTTTAAAGAACTTAAAGAAAACCAAAACTAATTGTGTCCTCAGACTTCCTTGTGTGACTTTGAAAACAATACTTCTTAGGCACTGGTCTCAAAAACTAGAAGGTGCCCCAAACATTTTTCTGCTAACAACTCTCAAAGAAAGCTGTGCCTGAAAATTTATGTTTCTTCTGTAGTCTAAGATGAGAAATTCGACACTCAGCATAACTTATATTTCTCTTCCTGCAGATGTTAAAAACAAGTCAGTTATACCTGGAAAGCTCTATGGCTTTTTGGAGCTCTTACAACTTCAAATTATGAGTAGTTATGTAAGGATGAATGTTGTGTTGCTAAGAAGCTAATATTTATATCTATTACTTTAAACTTTAATAGGATACATTGTAAAATTGCAGAAAACCACAGAAGCTAGAAGAAGTGGAAGTGGAGGGAAGAACAGGTAGCCCTGGTGAGGAAGAAGAGTTTGGTACAGTTTGGTAGCATAGTGTATTGTGATGTGATACAATACAATATAATCTAAAACAAGATAATATTACAACATTATGCATGGGCAATTTTTTGCCTTGGTGCATTCTTTTTTTCCTAGAATTGATCTCCCTGTTTTTACACTGTGAAGAGAACCATTGTCCCACATCTATAGTCAGGACAAAAATTATACAAAAATATAAAAGGTTTGTTTTCATAATTAAACTGTAAGCCTACAAAAACTACACAGCTATTCAGGAGATTTAATCCAATTCAGGTGTACCAAATACTTTTGTCCAATCCTGTGTGCAGCATATGAAACATGATATTACTGTCAAAATGTCAATTAAAATAGTACAAGAAAACCAAGACTGACAGGTAAGTCATTACTCATAAAAAGTACAAGAGCATTGAAATTATCTCTGCAATAGTTATTTACAATTGTGGACACAATGGATTATATAACTCCTAAAATTAATTAAAGAAAGAGAGAATCTAATTACAGTTACCGGAATGGCTCTTTCTTCCACCAGTCAAGAACAATCTTATCAAGGACTTCTGGAGGCAGTTCTGAATTATCCTCTAGATTTGCTTTGATTGCCTCTTCGTCATCAGTTAATCTCACTTCCTTTATGTAAGAAAAATCCACCAAAAATTAAAAAAAACCCCAAAAATCAAAATCAACCAACCAACTAACCAAAACCGGAAAGCACGCATCTACTTGACACGTTTATGGGTTTTGGCTTAGTAGGGTACTGTCTTCATTTGACTTAAACCAGCAGAAATAAACTCATTTTCCATACTGCATTGTATTACATTACAGATTTTAGGCAATTCCCTAAAATTAGGGCAATTGCTGCTGTATGAGTTTCAATGAAACCTAAAATCAAGCACAACTGTTAAGTATTTAATTATACATATGCTCAGTTCAGAGGAATAGAAACTGAAATGAACACAGTTTCTCCTAATTGTCTACAAGCAGCTTTCCACTTGGATATACATGTTCCCACCCTGGAAACCTGCACTACATCAGAATGTTTTTTCACTTTTTGAAAGCGACTATTATATTTGGATGGATGCCAAAATAATATGTTGAAGAAGGATATATAAGATTATTGGGTATAGGCAGAACAGATACCAGACAGATAGCATTGTTCTACACTATGTACTAGACAAGACATTTGACTAATCATTAGTATTAATGACTAGTCAAATACAGAGTATTCAAATACCAAGTCAAACTACTAAATTCTTGTGTAAAACTGTTGGGGTTTTTTTTTCCAGAATATGTATCTCTGTGAGATTGATGTAGTTGAAGATGCATTTCTTATAGAATGGCTTCCTGACACAGACTGTGGTAGAAAGTAATGAAAAGATGATTTATGTTGGTGGTTCTGGATTAGTTTACATAATTCATATATCAAGAATCAAAACATGTCTGATATCAAAAGGCCATATTTGAATAAGAATTCCTATGCCTGACATCTATTCTGATAATTTAGCCAAATGAACTTGAGAATATGCTGGAAGTTACAGCTCTAATGTAGTGTGTATGAGTATTATTTTCTCTAGTGCCTGACACAGTATATTTATTTAAAGAAGTCTATATGACAGAAGATGCCTAAGTAGACAAAGTGGTAGCCAGATTTTGTAACACAGAGGCATCTTGAAAGATATGTGTGAAGTGGGAGAAAACATTACAGCACATATAAAAATGTCTCACTGACATTACTGCTGCTAAAGAGAGGTAGGAATGGTGTTTGTATCTGATAAAAGAAAAGAAGGCTGAGATGTATATTCCAGGTAGAAAAAACAAAACATCCAACAGAGCAGTGATTTGAAAGACAATGTTGCCCCCCACACCTGTCAATGATGTGGCACTGTAACAACAAGGATGGTATCTTCTTGCTGAACTCCCCACAATGCATGGTATATTTTGGTTTGCCTTGTGGTTTTGCCTTGAACATTATAGCTGACCTTAAGCTTTGACAGATAAACTTCTACTGTCTTGTGCCAAAATGAAGGAGAATGATACGATGGAATTTAATAAAATTAAGGTAGTGGTGGGTCAGTGAAAAATAGGATAGTCAGACAGTCCAGTGTTATTCATATTCAGAGAAATGCCTGGGAACTCTACAACCTTAGAAATTACTCTCCAGAGCTTTGCACAGAGACCAATGAATGGGTTTCTAAACTGAACTGAAATTGTGTGAGCTGTGCTTAGGTCAAGCCATAGATGAAGCATTTTACAAGGACTATGAGAAAAAAAATACTGATGTAGAAGATTATTTCCCAGCAGATATAAAGATGACAAGAGGAAAATACTAACAGAAATACCTTGGTGTAAGACGTGTATTGATGCCAAAAAAATAAAAACTGAGTGAGAGCTAGCCATAACCATCAGTGCCAGGAACATTTGCCATAATTTTGGCTGTGATAACCAAATTGTAAACTAACTTCTCAAAAGATTCCCCTCTTTGACTTTGATGAAAACCTGGATTTTTGTTCTGACATCCATGATTTTGATCTGTACTCTGTGTTAAAGAATTTGCTTCCAAGATTACCTGCTCTCATATTATTTCATCAGAACACTACCTTCCAATCATCAGGGACCTGCTCCACTTCTCAAGATAGTAGAGTGGCCTTGAATGCACCTTTGGCAGCTCTATCAGCACCTGCAAGTGCACCCCACTGACCTGTGTATGTCCAGTTTACACAAATGATCCCAAATTTGATCCTATTCTGTTTTTGAGTAATATCATTTTTTACCCAGGCTTTCCTGTTAGACACAGAGCCCTCTAGGCCACAGATTAGACTATACTTGCAAAGACTATGTTTCAGTGTCAGACTTATATTTTCTAGATCTTTTACTGTTGTTGTACTGCATAAATTCTTCTTGCAACCCTTCAGAGCCCTCACTAGTTTCCACTTCCATTGGGCGCTCATCTTCCTAATATTGTGCGTGAGTGTTGTTTCTGCATGCCTCCTCCTCTGCAGCCTGCTGCCTCTCCTGCATGCTTCCTTAAATCCTGTAGTAGGAAGTGTTTGAAGAACTTTGATGAGTAGTAACTTGAGGGAACATGGAAGGTTCAGGAGCACACCCTAAAAAAAAATTCTTAAAATGTGATGCAGAAACTTATTTCTTCCTAATCTTTGAGCATCGGATAAATCCTTATTTCTATTGTGCAAAGGTCAATTTTCAGTTTTGTTATAGACATTTTTGAAAGAATCATATGCATTGAGACTTCTTCCCAAAATGAAGGCTTTTATCATATCCATTGCTATTTAAAGAACTCATTTGCATTAAAATTTAGTGGATATGTTTTCTCCCAGCAGATCACTGCCCAATAAAAGAAAATACTCTCCCTAATAAAAATTTATGTAGAAGTTTCTTCAGAGAAATTGTATTCTGTAAGAGATAGGGTTTAGAATGTGTATTTATAAGGATTTTAATCCAGTAGTCAATCTGATTAAGAAAAAGAACAAATTTTCTGAAAATTATAATTCATTAATTACAGTAATTTCACACTTATAAGCTGCACCTGGTTATAAGCTGCACTTCTGGGTTGTTGGAAAGTCCATGGGATTTGTCCATAAATAAGCCGCACCGGGTGATAAGCCGCACTCTTTTTTTTTTTTTTTCCCAGCGAGGATCCAGCTCCAGTCGGCCCCGCCCCAGCATGGCTCCAGCTGGTCCCGCCCCTGCCGCAGCGACAGCTCTGAGAGGGGCTGGTGCCCCCCTGCGGTGTCGCCTCCAGCCCTGCCCTGCTTCGGGCTGGCCCCCACCCCCCCAGTGGCAGCTCCGGCCCCGGCCCGCTTTGGACCAGCAAGGCTCTGGCCAGCCCCCCCGCCATGGCAGTGGCTCCAAGAGAGGCTGGACACCCCCGCCCTGGCTGCAGCTCCGAGAGGGGCTGGTTCCAACACCTTAGCGGCAGCTCTGGCTCTGCTCTGCCTCAAGCCAGCCCGCCCTGCACTTCCAGGTTGGAATTTCAACTGAATTTGTCCATATATGAGCCGCATTGGGTGAAAAGCCGCATTTCCAGGGTTGGCTTGAAAATTCAGTCAAAAAGGTGTGGCTTCTAAGTGTGAAATTACTGCAGTCTGTGTCATGAGCATACAGCTATTTGAAACAGTCTTTTAGCTAAGCTACAAGGCATATTTTATGCTATCCAAGAGTTGTTTTATTCTTCTGGTTTGAAACTGCTGCCAACAGGCAAAGAAACACTAAAACCCAGGTTAAGAAACCTATTGCACAGAAAAAAATACTAGCTTACACAGTTATTAATGCTGAATATTTCTGATGTTTTATGAGAGATGATCACACTAAAGGATGGGTAGAGGCATTCTATCTGTTTGCTCCAAGAGAGTGCAAAGAGCACAGCTGGGGAACATTTTTTGAAGTCCTGTGCAATTGGAACACATCCCTTGACTGAATCTGCATATTACAAAAACTTAAAGGAAACCATACCTTCCCATTATTATTCTGACCGTGACCTTTTTTTCCCCTCAGTTGGTCTTCCATTGGGCATTTAGCATCTATATCTACTATTTAGGAAAAACTTGTATATAAATCTTGAAAATGTTTCGAAGAATGTTTGTGATATGTATAAAACCTTTTCAAGGACTA
>VRYO01002297.1:56766084-56811454 GCA_009812075.1 Sialia sialis | reverse complement strand
CCATATCTTTGCCTGAGAGCCCCTTAATTTCAAAATTATAATAAGTTGGAGGGATGGGGTTTAATTCTCCATTTCAAAGAGAGGCTCCTGCCTTTCTTAGCAGATACCTGTCCTCCAAATGAGGACACGTGCCGAGCCCTGCTGAGCCCCGTGCGAGCCGCAGCGTCCCCCTTGCTGAGCCCCGCGTGGTTCAGCTTGCACATCACACTTCTGGGTTGGCAAATTTCCGAACTTTGTCCATATATAAGGTGCACCAGCCTATAAGGCGCACTACCAGGTTCAGACCAAAATTTTAGTCAAAAGAGTGCACCTTATACACGTGAAATTACTGTAATTTCCAAATTTCATCAAGCATTCAATTTAAAATAATTTTACAATTTTTATGATTTTATAGGAAATTCTTATTCTTGTTTGAAAACGGTTATTTTGTGTATGGATGTATAAAAGATTATTGTTACCTGTTCGATTTTTTCTTCTTCAGTTTTAGTTATGGTCTCAGAGAAGTCTTCCAGTTCCTCTGGTATTTTATAGTCATCTTCACGATCTTCATCAAAAGAGGGCCCAACCTTCCTTTTAGTTTTGGGTAAAATCAATTCCTGTAGATATTCTTCAAATTGAATATGGAAAATACCAAATTTGTCTGCTATCAGTCGTGCACAAGTACTTTTACCTGCTCCATGAATCCCAAGTAAACACACCCGTAAGGGAGGAGCCTGTAGAAAAAAGTGGAATATTCTGTAACATTTTGGAGTGCTCAGTGCACCCACTCCCTACTGCTATTCACTTCAAAAAAATATTATAAAAAAACTGTCATAAACTTTTGTACTTTATTTTTTCCAGACTTTCTGTTGCTGTTATAACTTAACTACCTGCCCTCTTGAAACATCCAACAAATCCACTGCCCTACTATCAACAGGTAAAAATGAAACTTCATTAGTCAAGTCTGGTAAATCTTGCGTTCTTTTACCCTTTTTCAAGTTACAAAAAACCCCCCAAACCCCCAATATGTGTCATTTGTTAAACACATTTTAAGATTATTGAAAGCCTTTATAATCTTCTCTTTTCTGCTGTATTTGCATCATTAATTCAATGTGTTAATTCAAGTTGACATTAAAAATCACTAGGGAAGCCATGTATTTTATTTGCTTCAAGGACTTGCTGGATGTATTGTTATATAGAAAAAAATCAGCCATAGCAAACAAATCTTAATGGGAATGTAAAATAGTTGTTTTAATCTGTTATTATCTGCTTAAAATAATTCTTTAATATTCTCACTTGTAGTGGTTCATTGTGAGCCACATACTCCTCAGGGTTCTTCAAAAATTTATCTCTGTACTCAGAAGTTGAAAAGTAATAAATCTTTTCTTTATATTTAGCTGCATATTCCTGGAGTCCAGGGTAGAGGACAAAATTCTCTTTCAGACTGACTGGACAAAAGTGTTTTGTGTCTCCCATGTGCCTTTTCTTTTGCTTAATTGTTTCTTCATCCTGAAAATAAGAACATTTTAAAGAACTCTAAGAATTCTGGAGTTTACTTAGATTGAGTAGATCAAGTTAAATAATGCCAAATGCATTAACTGAGAATTATATAAGGATGGTATTCTCAAAACAGTTAGACTCTTAAAAGTGTGTATTTTCACAGACTTAATTCCAGCATACAGAGTCAGAAAACAAATCATCAAAGAGAATTACTAAGAAAAAAGTTAAATTCAAAATATCATGAATATCATAGTTAGCCATTGAGGACCAAAATTAGGGTAGAAGTATCTATGATACAATCTTTTACTATTGTGCTCTTGAAACTAATTTTCTGTTTAAATGTAGACCTCTTCAGAAAATACAATGAGAGCTGGTGTTATGAAGTCAGATTACTTATCTAGTAAAGTTAATTTCTAAAAAATCTATTCATTACTGCTCTAGTACAGTCTATGGATATTCTGTACTGTTAAATGTGGGGATGGGAATCTTCCAATATAGGACAAAGACAGAAAGCTAGACCTCTAATTTCATTAAAGTGGGTGTGTGAAAATTATCAATAGCTGAAATGGAACAGGACTCTGCATATTCTGATGTTTACATGATGGCTCATGGAATCATTGTTAGCTGACAGAAATCAAAGTTCACATTTGTTTCTTTAATAAGACCTCTCCTTGCCATCTGGCAAAACTAGGTAAAGTCATTCTCTCTACTAGCATGGGGGCATTTGAGCTTCTTGCTGTAGTAAAACTACTATCAGCAACAACACAGAAATGTAGTGAAAGTGTTCTTGAAGGACATGCTAATATTTGTTCTGTAAGAAGGATCAAAAAAATCAGTATCAAGCAAAATATGACTTCTCTGAGGTTATGTTCAAACTGAAAATAAAGGAGTTAAAATAAGAGCATAAAGAGATAAAATTGGCGTGCTTACTTCTTCCTCTTCTTCCCCTTCCTCTTCTTCTTCTTCACCTTCCTCTTCATCTTTCTCTTCTTCTTCCTCATTTTCCTCTTCAGCAGCCAGATCTTGTGCTTCCTCCTCTAAGTCTTCATCAGATAATTCCCAGCCATAATATCTAAAAGGTTCTGAAAAGGTTAGGTTATTTTGGTTTTTTTTTTTGTTTCAATAGTTATCCTTTGGCTATACCAGAATATATTCTCTTTGTCCATAAAAGTAAGCACATACATGGAAGAATATGCCAACTACATTTTGCATTTCTTCTACTCACAAAACAAAATGTTTTCCCCAGATGTGGAAATTAGTATATTGCCTCCTCCAAAAACAGAAATTCTACAGGTTGTTTTTGGTTGAAATAAATTGGTTTTTACAATGGGAACTTGTATTACAAAAGTATTATACAAGCACATGCAGATAGTACCATTACTGTTTGCAACAGGTTTTTCTTCCCCATTACTTGTTAGGAAGAATTGCCATTCAAATTTTAGTTTTATTATAGAGCCAGCATAATTGATGTTTTGGTTAATAAAACACTTCATTTGTAGTGATAATGGGAAAGCGTAGTATTAGTTATCCAGTGCTCAAAATTCTGCAAGACCACACAAACGAAATGTAATTTGCCAAAGAAATATTAATTTTAAAAAACTTTATGTAGAATTCAGTCTTGAAATACAGTCTATACAGGTGGTTAGGAGACAATATTACACACTCTGAAAGTCTCACTAACCCAATAAATATTGTACATTAGTGAACCTTCACTATCTGTCCATTTCTCAAACCAGTATCCTGGCATGCACAGATAAAATAAGTAACTTTGGAAATGTACTTTCAGATTTTTTAGGGAGATATTATGCACCTATTTGCACAGTCATATTATTTATATATATGTATACATACATATACATATATACATATATATAAAATATATATATTTGCCCCACTCTCAGATGTCTGAAAGGCTGCTGCTGTGCTTTTCAGCTGACCCAGAGAACATAGTATGACCCTCTTCATATTAGCAATATCAAACTGAGTATAACCTACTTCCTAATATGCTTATCACATGAGTATCCAAAATCCCTCTTGATAGTTTAAGTGCCAATCATATACACAATATTACTTACTTTCCATAACCAGCACAATTTGATTAAGCAGACTTTCTGGTGTTTGCTCAGCAATCTCTAAAAGAACAACCTGAACTTGAGATGAATTCTTGATTTCTGATTGCACTTTTTTCCAATCCTTCATGAAAAGTTCAATCTTCGCTTTAATTGTTTTCATTTCTTCTGTATCTGGAATACCATCCTCTGCTAACACAGGTTGCGTGATTTCTGAAAATCAAATCATGTAAAATGCTCCTCTAAAATGTCTTACATTGAAAAAACTATCATTATGCTTTAGGACTATTTTTATATTGCACAAATATGGTGGCATACTTTTTAATGCTTCTTCCTCCCCATAACTAGGAATTATTATATTAGTAGTTTACAAAGACACTTTGTAAACTCCCAGTTTAATTATGTTGATGCTCTACACACTGAGGCTTCTCCAGGAAAATAAATGAGGTCAAATTGCTGAACTATATTTGCATATGGTTATTTAAATCAGCACTCAAAATAAATATGACTCTTTCTGCAAAGAAATATAATACAGAATACATTAATCTAAAAGTTAAGATTTAATGATGAATAGCTTTTGACAGTCTTTCCATAAAATTATGCCTCATGACAGTGTAGGAAAAAATTTATTGAACAAATAAATGAAAATAAAGTTTAAAAATCTTAGCATGATTTCCCTCTGTAAATACTGGAACTGGGAAACTCTCAGAGGAAATTCTGGCTTTAATGAAGCCATGTCTGCGCACAATCACTTGTTAAGTAATTAAGAGAGAGAGAATACTTTGATCTCTTAAGAAACATGCAGAAATTTGTAGCGTCTGTTGTTTAAGGTCAGTCCAAGCCTGTTTCCTAACTGTCTCATGGAAAGCAGGCAGAAGTTAGAGACTGAAAGGATGCCTTAATATAAATAAAAACATCACAGGTACTCCACATTGCAAACATAACAAAACCATACCAAATGTATTGTCATACTCTGTGAGCAAATAAACAAGGGGTTAGTTTCTTCCAGCACAACTTCTTGCTGAAGAAGATAGATGGAATTAAGAACTTGACGGTGACAGCTGATGTTAAATTTAAAACTTGATATTGACAACAGATATTTTGACATTGACACATTAAAACTGCAATTACTATCCATTCATACATTGTTAGACCCTGAAAGTCCAGAGACAAAGTCCTATCTCAGCTAGAAGATGATACCCAAGTGCGTATAAGACACCACAAAGACCTTGTCACTGGCAGCAGCAATGTGCTGTTGCTGCTGTTCCTATCCTTTGCATTCATATAATTTTCAACTCTGATGGTCTTCTTTTTCTTGTCAAGTTTTCTTCTGTGTTCTGTTAATAAATGATGTCATCTAATAGACAGAAAAGCAGTTGAGAGCACTGACTGAAATGATCTGATATTACTTTAAGTTTGCTGGGACTTAGAGCATATGGTGTGGTTTTCTTCTTGCCAGAAATAAAGATACAAGAAAAGGTTTTATCAGTGAATGGAATGATTTTCTATTTCACCAAAATTTTCCCCTTATCTTGTTGTTCCTGTTTTGTTTTTAGTTTGAAAGAGCAAGAACAGATTTTGACACAAATAACAACATGCTCAGCCTTTTTCAATGAACTTCTACTATTATTTTACATTAAAAAAGACCATTACTACTGTTCTTCCTTATGTAACTTCCTGCATGAACAAAGGAGCGGTATTACTGAAAATGAAAGTCTTTTGTAATGCCTTGTATGTAAAAAGCTTTCACTTCTTTCTCAAAAATACAAAAGTTAAAAACATTAAAGCCCCAATGCTTTATGGTCACTCTCTGCCATTAAGCAGGCCAATGTTTGCTCTGTCAAATTGCAACACCCTAACATTCATTTTGGGTTTGTCCCAGTCTGAAAAATCCAAACAATTTTTCTAGGTTATGAAGGGTTAGATTGCCCTGTTACAATTTTCTTCATTAAGAAAACACATATCCTTCCAGAACCAAGTATCTCTAAATCTCCCCTTGTTGACTGTTGAAGAAATTTGCAAATGACACATTTAATTTTCCAAAACAGAGCCAAAAGGCAAAAAGTGTATAATGTAGCCGGATTTCAGTGATTAGGTACCAGTAAGGTTTGGCAGGAAACAGATTGAAACTTAATGGTCAGAGTGGAAATGCTGCCTAATTTTTGTGTAATATTCGACCAACTAAAGCATCACCTCAAAAGCACCCCAAAGTACCAGTATCAGCTGTGATATGTGAGTGCCTTCAGAACGAGGAACATTTCTAACACACTTTGTTTTGAAACTCCTTCAAGGCCTGCTAAGGTCGGTCCCTTGCTAGTTTGCTACCTGTGCCTATTTCTACAACCCTTTAGTCCATACATGAAATCAGGCACTTTAGAGGTAGCACGAGAGTTTTGGGTACTGCAATGTCTACATCTTCTTAAGGGTCTGTGTCACAATGTGTAGCCTTCTAGAAATACGCTAAATTTCTAAATACTTAGATGCTTTTAATAAATTTATTATTTTATTTTTGAGGTTGAAATTTTTTATTCTCTCAATACCACCATTTACCTGAACTGTATACAAATTAACTGAGGTTTGAAGCCAGTTGGGCTCTCCATAGCAATTCATGTGCAGGCTCAGGGTCCGGAGGGCACCCCCAGGCCTGGGTGTCTCCACCCAACCCCTGGAGCTCACCCCACCTGCCCACAGCTCAGCACCCTTGTCAGCCCTCAGGGCTGTCAGCCCCAGCTCCAGCAAGGTAAACTGCAAAACTAATAACAAATAAGCATTTTGACAAATTTCTGTGATCTTTTATAACAACCAATACTTAATGCATCTCCTCCCCCGCCTTCTTTTTTTTTTAGTTTTGAACAACAAAATTAGACCTGACACCTTAGTGGCTAACCTTCCCCTAACATAAATCAAAGTGGAAAAGGGCATATCATTAAGGACAAGCACCTTGCAGATTTCAAATAGATCTTGAATTAAAAGTAATGTTTTCCCTTGAAAAGGCTTACAAACACTTGCATTTTACTAAACTAGACATTCATTCTATATATGTAATTACATATACCCTGCAATGACATTTTTGCCTCTTGCCATGATTCTAAATAGGAACGTATACCTTTTCATGTACATTAAAAGATGTTGTCCAAATGGTACCATTAACTATGTTGCATTCTGCAGTGATATGTTCTAAATGAGGCAGAGATTTAGCCAGATAAAACCTGCTTAAATTTGGGCAGCTCTAATGCAATATGTAATGATGACTCCCTTAGGAACACAGATTTTAAGAAAAGAAGGAAAGGATACATTAATAACTGGGTTACACTAGGTGCTGCTGGCACATGTTATCCCTGGCACAGTCACATTGCAGAAATCACATGCGCTGCCTTGTGAACCACAGCCCTATTCACAGCAGTAACACATGAAAGATGGGATGAGGGCTGGCTGGATCCAGCTTTCAACAGATCATCTTTCAGTCCAGCCCTTTAAAAACCTCTCAGTTCTCAGTAGGTCATAGCTTTGGAAATATACATGCAGAACAAGAGACTTAAATGAGTATTTTGCATCATTATCTCATAATTTGAGACAGAATATTGAACATGGCAATGAATCCACTTAATAGAGTAGTTCACATGACCTTATCTCCGATGCACTTACAATTCATGTTACCTCTCCTGACAGGCCATATTTAGCAAAGGATGGAACAGCATGTTTTCCAGCTTTGTTTTGCTACTTTAGATACATAATTCCAACAGAATATCTCAGTCCAGAAGGTTTTGTTGCTTCAGGAAACATATGCAGCAGCAATTATTGCATACTTACAGAACTTTTAAATAGATTATCCAGGTCTAAGTTAACTGCAGAAACTTTCCCCTGGAAAGAGGGGAGAAGTAATAAAAGAAAAGAGATTTACATTCTCAGTGAAATGAGATAGACCAAAAATCAGACAACCCAAACCTCATTTGTTTTTGCTTCAGGTATTTGAACCTTATTAGGACAAAAATGTTGCCTCCTTGACATTTAGTTTGTCTCAGTAACCAAGTAAGACAGCTGTACCTTTGTCATTAGATATAAATTATAATAACTCTGCTCACAGAGCTTATTTATGGTGAGAAGATTTTTTTTTTTTAAATTAAAAACATAGTCAAGAAAAATACATAAAAAGACAGCAGTGGTTTAAAAATAAATTATATAAAAATGCGAACAACTTTCTCTTCAAGGAGGTGGCCTTCTACCTAACAGTACAGCTCTTAATTTAATTTCCTTATCAGAGTGGTGATAGGAAACAATCTTCCCCAGCCATAAATCTTAGGCTTTTGCAGGTAATGCCTATATGCCAATCTCTCGTATTCTTTTGCTCTGCATCTTCTGTGCTTTTACTGAGCATAGTTACCATAGAGACAAACAATCCTCGAAGGCTTTCTGCCCCCACATTCACTAACTGAATTGTTGGGGAAAGAAAACCTTGAATATCTAAGTATCTGTGACTTTTTCTTCCCTCAGTCCATTTGCAACATCAAAAAAGATGAAAAAGTCATTCTTTTCTCCCCATTGAAACACAGCCAAAGCTGACACAGACACACCAGAAGCCAGCATGCCTTCTTCATTAGAGCTTAACTATCAAAATAAACGGAAAGGCAAAATATATGGTAACAGTGACACTTTCATTTCTCAGAACTGTTCTGTATTTCATTATGAATATATTTTCAGTTGTCTTTTTAAAACAGACTGTAGTTTGTTAATACACTCTTCTCATTTCTTACTTATAAATACACACTGCCAAATAATCTTCAGTATGTTACAGTGAAATGTACTCAATAAACAAGCTTATATTTTATGTACTAATGTTTTTATTTGGAAAGACAACTTTGGCTTACAGATAAAGCTGATTCATTCTAGTGCATAAAAACATGCATATTTAACAACTTTCTATCAAAATAAAATGGTTTCTATTTTATTTATGATTTGTTCTTTAAAATATTCTAAAAATTCTAGCAGATAAAAACTAAAATATATATTTTAAAAACTAAAGCAGACCATCTCCATTAAAGATGAGTTGCCTTCAAAGGGCTTTGTGAGAGAAAGCTGTTCCAAGGTTTCATATATCTTTTCATTAGCTTATGGTTCTATTCCATTTACAAGACTGTTACTGGATAGGGTCAAGGAGGACAGATAGACAGACATCAAGTGAAGTAAATTAAGAGAATGTCCTTTCTTTTATTATGTTCAGAAAGTGACAAGAGCTTTCAGAAAGACTGATAGCGCTAATCATAGGCTTTTGTTCTTTTTTTCTGCAAAACACGGCATAGTTGCTCTCCACCAATATTCCTTAGTCTTTATTTATCTGAATGAGAGACTAAAAGAATTTAAGAACTGAAGGTATTTGCAATTTGATTGAGGAAGTTGTTTCTAACCTTTCTGTTTTCAAATTTTGAAATTTCTCTGCTTAAAATGCTGGGATTACAGGTATTAAAATGCAATTATCACATCTGATTTATGAAGGACAGCAGAAAGTGGCTTTGAAGATCATGCAGCTTTGCTCCAAGACTGAACAAACTGTGAAGGTAATATCACTAGAGCCTGCTTTGAAGTTTGCAGTACAAGTAATTTGCAATCTCTCATCTCCAGTTTAATAAACTGTCCTTGTCCAAACCTCTCTCACTGAAAAGACTCCAGTTAAAGGTAGGGGAAAACACAAATCAGGATGCAAGTTGGACAAGAATAAAAAGGAAATATATTTAGAGGCTGTAGGACTGAGCACACATCATCTGCCTGGCAAATGTTATAATTACAATTGATTCCAAAAAGTATTTATCTTCAAGGACTAAATAGGAAATGCACTAACATGAACAGCTTTAATTCTTTTTTGCTGTTGTTTCAAATATCTTACTGAATTTAACATGATGATAAAAATAAAACAGCGAGAACATAGAATAAAAGCCAAAGAGAAGGGCTTTGATTCAACCATCCACCATCTGTAATGAGATAGGAGATCAATATTAAAGAGTTGAGATTCAATAGTAAAGATTTTATAACTAATACTGATCTTAACAGCCATGAAAGTACAAGCATGAGAGGTGATATCTGGAATTATCAGCCCAGCTACTGATTTATTTTTGCCAAGAACTTCTGCTCAAATAGCAAGAGCAGCACAAACACATCAGCCTGAGCTACTGAGACATAAGGATGTGCGCTCCAGTTGAGTTTGCTATGGAAAGGAAGCAATCTCTGGCAGAAATGTGGCAGGAAAAGAATATGCCAAGTGTTACTTTGAGAAGATTGGAATGAACCCAAAGATGTGCTTGAAGCTGAGAACTCCTCTACAACAGCTGAAACATAGTCTCATGAATTGATACAGCTGTCTCCTAGTATAAATACAACCATGCTCATGCAAAGCTTCTGCAAAAATGCTTAAATAAAGTAAAAACTTCCTGAAAAAAACCCTTAGAATAATTGTGTCAAAGGACATGAAAAAAATATATGAGACTATAATTTTCAGCTAGACATTACAAGCAAGAGTTACCACATAAATTGATTTCTATCTTTAGCAGACATTTCAGCACTGAACTTAGCTTCTTAACTCACTTAAATACATTTGTTAGATTTATGTGAGGTCTCCTTCTCCAATTACTTTTACTCTCATTAAGACACATACCTTGTTCATTACTGGAACCATTTTTTCCTTTTAAACACAGACAGTATTATTATAAACTTGAATATGATCAATGCTGAAGCAGTCTCAGATTCTACTGATATTAAAAAATTGTGTTTATTAAAATGTGCATATATTTGAATAGAACTGTTTCAGTTGGAAGGGACATACAATGATCATCTACTGCTCATCAACGGAGCAATTCATGGCTGATAAAAAGTTAAAGCCTGTTATTAGTGGCATTTCCTAAATGTTTCTTAAATGCAGTCAGGTTTGGGGCATCAATCACATCTCTAGGAATTCTGTTCTGGTGTTTGACCACATTCTTGGTAAAGAAACACTTCCTGATGCCCAATCGAAGCTTCTCCTGGTGCAGCTTTGAGCCATTTCCACAGGATACCACATATGAGAGATCAAAAGAGTATGATTTGGGCTGTGGAGTGTTTTTCTGAGCTGTAATTTTTATGTTATAACTCCTATATATTCTAAAAGCCCAACAAACTGTGAACATGTGAACTGTGAATATTCATTTACAGTAATTTCACACTTATAAGCTGCACCTGATTATAAGCCGCACCTCCGGGTTGTTGGAAAGTCCACAGAATTTGTCCATAAATAAGTCACACCAGGTGATAAGCCGCACCTTTTTTTTTTAATTTATTTTTTTTTCCTTCCTTCCCACACAGCAGAGGGGGCGCTTCCTGTCCTGCCCGCTTGCTCCCCCATTCAGCTCCTGCCACCCGCAGCCAGCCATGGCCGCCCATTCCTGTTCCCCCACACGGCTGCTGAGGGGCGGGGAACGCCCGCTTCCCCCGCGGCTCGCGCTTCCAGGTTGGCATTTCACCGGAATTTGTCCATATATAAGCTGCACCAGGTGAAAAGCTGCACTTCCGGGATCAGCTCGAAACTTCAGTCAAAAAGGTGCGGCTTATAAGCTTGAAATTACTGTATACTGGTGTAAAGGCATGTCACATGGGAGAAAAGCTGCAGTCAATGTGCTGATGGCACTACATGTGAAATAAAATCATGTCAGGCTAAGAGCAGCATGACTCAAGTGTTTTGATGAGTCAGTGTTTGATTATTGAAAGGAAATGTAGGTGTAGGAAAACGTGATTTTCTCTGAATGAGGAGTTAGCACATCTTAAGACCACATGACATTATTAGTTCTCTAATTAATAAATGTTGTTTTGATGTACTCAGATCAAAATTAGTTAGATATTCAAAACTATCACAAACTATGTTAAGATGCAGATGACAAAGTATCTTTGTAGAAGCCTTTTTATTTAATACTATAGGATTCATTCACTTTGAAGAAGAGCTATAGGTTTTACTAGAAACAACAAAGCTGTAATGTGGATTTTTTTTAAAAGCTTACATGCAGTTTAATGAACCCTAGAAAGCGACAGTATTTTTTTCACAGAGTTGGTGAAATATTACCATATTAAAAATTAAAAACATACAATCTTATTCAGTCTGTCTTATATTACCTTTACAAGTTAGGCCTTGTTATATATTTTTGCAACATAAATGCCAGAGTAGATAAGGAAAGAAAATACATACTGGTAATATAGAATTTAAGCTCGGCCATAACAATTTTTTATAGAAACCAGTATGTTATGTTTGAAAGAAAGACAGTAATAGTCTAGACCCTTAAAAAAAAAAGGGGGAATTCAAGCATTTCATTTTTAAATTTAATCTCTAGGCCTTGGGCGATAACTGATGCTATGAATGGGAAATCCTGAGACTGCAAGTAGAGAAAGAAAATACTGCAAAGTCCCCAATGTAGTTCTTAACATAGAGACAGATGCATGGTAATTCATTGTGACAGCAGATCGAAATCAGACAGAAACATTCTTTTAACAAACTAGGCAGTGATTAAAGAAGGCAAATAATGAAGGAAAACCCTGCAGCTCTTTGGAATACTGAGGTTCAAACCATTGAAACTAACTCTAAACCTCAATCCAACTGACAGAATCTGAGGTGCAAAAATCCAGCCTATTTGTGACAGCTGATCTGCTGCCAAAATCTCACTCTTCACAGATAATTCACTTCTGCCTAGGACAATTATATTTTCTCTGCTGGAAACTAAGTATAACACAGTTCTGATATAACAGTAGGATCTTTACAGGAAACAAAAATATATGTGGTTCTGTCAATATAGAAAGCAACAAAGAAAGAACAACTTTACCCAAAATATTTTATTAATGTTGTTAGGGAAACCTCATGTAATACAAGGAACTAGCATGGATAATAGAGTATGAAGAGGATGAAAGGGGAAATGGGAATACATGCTCAGACTCATTGCATGGTCCTAGGGACATGGAGCTGCAGCAGCCTCATCTCTACTGGGCTTCTGGATTCAGCGACTCATAATGTGTGGTGCTATCAGATTAAGCAATTGCTAATACACGTTAAGAGAGCCACTGCTGAACTGATTTCCATTGCCTTTTCATGACTTCAGGCTGAACTTACAAGAGGTAGACAAGAAATTCAGACAATTTTGTAATTTTCTCATTAACTGTTGACTAAGTTCCAGCAGTGTGTTGTAACTTTTAAAGAGCTGCAGATTTTTTATGAGTAGTTTTGAGATAGTTAAAAAACCACTTAGAAAAGTTACTAGAAGAGATACAGTCCCATCCTTTGGATTAACTGAAAATTGCAACAGTGCTGGCTGATTTAATGGAAACCATCTCTATTTTGTAACATCTATGAGGAATGACACAAAGAAATGAGTGCCCATATCAGGGAAAATAGTAACAAGAAGTCCTTTTTCTAGACAGTAAACGTAAAAAGGAAATCAAAACTGGAAAATCAAACCACTAAATGATTGATACACACAGTTAGCTCAGAATTCAAATGATACATACCATCACCTTTCTCCTCAGCAGCAGCTGGAGACTGATCTTCCTCTGATGTCAGTGTTTCTTCCATTCCTTCTCTGGAAATAAAAATTTATTTATCTTAAGACCATTACAAATATTGCCAAAGCAAGTTGCAGATATATTAAATGTAAAGATGTGGAAATATAAATTGGGGTGTAAAAAAAAAATACATATTTTATTATGCAAAATATTATTGACTCATTGCATTAAAAGGTTGGACTAATGAAAGGCTAATGAATAAGCATTTAGAATGACATTTTACTGTCACCATACGTTACTGATATAAATGTAATAATCCTCAAAGAACAACAGATATTGGATTATTTCCTATATATGATAACTACTCTCAGTGTAGTGCTTTAGTTAATTTGTGTGATAAATATTGATACCTTTAACAAAGTGAGGCTAGAATTTTCTTGTACTCATTATATACATTCACATATTTGGAATACTTTACCTCGCATCATCTTCTTCTTTTTCTAATGCTTCATCAGTTGGTCTTTCCAAAACCTCAGCATTACTTTCATTCCTACTTGCTAGGTATGCTCTATGTAGTATAGAGGCTCCTGCAGCACAAGTACATGACAGTAATGACTTTAATGCATCTTTATAAAACTGAAATCATTGGGTTAGGAATACCATTTAATAAGGTATCGACAACTTTCTTTTCAAGTTAACAAAAAAGCATATATACCACTGAAATGTTATTACACTGTTGATTTCAACAGTTTTAGAGCTTTTTTTTTTTTTTCAATTTAAAGCACCTAAAAAACTGAATCTGAGATATTGGAAGGTTATAAAAGCTATAAAGGGAGACAGAACTGAAATTATTTATCTAATACTTTCATATATCATGTGTTACTCTGACATTTATTTTATTTGAAGCGTACAAAGAAAGCTATGAAGAAACAAATGAAAAACATTCAAATAAAAATATAAGCAATGTACATACCTCCACAACTACAGCTGGTTGGCAGGTATGAATAATATGCTGCTCCTACTAAGAACTCTATTGATTTATTCACTTTGACAAATAGATTTATATATGGCTGTGTGGCTGAAACCCATTTTCATCAGCAGACTTACGAGAGTTTAGACAAGGTCAGGGAACAGTTTACAGTGTAATGACTCATATGCTGTGAAAATGTGAACTTCACAACGGCATGATTACTTAAATGACAGAAAGGAATCAAGTAGAGAGTCAACACAATTGTGCAAATAAAAATAATAAAGTGAAACAAAATTCAAGGAAAGGTAAAAGTCAAGCTAATTCAAGGAAATGTATCCATAAGCAAAAAGCTACATTTTTAAGCCAAATTTTTATACGACCGGGAGTATAAAATAGAGTGTTCAGATTAGAGCAGCTAATCCAGAGCTACGTTTTGAGAACTAGTGGAAATGGCAGAGAGGTGTATATTGCAGGGAAGCACATAACAGGAAGGCTCTAGAGAGGCCTTAATTTGAAAGCCCCTGCTATGAATTCCCAAGTTCTTTCCTTCACCAAAAAAAAAAAAAATATAAAATAAATAAGGAGACATTACTGACCAGACCAGTTTTCAACATGGTTATTATGAAGAATTATGTGTTTCCAAAATGTCAGATCTAGATTAAAACCTTACAGGGAAGATGAGACAACCTTTTCTTCTATCCAACTAATTCACTAATTTGATAAATTCTGAGAAGTGAAGAGAAATTTAATATAATTTGGAAAGAATCTCTCCTACCTCAGTGCTCTCCCTGCAGTACACTCTAGAGGTAGAATCCTTTTAGCACACAGTATTGACATTTCATTGCCATATGCCAGCTACAGGAAGAAGATGCTTTTTGTGGTTGTATGAAAGGACAGTGCACTCTGTCCCAGAAACCAGGTTCATGAACATTTCAGTAAGCTTGGAATGGCTGGGAAGCGAAGATGAGGGATGGAAATGCAATTTGCCCCTAGGTTCTTTCTGAAAGTGTGTGGGATGAAGTCTTGAATGACAGTTTCTGCAAATATGATTTTCTGACAAACACTGCATCTAGAATTTTCTCATAGAAATGTTCAGCCACTGTTTAGTCTGCCTATGAGCTCTGGCCACACCAAAACACTTTTAGTTACACAATTTCAGTTACAAATCCAGGTGACTAAGTAGTTCAGGTACTATTCCTGAGTTGTGAGGATGATTTGCTGATCAGCTGACATACTTCTGAAAAGTTTGAGGCTTTTTAAATATGGAATCTGTTCTGAGTAAACTGTGTAACTTTGATTTTATCAGTTTGATTTTTTTATATTCAGGGACAAGGGTTTGAAAAGATCTCTGTATTGATTCCAATGCTGGGCATCTACTGAATTTTCTTGAACTATATGTGAACAGATACACCATGCCTTTCTTCAGTGGAAGTTTCTGCCACTGAAAGACCTTTTGATAATGAACAGGGAACGATCAAACATTGCCAAAGGTCAATTAAACTTGTGGTGTGGTACGAATCAAGCAGATATAATCCATGAAGACATGATTTGACAGACAAACTTTCAACAGTATAGGAATGTGTTCAGTTATTGATGCCTGGTGCCAGCCTTCCTTTTGGCTTGAAAGAACGATGTAGAAATCCCTTACTCTGAATTCATGGACACTAAGCTATTGCATCCAGCTGGGTAGGAAGTTACTAGGGTTTTTTTGATCCCAGAATGGAGAACAGGATACACCTGCTTACAAGTACTTCCCCCCTTACATCTTCTCTCAAGCTGAGAAATTTCCTACCTCTAACCTGATTTTGCAGATGGAAAAAGCAACACAGAGAAATCTGACCACATCACAAGGTGGTGACCAGCCAAATACAAAAATCTGGATGCTAGAAGAGTCTACTGATATTTCCTGCTGGTTGTAAATAGGATAAAATTGAAAACTGATTTAAAATAGGAGAAAACTTCTTTACTGTTATAGCAAAGCATTCCTGTTTTAAATTCTGTGTAATTCCCTTACTCCAAATTGTAAGAAATGGTGGTACTCTTGTTGATTCACAGGATTATTCCTTCTCTAGACACCTAAAGCTTTATAAATGGGACATAACCACTAGTTTTTCTCTTAAGTATGTTATATGTACAAATACCAACACAGAAAAAAAAAAAAAAAGAAAAAAATGAAGTTGCATTAGGGTGCATTTACTAACCATCTTTTTGTGTATCCTTCAGACAGACAACAGTGTAAGGTAGAAGTCCTTTCTCTGATAAAGCTGACCAGTGGTCTTCTGACAGAGGGTAGTTATCCACCACCCACCCTCCTGTTTTTGAAGCACCAGGAAACCTGTCTTTGTTCATCTTTATAAGCTGTTAGAAAATGTCACATTCAGGAATATAAAGAGATTTAAGTCAGCTGTACAAAAAAGACTGCACAATACAAAATTACCTTCTAAATACTATGATTTTTCCTTATTGTAATTTCAGTAAAAAGTAAGACATTTGTAACTTCAGCTATCGGAATGAAATAAAAGACATTTTAAACAAGAAGTCATTAATGCAATAGTGATAATTTAAGCTTGCCTATAAGAATTTACACTTCAGTTTCAATAGTTACATACCATTGAACAGATTTAAAACATTTAGAGATTTTTGGATAAATCTTTATAAACAATTCTTTTCGAACTGTTACAATCTAGTGTTCATCTCTTTAATCGTGGCTAACACATAAGAATAGAGCAAGCAGCTTCCAGCTGTTAACATTTTACAGCTCAGGTGATTTTCAAGACAGAAATAATTTTTGTATAAGTGTGTGAATATATACACACATATGCACACACATATTTTTATTATATGTAAAGGACTATAAAATAGTCCTCAAGAGATTTCTCTTTCATGATCTTCCTCAGTGTCTCCTCAATCCTATGTAAGCTTTTGGGCTATGTGATATAAATGAAATTAATCTCTCAAACAGAAAATTTAAGAAAATATATGGATAATGTATAAACTGGTACAAGTTGGTTTTAGGATTAAGTACTTTGGTACATAGTACTTGTAATCTCACCTCTACAACAGCTCCCTTCAGTACTTCAGCATATATTTCAGGTGACATTGTATCTTCAGAGACTGATGCACTCTTCATGGCTTCTTCTACCATGGCTTGAACTTCTGGGTGGTCAGCAGTTATCTCTGGTATTTCTAACAACACAGATTTTTTTCAAACACATTTTGCAGCGAAATTAGAAATTAGGACTCAAATAAAGCATCAAATCACAACTCCAGCACAGCAGTCATTTTAAGAAGTAAACAATTGCTCTGAGAAAGGAACAAACACCAGTTCTGAATGCAGATGTAGGGTGTGCCTCATAAACTAAGATCTTGGTTTGCTCTCTCAGTATAAAAAATTCAACCTTTTAAACTATACAGTATTTTCTATCTCTAAGCTAAATATTGTTTCAATATGAATAGAATGACATTTCTGTACATGAACAATCAGGCAATTACAGCACACTAGAATTTCCTTTGATTTGATTTCCCTTTGACTCCTGAATCAAAAGGTTGACCAGACTAATTTTTCAATCAATACAAACTTTAGATCAAGGCAGAATATTTTAAACAATAAAGTAGCCTGCATTCCCTATGATACACAACACATTTATATTCGATCCACATTTTATTAATTGCTGGCACAACAACTGAAATTATTTCAAATTTTTAAAATGAACACTCACAGTTAACAATTTGATAAAATTTGGTGAAGAACTCTTTTAGCCAACTGCTTTATCTACTATGATTAGATAATTTGGGAAAAATGCCATATTTACTTTCTGTATTTATGTCAAGATTTTTCAATGATTGTATTGATACTTTCTAAATGCACAAATGTACACATTTATCAGATTATTTCTGCCAAGTTACAAGGTGCCTAGAAAAGGGGCAGCATCTTAATAATTTCCATTCTGCAAAAAAACTCAATGCAGCCCAAATCCAAACATCTCCTTATCTATTAAAAAATTCTGATACAACTTTATTGTACAAAAAGATATGTAAGGGGAAAATATATCCTCTGTTTGTACTTCAGTTTTGCAATAAAATTGACTGAGCTCTCTGATGTTTTTAATTAGGATTAATTTCTCATGAATTCTAATAGGATTTCATATCCCTGTCCTCAGAAATATATACATAGCCAGGAATCTGGAATGCAACACTGTTTAACTGCTTCAATTTTGGTGTCATAGCTCATCATTATACTTACTGCAATAACAATGTTTTTTTTATCACTGTCAGCACCAGTTTTACAGCACTAGAGGAATATACTGACCTTTTGTTAGATGTATCTACCCATGAGAAAGTCAAACACAATTCCTTGATAGGTAAGGCAAAATAGCCTGAATGTCCACTGGAACCATAACTAGACCTATTTATAAAGAGGTGATTCTAATTCAATGGAGTATTTTAGTTTCTAAAGAAATTATTGTGAAAAGCCTCCATTGAATTTCATTGGGAAAAAACCTACAAACTTTGTTTAAAAGATACTAAAATAATAAATTATTTTCCCCTTTTCAATATATTTATTGAATTTGTCAAGCTGCAGAAAACTAGGCAGATTAAAAAGTCTAAATGTGACCAGAGCTGGAGCGACTTATGAATGTGCCATCTGTGACAGCATACTTGGAAGGCTGTTCCAAAATGAAAAATCTGTAAATTGTGGATTCACATCAGTCCAGATGACAAGCTGCTTTCTTGGTGAATATTTCATTTTTGCAGAGATTTAACTTGTCAGAAAGTCATTAAAATGGAATGTTTTCAACTAGTGCCAGTCAGGACCAATTTCTTCTTTCAGCTCAGGGCTCACTCAGAAAACTCCTTTTTACATGGCCCTCAAATTCAAAGTATTTATATGTATATGTATATGTATATATATATATATATGTGTGTGTGTGTGTGTGTGTAAAAAAACCTGAATTTTACTAAGCTATTCCCTTCACTGTCATGTTCTTTTAGTTCATATTTAATGCACAGCAATCATAACAACTTCTGCAACTTTTTCGAAGTCAAAGTGACAGCAACTGCTTCAGTTAAATAACGAAAAGCAAATAAGACAGCTTCAAAGACCATGGAACAGCTTATTCACCTGTTTGTTCTGATTGTTCTTCTGATTCCAATCTATTTTTCACTGCTGCTATAGCCTTTTCTACTGCATCCTTTTGCAATTCCTCAGTGGTTTTTTGCCTTGATTCTTTATATTGTTGAATGATTTCGTCCATATCAAGAACCTAGTGAAATTATTTGAAAAAATACAAAGATCACAGATGACAAATCTAGTATCAGCTGCAACTTCTGTAAAGCGAAACAATTTTGGAAAAGCTCTGCAGATTTCAGAAAAATTTACATATAATTCAAGTGCAGGGTTGGAGTTCTTCTGAAAAAGAAATTATTTTTAATTTGCATCTATATTTAATTGTCTTAGATACAAAAGTTATTCATAATACTCTAATACTAAGACAACCGCAATGTAAGAGGGTATACAGAAGTATTTTTTATCTGCAGCTATGTTTATAAGAATGAATTTCACTCAAATCCAGTGTTCCTCTGTAATCTCTATATTTGTAATATGAATATTAATAACATGTCAAGAATGTGCTTAACTGATTCCCAAGACCCAGCTGATACTCTGCTACCTAAGACATTTATGAACCTACCTTTCCTTCATAACTCTGTGCAATTAAATTACAAATAGTTGTTTTTCCAGAGAATGGAGGACCAAAAACAAATACTTTACAAGGAGAAGCTGGCATTGGAGGTAAGAGGTAAGGCCGTGGATTCAACACAAATTTTTTCAATGCCTCTTCGGATGACAGTACGTACATTTTACCTAGAAAACTTAAAACACACAAAAAGTTAAGATATATAGACAGTTATCTCACAAAGTAGATATGACAGTTAAGAGTGTCAGATTCTACTAACCTCACAGCAAACTCTGGATTTCCCATTACAATTTCCCCTTCTTTTAGAGCCACGGGACACATTTGTCCCCACCTGCTCCTACGCCATCGGTATCTGGGTGCTATCAGCTTGCAAGATGACAGAGCCCGGAAAAGTTCATCCTGTTGATTAAAACAGCAATAATTGCAAGTGTAATTTTTGTCTGAAGCTAGATATGCCTTTTTATTAGATTTTTTTTTAAACTTTTGATGGAAAATAAGCAAACTTAAAAAGAAAACCACATCATGCTTTTTAGAATATTTTTAAAAAATTATTTATTTCAGAATTCTAGGAACATGTTAAAGAGAAATTACTTCATTTTCCATCTCTATTTAAAAGAAATAGTACTTAAAAATAGTTCTTGTAGGCTTTACTTATTATTTGTAGAAATTAAAGATTATAAAGAGTCATTTACTGAAGGCAACAGAAAATGGCTAAGATTTCTTCTAAAGGATATTAAAAAAACCCCCAGGGAATAGCAATATTAAAATATCTATTTTAGGCATGCAGAAATATCATATGATAGGAAAACATTTCATAGCCTTTTTACAGAATTGGAATAGTGAGTGAATCCTAAAGTCATGGTGACTCTGAATTCAGAATAGTATGGACAAGTGCTAGCTGTGAAGAACTGCAGAAGAACTTTCAAAAACAACAAAGGCAGGCATGAAAATAGCAGTTTTACACATGAATTTTCACTGACTGTCGCTACTCAGAAACAGATTCCTCTGTGAAATGTCTAAGAGCAGTCAGAAAACCAACCTGAATGTAAGGAATGCTGAGTATGGAGAGAACAGATGATAAAGGTTTATATTTACATCATTTAAATATTGCCCTTGTCTTTACTGCAATGGGCCTTCTTCTGCCCTAATCTCAAAAAAGGCACAGCAAATTTGGGTAAGGTGGAAAAGGCACAGCAAAACTGGGTAAGTTTCAGAAAAAGGCAGCATAACTGATCAATGCCACAAGAAGATTGTTGTGTAAGAAGGAATAAAATTATAGAGACTGGAATTCTTCAGTATAGCTATGTAAGAGCAGGACAGAAGTCTGAATTCGTGGGTAGATGTAGAGAACCAAACTATTCACTGACATCCGCATACTGGAGGACGCTGCACTAAAAGGCTGCAGTCTCAACACAAAGGGAAGCAAATCTGTACGTAATATTTAGTTAAGATGCAGAACTCTTTGCCCTGAATACAGTGGTTACTAAAAGCTTACACACAAACCAAAACAAACATACAAATTTTTGTTAAAGAAATAGGAAAGATGATCACAACTAGATATAGATGACAGCAGTCATGCAAAACTTCTGGTTTTCAGTTTTATTTGGAAGGGACACAAATTATAATTGCTATGATTCAGCATTATTCAGCACTAACTTATCATGTTTCTAATTAATTTCAGGAAAATAGAACAAATGTGATCTCAGTTAGGCAGAATGTTGCTATATTCAGGTTAGCATGTTGTTTCTTATTCAGGAAAAGAATAGACTAAGCTAACAGTCAGTTGCTGAGATGGTTATCCTTTGGCTAAAGTTTGTTTATTTCCTTGGGAGGAATTAATTTTTCCCCTATTGCTAAAACAAATATTTTGTTCAAAGTTTTATTATAATCATTACCTGTTTATTTTTTGAAAAGACAGATTTGGTTTTTTTATTTTCATACTTTTTAAAGTGGATTTCAGTCCCAGAATGACCTTAAATTCTCATTTCTGAAAGGTCAATGCTTACAAAATGCCCTTACTACACAGTAAAACAAACTGGTTGATGTGAAACAAAGATGCTGTAATATAAGCTTACAGCAGAAAAGAAAAATAATTCTAGTTAGTACAGTCAATCACACTTTAGAAAAGCACACTTACATTTTCCTTTCCCTCCAGCATGTTGTCTTCTTCTTCTTCACTTTGAAGTCGGATTACAGGAGGTGCATTTTGAATATCCATAGACTCAAGTCGGCTTGCCACTGCCTGAAGAGAAAATAAGTCTTGATTTAGTACCAATCAAAACTGCTTTTGTCTTCAGAAGGGCCCCTAAAACCTATATAAAACTGTAACTTATTATTTATATAATGGCTATGTAAACACCAAGCCCCAGTTTCTAACTCAGACTCATGCTAGTTACTGACCTGAGTTTTAAGAAGCTATTTGGTAGGTACAGGCAGTGCAAAAAGCCAAATCACAGACCTCCTATCTCCTCATTATGCTGTGAATCCCAAGCCTACTAAAGGATAAGACTGTGAAGGCTCCCCCAAGGTAGTGAAAGGGCTCGGATGACCTCCATTTAGAAAAAGAGGCAAATCTCTTTGGGAAATCTGATTATGCACATTCAGAAGCTATACAACTTTGGGTGGTTTAAGATGTTCAAACCAAACGTCTACCAATGAGAACCAGATGATATTAAGTTTATTTGAAGCATTTCCTGAATGCAATATTGATTGAATGCAAACATTCTTGAAATGAAAAAGCAAATTCTGTCATGTTTGGGCTAGTTTTATTACAGGTCGTTGCCTTACTTGTAGGTAAAATGGTTGGAATTATAACTTGATTGCACTTACTATAAATTTTGTGTTGTCACAAACAGATCATAAATGAGGAAATTGTACATTCTAATGCTGCAAAATTACTGCTTTTTTTTTTCCTAGGACCACTCTTGGTAGAGTTAAGCATAAACTGAAATAATTAACTTACAGAATTAAAATAATATAATTTATTTCAAACAGAGGAGAAAATGCAGGAAAAGTTCACTTCCTACCTTATCAAAGACAATCTCCTACTTAATTTTCAACCCCATACTCTAGGTTCTGATTTGAATCAACTTTTATTTGTGAAGTGGACGATAAGATTATTTATCTTCAAAATTTATCATTGTAGGTTTTTTAACAAGGAGAACAAGTTACTCCATTACAAGCTAGAAATCTAAATACAAGCACTCAGAAGAATTCTTGCAAAACATTGCAAAACAATATAAAAATTAATTAAAATAATATTCCATTATACAAAATATATTTTAGACACAAGCATCAAATAAACCAGTTTTGCAAACATATAATACTAAAAATGTTTTAATTTCTCATTATATTTACATTAATACTGGTCAGAAAAAGCACTGAAACCAGATGGACATAATACAAAGGTTTGTAGCCTGCTTGAAAATACTCTTCTGTAACATATATGTAAGCCTGGGGGCAGAGCAGTGAATCTTACAACTAATAGAGGAAGGAAAAAAACTATTTGTTTCTTAGTAGTAAATGAATGCTTTTTAAACACAACTTAAAATTTTGCCAACAGGAAAACAATCCACAGAACTGAGAAATTATTTTCTAGTGGAGGTTAGCTTAGCTGGTGCATAGTTTACTGACCTCAAAGACATCATCTGGTTCCTGATTTCCATCCACCTCAATAAGATACCGACAATCATGGTCAGTCAAAAGTTCCTGTTTAAGAACATACCTGTCAGTTGGCTATAGTTAACTAGATAATGACACTACATTATCTTCCTATACATATCAAGGGCTGGACTCCTGGGGACTTCAGCAAAATCAAGATTCATTGTATTAATGGCTTATAAAATCTTCAGGAGATTAACTTTTATTTCATGACAGATAAATACAGTGATAATTCTGAAACTGGAGTTACAATGGGTTCAGAAGATAGATGTCTTAGCTCAAATGCAAGAGCTAAAAAAATAGCAAGATACAATAGCAAGTAACATTTTGTGCATGAATTGAACTTTTAATTGTCTAACTATCTTAATTCTTTGCTGGAAAATGATGACGATCTCAATTAATACATTTCTTGGAAATGCCAGTCATGAGACAAATGTTTTAATTTTGGTCCTGACTCCCAATTCCTTTAACATTTGGACCATATATTTTATTTTTCTTATTTTAAATTTTCACACTAGAAAATAGTGTCTTAGACTGAAAAAAATAAAAATCCCATGTTCATTGTCTCTCTCTGAAGACTGAGAACACTCACTCCATTCCAGACTCCATTCCATTCCATGATGGTCTAACCTCAAACATAAAAAGCCTATTGAAGGTGACTTTACAACTTTGCAGGCAATCTGTTCCAGATCTTCACTACATTTATGGTCAGAGCTCATTTCCTGGCTCATTTCATCTAGCCTGTCTTCCATACTGTAAATTAAATCATCTGCTCTTAGGTAGAAATAGATAATAACTAATTAATTCTTTCTAATACTCTTCTAAACAGAGCATCATAGTTTGTATTTCTCTTACATACAACACCCTCACAGTCGTTTAATACATCCACAGCATTTGAGTTTAAACAATAGTATCTCATTCATTGACTCAGCTTTGACTAACTAAATCCCCATGGATTGCAGACTCTCTGAAGTATAGAGGTCCAGCCAATTATTTCATATGCTGTAGTTGTTAATTAGGTTTCCTTCTTCACTGCAGTGTTTCACATTTATTTCAGGTCATTTTAATCCCAACAATTTATCAAAAAATCAAAGTATGTTCTCCCAAGTTTGTTCTACCTATCTCTCTATCAGTGCAAACTGCACATCTTACAAGTTTTTTGTTTCAATTTTGATTTCATCCTCTCAAACTCTGCCTAGGACAATTGATAAAACCCTATGTTCTTTTAGTGTATTAGTGGACCACTAAGCATCTCCACCAATACACTCATTGCTAGTGAACTCTAAGTTAACCCTACCAACCAGTGGAATGTGTTGAAACTGATGAATTTTGGTATATATTCTAAAGTAATTTAATCTAAACAACTTTAGCTCATTTACAAGAAATCTATGTGAGATTGTGTAATGATTAAAGATACCATATTTTTTGTTTTCCCCTTCACAGCAGTAACAAGTTTGTTACTCCAGCAAAGACCATGATACCATTTTTGCATAATTTTATCTATAGGTTTAACTAATCCATAGGGAAATCGAAATTATCAAGTGGGCATCAAACATGAGGATTTTGCAGTTGCTTGTAATAGGAGATTATAAACAAAAGAAACCACCACAGAAACAAAAAAGCAAACACACAAAAAACCAAAAACCAAACCAAACCAAACAACAACAAAAAGAATAAATTATTCCATTGGTCCTCGTTTTTTTCTTTTTTGTGGAGGGAAGGAGCGGAAGAAACATACAGTAAATCCCCTTTCCTGAACGTAACAAGGAAAGAAAATGTCATAGCTTCAGAAATTAAATAAGTGGTAAAACAAACTAATGAGCTAATTACTGTGTATATAAATCTGCAATCAATAAAGCAGGTGAGAAAGGGAATCCACTTGAGGGGAAGACAACGGATGCAGATTACTTATGGGATTGCATTTTGGAATGGACTGTGGTAATGGTGATGAAACAGTGGAGTCTTCAAATATTTCACTTACTAGATTTAGAAAGCATATGTGGTCGCAGGTAAGGTTTCACCTTTAAAAGTCAAAGTTTACTTCATCTTGACTGCAGAGTAGAAACAACACCTACAGATCACTACTTTGTACACTGATTTCAGAATAAATTTCAGAATTTGGGGATATGTTGTAACATGACCACCTCTATGCAAATCTCAAACTAAAAAAAAACAATGAAAACAGTGCAAGGTATTTAAAATATCTTCTGAATACATAATCATATTACTTTGCTTTTTCTTACTTCTAAAGGAGAAAGCACTATATCCTTGTATATTCCAATTTTTTTTTCTGCATTTTCAAGAAAATCTTCAGGCCTATGCACTAATTGATTAAAAGGTTCTGATTTCTTACGTGGACCTTCTCCAGCCTGCAAAACAAAATTTCAAGACACAGAAATGATATATTAAAATAATTTTTGTCTTCAGTCTAATTTAAATAAAGTAGCTTTAAAGTGTATTGCAATGGGTATTAGTCCCGTGATTGCTGACAATGACGCTATCCTGATGAAGTGTATTTTCTATGAATAGAGAGCAATGTGCCTAGAACTCGCATTGATAAATCTCTGTCCCCTATTATAAAAATTTGACCCGAATTTAAAACTAATACTTTCATGAAAAAAAAAAGAAAATCCATTGGTAGTAGTGTAACGCCAAAACCAGAAAACAAGTTAGTGTCCTGCAAATATTAGTAAAAAGTTGCTACAATGAACAAAAATTAATAACTTTTATTTGTCTAGATCAAGAAACGGGCAGTGCCACCCTTCTCCTCCTGATAGACATTTATAACTTAAGGTAAGAAATAGATCAGTGACTTCTCAGTTAAAGACTGAGTCCAGGTTAAGCTACACAATGATCAGCATTTGCTGACATTAAAAACTACTGTTCAAATGTTACCCCATACCTCTTAAAGCAGGACAGAAAGGGAATTAAGGTTAATTTTGAGCAAAATAAATTGTTAACATAGAATGGTGTTATTTTAGAAGATAAGATTTTTTTTTGTTTTGTCTAAAGTATATTGTAATATTTTGCACTGTTTAGAAATTAGCAATATCTACCTCTTCTTCCTCTTCCTCTTCTTCTTCATCATCCTGGTCTTCATTATCTTCTTCATCCTGATCTTTCTTACGCTTGTCAATAACTTTAGGATCCCACTGGCTCCTCGGATATATCTCCCCTGATAGGGGGTCTTGCCTTAGTCCTGATACTCTTTGGGATAACTCATAATCTGGACACTAGAAAGGAAAAATTAAAAGGAAATTTTGTTATTGTACTGCTATTACATCTTTTTCTTGGAGAGACAAAATTTCTCTACTAATAGCAGTATTTCATTATTGCAACACTTACCTAGAATCTCCCTTGTTCCTTTATTTTTGGTCTAATGAAAATAGTTGCAATTCTAACTGTGAAAACAGCTTCAATCCACTGAAATCAAAGGCAAAGTTATTTCTTTGACTTCGGGACAAGGATTTTTAATGTGTATTTAGTCTCAGTCCTTTTCCCAGGGGAGATGATGTTACCACATGAAGTCAAGAATTTCATTTTTCTTTCTGGTTAGTTAGTATCACTAACTATTTGTATTGTTGCACATGAATCTATACAACACACATTCTCAACAACGGAGATTTCTTACTGTGTAGCATTTAAAAATAGATTGACTTTCTGAAAAAATCAGATTTGCCTGAAAAGCAAGACAAAAATAAGCTCCGCTGATGTTTTAGAATCTTTCTGAGACCACGGAAAAAAAGTTTTGACGTAGGCATTCACCAACTTTCATTATGCATATTCAAGCAAATTAAGTCTTAAAAGTATGGGATTAAAACAAACACTGAGTTAAATCCATGAAGTGATAGAGTAGGTCCATACCCTGAGACTTAGCATCTGACAAAACACTAGATGTGCCAAATAGAATCAAAATCCCAACGAGAATGGAGCACACCACCAGAGGCTGACTATTCAGAGCTCTCAGCAGCTCATTCTGCACATTCAAAGCAGAAGACAAAAATAATCCAGCTGATTATAAATAAAACATTGCTAGAGGAAGGGCCTGAAGGTGTGTTCATGACTATGCATATGGTTATTTTGCTGGATGTAATGTGGCACAGCTTGGTGTGGGCCAGCTAGAATCCTCTCCAGTGAAGAGCTGGGCACAGTCTGGAGAATGGCACAGGACTCAGGCCTTTCCCTGTGGGCAGTCTGGGCACTGCCACCACATTCTGACTAACAAGACAGCTCAGCAGTGTTTGGCCAAAGCAGTTGGCCCAATGTCTGAAGAGCCACTCTTGCCTTGTATTGTTTACTAATGCGGAAATACCAAGCAAGTCCATTCTTTTAATTTACATTGAGAAAGTCCTCTAAATCTCACCCTAAGAATGATTTATGTTTCTGTGGTTATATCAGAGCCACTTTTGTAAAATATCCAGTATGTCACATCATTGCTCATGAAGAAATTGAGATTTGTAAACAAGATGGATTAATAATGAAGCAGTTTTGCAATTAGTGACTGAAAAATAAAACTATTTACTTTCTAACTTCCATATGTGAGAAGTTCCTTCCTGCATTACACAAGTGGCAGATGTACATCTGTCCAAAGTCCCATTACAATAGTGCAATTCAAAGTTTTCCTTTATTGAAAACCTGTATCTTCTAATTGATAGAGGTGCAAAAACTGTAACTGCTGCTGAAGTTTTAGGATATGTTCATTATTTTCCCTCAGCAATGCTTATAATGAACAAACCAGTGAAATTCTATTCCAGTATAAAAAAGAAGAATTTATCATTCCTCAATAAATTCTATACTCAAGTATACAGAGGAAAATACTATATTTGGCATGCATAGCATATGAGTCTACTAATAATTAGGAAGAATACTAGGAAGTTATTGAAGATGACATTACCTTAATGTTAATCAGGATGTCCGGTTTTAATTTTAGATTCATTATTTTCTCTATTTGCTGTGGAACAGTCATGCATTTCTCCGAGAGAAAAGGAAATCCAGTGAGAACATAACCTGCCAAATACATTTAATTGAACATATTTTAGGAGGGTTTGTCAATCATAGAGGTAGCTGTACTCATCTCCTTTAAACAATACAGGTAGTGGTACAATTTTAAACCATGTACATGACAAAGCACTTCTAAAAAAACTCTGTACCCACGCCTGCTTCAGATGAAATACAGACAAAAAAAGTGTGTTGTTTTCAGCTTTATAGAGTACTCTCAACATCTGTTGCTTCAATTAAAAACATGTAGACATTAAAGACCACCCACTCTATGTGCCCACCTCAGATATCACAGTGCCTAAAAAGTAACAAGCTTTCAGTGACCAGTTTTACCACTAAAATGATTTATAAAAGGCGCTGCAAAAAAGTAGCCATTCTGCGACTTGGAGCATTTAAACTAGGAGTCTGGGCTTTTTATACAACCTTTAAATGTTTTGGCTTCTAAAGGAGAGAGTCTGCACCACTCTCCTGCCTCTCAAAAGGAAGCACTATGCACACAGTGTGCACATGGATAATTTGGTAAGCATCTGTTCACTCAGAACTCCCAATGTTTGGCAAACAGACATTGGCTAGACATCAAAAGCAGAGTGGTAATAATATGTTTTCCTAGTATTACAGTGCTCAGCCCCCAGATGAACTTGTGGCTTCAAGTTCCTAGGAAAGTACTGTAACTACTGATGGCGGTATGCATGCAGTTAAGAACTACTGAACTGCATCAAAATCAGTATTCATGAGGCCAGAATGAGAGAGTAAACAAAAATCAGGTGGATGTTTTTAGCCAAATAATATGAATATTCCCTTAGAGAAATGCTGCATGCTTAGAATTTGATGTGATAACATTTAAATGCAAGTTTGGGCAGCACAAAAAAGAGGCAGCTGTCTTTGCAAGAGGTGATAGGAGCAAAGACTCCTACTTCTTTGGGAAGCTACTATCCACAGCTGCAAGAGAAGAAGAGGATAAGCAAGGGAGAGCAAAATATATAGTCATTCCTCTAGGAAATTCCTATCCTGGATTGTAAATTGTTGATACCTTTAGAAAACTCTAACTGGTAGTAAGGTGTGAAGAACATGCACAGCCTCTGCTTATCAACACATCCCAGATAACAACAGCTGATGTGAGGGAAATGGCAGCGTAACAGGGGAAACCATTCCCTGAGAGAGTGTTTGCCCCTAAATCAATAATGTGAGGAGACTAAACTCTAAGGCAATTATCAACTAGATCAAAAAGTTACCAGGGGATTACCAATCACTTGAGACACTTATTGTGCGTGCTGTTTAAAAACTTGCATTTTACTAACACTAAAAGTAAAAAACCCAACTTTTTAAGCAACAGTTTCTAAAATCTTTAATGAATAATTTACAGTGAATTGATTGATTAGCTCCTGCTGAAAACCTTCTTAACTTTCCCAAGGATTCGTTAAAATAGTAGTTGATAAACAAAAAGTTATTAAAAATACTAAAACAAAAACTGGTTTTGGAGGTCAGTTCCAGTTGGTAGGAAAAAGAGTGAGGATGTTGATTATTCTATTCCTTGCCACTTTGAGGCATCTGTAATGCAGAAAGTGTCTTGGCTACAAGAACTAAACTTTACTGAACTTTACAGTTGTTTTTACAGTCTCCAGGACCTCTGTGCTCCTCTGTGATATAAATATCTTCAGGATATTCCAGGAGGGGAACCCCAATAATACAGAAGTCTCTTCACGCCTTTACCGAAGTCCTCACATACACATTAAGAGACTGGCATTTCTGCATTTCTGCTGCTACCTCTTCCACTAGTTTTTTGTGTCCTTTTTTTTTAATATATATATTTGTATATATATATTTTTTTTTAATTTCTTCTCTATTTCTCCTCTTCATACTGTTTTAAAAGCCTGGTTTTACCAGGTAAGGCTGTATATTTCACAAAACTGTTGAGTCTAGTACTAGAGAAGGAAAAAAACCCATTGCAACTGAAAGCTTAGAAAACAGGCTAGTTTTTAGAACAGTAGAATCCAACATTGGCACTATACCTGTCTGTCTCCTATAATGGAAATTTCAAATAAAAGTCAAAAAGAAAAAGGAACACTTCCTTTTACTTCCTTTCCTCCCAGCAGCACATTTGTTTTCTCATCAGGGAAGCAGGTTCAGACACTAGCAAGATCTGCAGCACTTGTCCAGACAGCCTCAATTAACAAAACCTTTTCTCAAACAGAAGAATTATAGCCACTACCATTACTATTCTAATCCATCCTGCTCTGTGTCACAAAATGCAAAGGGAATAAAGAATTCTGTAAGAGAAGAAAAAACCATAATACTTTGCATTTTGCATTCCTTCTTTATCATTATTTAAAATGTTCAAAATGTTTTTGCTGATGAATTTTTGTTATGTTGTTCTTAAGGAAATATTGAAGAATAAAATATCTGTATTTTAAATCCTAAGATTCTTCTGAAGAGGTAATATTGTCAAATAAGAGTTATATCAACATTTAAAATTTTGGGAAAATTATTTTCTCAAAATCAACACAACATAGGATCAGTATGACACTTTCTGATCTCTCATATTGGTAAATTAATCCCTTAACACACTTTCAGTTTATTGAGCATGACAAAGTTTATAGGAGCATGACAAAAAGCTAGAATTATATTTGAGTGCCCATGGGTGTAAAATGGATGTATAATTATAAGTAGCACATTCTAAGTTTAGGCTATAAACATATTTACCAAAATGATCAACTTCTGGTGACTCCATCTTTTGCAGAATCATTTCCATCACCAGTTCCTCAGGAACAGTTCCACCTTGACAAAGCAATTCTTGACACTAGGGTAAAATGCAAAGCATAGTCTTTTATAGTAGGTGTAAATTAAGAATGTGACAAAACTTACTAGAAGATTAGATCTTTACCTTAAGTCCATATTCTGTTCCTTGTTGAATATTTGTCTGAATTACTTCTGAAGCTAAGGAAGGATAACAAACATAAGAAAAAAATTAATATAAAATATTTTCTAAACAGACTTGTACACACAGATACATATGTACATACACATACAGGAAAATGTATGTGTGCTCCAAGCAACCAGACTATTTTGAATGAACAGCCATTATATTTAGAGCCATTATCATACTTTGCCCATCTAGAACCCGATGCCTTATGTCAAGGTCTGAGTAGGTGTTTCTCCCTATGATTTTACCCTGTGTATACTACACAAAAATGCACAGCAGCAGTTTTGCAAGATTATTTGAACTACAGAATTAAATTCAATCAGCATTGCCATCTTGTAATCTAGGGATGAGTATTTGAGCTCAATCACTTTTGAAAATTAAAAACCAAGATTTAGAAAAAGTGTTTAGACACATAAAAGCATCTGTTTTAAGAAAAGTGACATCCATCAAATTCAAAGACTGCCCTATGCCTCTGTGGATAGATTGACCCTGGAAGTCTTTCACACTTCTGTATGAATTAAACAATCAGACATTTTATAAACGTTTTCAAGAATTACTCTTAAGGCTATACCTATATTACTAATGAACCAGGCCATGGAAAGATCATGAAGCCAGGTGACTCAGGACAAGGCAGGTGACATGCCTATAGCGTTATAATCTTTCTTCTCAAAATATAGTGGCTGTTTTCCAACTGTTACTACTAGGAATGATGACTGTTGTACATCCTACCTTTCACACTATGGATAGGTGTTTGGGAGAACCATATTTTCCATGGGTCAAAACTGGGACAGTACTAATTATTGTACTAATTAACAATATAGGCAATTGAAAATCAGCAACCTGCGTGCACTCTGGCCCTGCTTTATTTATGAGTATTGACCTACTTACTGGATAAATGAATAGAAAGCATTACATCATTTTAAAGATTACAAACACCTTTCCTATTCAATAATTTTCTGTCTTGTTTTATTTTTAACCTAGCACAGGACAGATTTTGATACTTCGGGGCAAGTTCAGTGGAGGACATCAAAACCATCAAAAGATTTGAACAGTCTAGGAAAGGCCAGAAAAACGGATCTTTTTCAGCCTGTAGGAAACTAGACAGCTCTAACTGCTATCTAAAACTAATGACTGAGAGGTCACAAAGACAGACCCATGGTCACCACAGAAGTGCAGTTAGGACAGGAGGCAACAGACATGAATAGGAACATGAGATATTTGAATGGGGTGATTAGGAAGCAATTTTTCATCAAGAAGGTAGTCAAACATTGCAAAATGTTTCTCTGGGAGGAGGTGGACTCCATCCTTGGAGATACTCCAGATTCAAGTGAGCAGCTCTCTCTAGTTTGACTCTGCTTTGAGAGGAATGTTGGACTCAGTCACCTCTGGAGGATCTTTCTGAACTAAATTATTCATGCTTATGTAAGCTGAATTTCTTCATTTCTTTCTTTTTTGATGTAAAAAATGAAAAAAATTTACTAGCATAAGTAACAATGCGTGTACACGTTTGAAATCATTAGCCAAAAGAAGATTGAAAGAAACATCATGAATAAAGAGTAATTCCCAGAATTAGAAACAAGGCTTAAAAGTGCAGTAATTGAGATTTAGATGAGTTGCTAAGAAAAAAACTTTCTAATGGCAAAGAGAGTCTTACAGAGAGACTTCCTACAGTCTATAGACTAGAAATTGTTTAAAACAAATTTGATGAACATTTGTCAGTACTGATTTAAATACATTCAGAGTGGACTGGCTTAAGTACATTCCCAAAGCCCCCTTCTGATTTTGGCTTGATCTGTTTTGGACCAGGTATTTTTTTTTTTTTCTTGTTCTACAATACTATGAATTAAAAATTCTTAAGTCAAAAAAGCACTTTATTAAAAGTGATATTTACTGTGTTACAATTCTAAATCTTCAAAAGAAGTAAAGATATTTATTTGATAAATAACTCTATTTCCTGGAGTACATCCCCTTATATTGGACACTGCATAAACAGAAAGTAAAGACCCTCCTATTTTTTCATGGTGTGCACTGGCAAATGTCTGTACTCTTTGGAGTTGGATGAGTTGCCCCCGTGTGAATGAGAAGGGTCACATGAATCCCCTTGCAGGATTGGGAATAGAATTTATGATCAAAAAAACCAAAACCCACAGTGATTTTTCTAAGCCTTTCAATAATTAGAAGACCACGATCAGCAATTTTATTTCTTTGTTACTTAGTCCTTAGAAAAGTGTATGCTGCAATCAGAAACATGCCCTTTGAATTATAGTGAAGAGTGAGGGTATTCTAAACCAAAAGCTATTGTGAAGCCAAAGCAATGTTCCAAATATAACACGTTTACCTTCTATGAAAATGCAGTTCCATCTCTGTGCTATTTTTCTAGCTAATGTTTTCTTTCCAGAACCCTTAAAATGAAAAATACACTTTTACAAGAAAAACAGAACAAAACCAAACATATCACACAGTGAAGATTATGTTTTCACATGATAAAAACAATGAAAATCTACCATTGTGATTAGGGCCTCTGAGTTATGCATTGGGCAAAAAACAAAGCACTCTTTTTAATACCATCCTCTACCTCATATTGCCTAGCTCTGCTAATATGCTGCTACTTGTAGCTAATTATCTCCAAAGTCATTATACTGAGTTTGTTTCCGAGTAACTCTGCCTAAAACTCCGCTTTGATTTTACCACAAATTCCTATGAGAAATATTTAGTACTAAAATTTATTATCTTCAGCCTCAAAGCAAATTATGACACAACCCTACTCAACCCTTTCTGAGTAGGATACATAGGGATATTTTTTTACTAAAACAACAAATGCTTAAAAACTGCCCTTGTTAGTCCACAAATCTGGTTAGATACTGGCAAAATCTTTATTATATACATGAATCCAGAGAAAAATCAACATAACTGAGAATTATGAGGCTTCCAAAAGTGATTAACTGAATGGGATTTTGCAAAACTCACCAATGGATTGTGCCTTTTTTTTTTAGATCAAGTAAGAAGATCATTTCTTGATTTTTTTTGTCCTTAATAAATTTTGCGATAAAAAAGAGCAAAACTCCACAAATAAATTACATTCCCAGTTAAAAGTGCATCAAGAAACACTCCAGCCTACTTATACTTTACATCTTACAGGTGTGATGAAAATATATGTATGTGGCTTTGCTTTAATAGAACTATGTTTTTAAATTAAAAGATATATCTTAAATAGGACAGGCACTCTGCACATCAGTCAGATATATAAAAGATATTCCCATAAAAATCAACTATTTCATTCCCTGCTTTCCTAGCAAGGTCTGTACAGTTTCAATACTTTGTTACACTAATGTCAAGCATCAGCTGAAGGCAATGGTTGAGAACATGAGAATTTTTTTGTACTGTCTTTCGGCAAACATTTTATGGTTATTTGGTCTATAAAACGAAGTTACCTTTTGCATGTAAGGTTAAAATTTTGATGTTAATTTAAAACTAGATGAGTTAGTTCATTGCAGTCTTCTGTTGAGCTGAGTGCACTCTTACAAGTGCATGTACTCATACAAGGCAAACTTGTCCCAAAAATAAAACCTCTCTTCAGCAAACTGAGGCAATAATGCAAATCCACATTTGGGGCAAAAAAAGAAATCTGAAAAGTTTAGGTTTACAAAACATCAAATTTTTCTAAGTTAACGAGGCCACAAATGAGTTGAGAAAAACACAGACCTTGAATTAAAGTTAGAATGATCCTTTTATGAGGACACCTTGGTGGATTTTCAATGCTTCCAAATACATGGGACAGAATTTTGTCAAAGTTTTAATATTAAGATCTGTAATATCTCATTGCATGTCTGTAAGTCAGCACATTAACCTGAAGGACCTTTTACACCAATTTATGTCTTTAATACATCAAGTTTATTAAAAAGGGAAATTTTTAATAGCATTGTTCTGGTTTTGGCTGGGGTAGAGTTAACTTTCTTCACAGTAGCTAGTGTGGGGCTGTGTTTTGGATTTGTGCTGACAATGAGTGTTGATAATACAGAGATGTTTCTGTTACTGCTGAGCAGGGCTTACACAGAGCCAAGGCCTTTCCTGCTTTCCACACTGCCACACTGGTGAGGAAAAGGAGGCTGGATGGGAAGCTGGGAGGGAACACAGCTGAGATAGCTGACTGACTGACACACAAGGATATTCCAAAGCACCTGGTGTCATGCTCAGCACAGAAAGCTGAGGAAGAGAAGGAAAGGGAATTACTTTAGGAGTGATAGCACTTGTCTTCCCAAGTCACCATTAAATGTAATGGACCCCTGCTTTCCTAGGGATGGCTGAACCTCTGCCTGTCCATGGGAAGTGGTGATGAATTCCTTGTTTTGCTTTCCTCATGTGCGTGGCTTTTGTCACCCCATATACCTTATCCCTTTTACCCTTCTAATTCTCTCTCCCACCAAGGTGAGTGAGCCAGAGGTTACATGGGGCTTGCTTGCTGGCTGGGGTTATACCACCAGAAAAATAAAAATAATCCAGCTGTCAATATCAAAAGAGAAGAAACATTTTAAGCAACATGTAACTTTTAAGTACAGTAATATTTTTAACCTCGATTAACTGGTCACTGAAGGCAAAAACTGGTCTCATTAAATTTTTACCACCCTCTGCAGGATTTGAAGAGTGGGAAAAGTAAAAAACTAGGTATTTGACCCTTCTGGCAGCACTAGTAAACTATGTTTTGAAAGGAAAAGTAAAATTGTTAGCAGTGTATCTGGAAAAAATCCTTCTATCAGACATCTTACTGGCTTTCCAAAGACAACGAAGCAAGTGGGCTTGGACAACAGATAAGATATTTCAGCTTCATCTTCATCAAAGATGTCTGTAAAGGGCTGAGATTGTTTTTCCTCTTGTGAAGCCATGTTTTTTCTAGGGCTAGAAGGAAAAAAAGAATTTATTACAAAGTACAGTGGTTACATGTGTGTTAAATGACCTTAAAATGGAGCTGGTAATGGAACAAGGTAAATGGATTTGTAAAAAAAAGAAAGTTTTTATAAGAAGAAAAGGTATTTAGAGAACATACACAATGAATCCATCCAATGAGAGAAAATCCACTTCTGAAAAACAAAGGACTGTTGGAACAGCCCCTGATCACCAGCTGTCGATGACTTCCTCATGATCTCATATTGCTTGTTGCTCTTTCTTAATTGTTTTGTTGATTTTTTTCCTTCCTGCTCCAGTTACCACACAATTGTGACTTCTCTCTGGTCCCTGAAATGGGCCATGGGCCTGCCAAGACCTTTGGTTTTCTGCTTCAGACACGAAGGGCCCTGCCATGGTCAGTGGAACTACTCTCTGTCCACACAAGCAGGTACACAAATCAGAAATAAATCACAGCTCACAATCTGATCTCTTCCACCCTCCACTCACAAATCCCAGCTCTTCCAGGAATGCAGTCCAGTGCTGCACAACCAATTAAAACCTAAACAAATTTCTAATTAAGGTAAGTTGGAGGAAAATTTGCAGGGACCTTCCAAACAAAATGGAGGCCAAAATATGAGGCAGCTTGCTGAAGTTCGTTTGGAAAAGGCAAAACAAAACCCCACTGTCTTTAGAGGGCCACTCACATCTCAGAGCCCCAGCAAAACCCTCATGCAATCAACCAACCCAGCACAGTTCCACACAATTCCCAATCAGTTTTAAACTACATTAAAAACTTCAACTAAAAAAAAATGGACTTCAAGATGAGACTCAGAAAAAGCTTGTCTTGAAATATCAAACCCAAATGTTCAGACATTCTTGCATTAAATATTTTAATGCAAAAAACCATCAAAAACCACTGCATGTGAACCCACTGCCCCGCCAGAAAACCCACCGGCTGAGCTTTACCTGCATTCCTAGCAGTCTCGCTCCTTCCCAAGGGTCTCTTTCCTAACAGACGAAAACCACCACAACAAAGCAAAGAATTAAACCAGCGGCACACACCCCCTTGATACACACGCAGGGCGATGTCCCGGTGGGAGCCCCCTCACGCGCGCCTCCGCTGCCCGGGCAACGGACGCGCCCCGCCCCTGCCATTGGCTCCGCCTCCTTGAGGGCGGGCGAGGAAGAGGCCCCGCCTACACAGGGGGTGTGTTTGCGGAGCTGTTCCTGGTGCTGACCGTGCTCACCTGGCGGGGAGCGGTTCCCAGTGAGGAGCGGTTCCCGGCGGGAGCAGCGGGTGCGGATGCGGTGGCGCTGCCGCCGCCTCGCCCGCTCCGGTGCCTCGCTCCTGCCGCCGCCGCTCCCGGAGCCCCCGTTGCCGGGAGGCCGCGCGTGACGCGCGCGGCTCCGCGACGCAGGCGCGCTCTCGCGGCCTCCCCCCCGCCCCGTGGGCGCGCCTGCGCGTTCGTGCGCCGGCACTTCCGGGTTCCCCCGCTGCCGGCGGTGGTTCCCCGCTCAGCCCCGGCGTGTTCCCCCCCTGCTCCGGCTGTTCCCGGGGTATTCCCGGGGAGCCCCCGCCGCGCCTCGGGGCCGCCATGCCGGTGGCGGCCGCCGCCCCCCTGATCAGCTCCGTGCAGAAGCTGGTGCTGTACGAGACCAGGGCTGTAAGTAGCATCCCCCCCGCCGCTGCCGCAGGTCCCGGGGCTGCGGCCGCCGCGCAGCGCTGGGGGATGTCCCGACCCCCCGGCGTGTTGGCGCGGCCCGGCCCTGCCCGGAGCTGCTGCCTCGGCGGGCTTGCAGCTTGTCAAAAACTACGCCTTACCTTTGTTTTCGTGTGTGGGAATCTGCTTCTTTCTGGTCACACGTTCAAAACAGCCCAAGAACTGAGAAAAATAAGATTTCAAAGTTCTTGTTTTCATTGTGTCTCTGGCCCTGCTTGTGGCTTGAGCGAAGGAATGGCCTGTGACAGGCAGGTCAGCGCAGGTGCTGCCAGGCTGGGAATGGAGGCTGGGCCCTTTGTTCTGGTTGCCGTGCCACAGGAGAGTTAAAACTGGGCAGCTGAAGGTGTCTGGAATTAATATTTGGAGTAAGAATGGCTGAAGAGGTTACCACCTGCACTGACCTGTTTGCTGTTTATGACACAATTCACTTCTCCTTGTCTGAATGGCCGGTGAAACAGCTTCCAAAGTTTTCAGCCTGACCTGTGGAAGTAAGCTCTTGAAGGTTTTCAGCATTCCTTATGTCCTGTTGCAGAAACTGTAGGCATGTGGTATTATTCACTGTACTTTTTTGTTGTGGGCAAAGTGGATTGGAGGCTGGAGTGGTGATTGCTGCTTTGGCCATGTGATGAGCACAGTGTGAGTCAGAAGCCAATTCTTGATGTAAATACTATGTTTACCATTCCCTAGCTCCCAATCAAATTTCTTTGTGTTTCATAGCGTGTTGGTTTCTCCCTTGTTTCATAGTATGTTGGTTTTCTTTACTTGAGGTAGTTCTGGGTAGGGTTAGGTAACATGGCTTTAAATGTAAGTTAGGTATAGTTTCAGGTTCAGATGTTACCTGTACTGATAACAAGAAAGACAATTTATATACTGAAGCCCCTTGGAGACCTCCCAAAATGTCACAGATTCAAGAATGATGTGCATATAAATAGGAATCTGACTTCCAGCTTTGCTTCTGTCAGAAGTAGGTTTGTGCTTTTGTGATAATTCCCCACTGAACACCTATGAAACAGAGAAGGATTAAAACACGCAGAGTTATTGGTACAAGTACATTTAAAAAATGAAGGTTACACTCCAGAAAGTCTTTCCAGAGTATTACTTTTTTTACCTATGCCTAAATGAATTTTGAAGGCTACCTTGTTTATCTTTTGCATTGTTGCTGGTAAAGGCTATTTTTTGGTCTATTTTCTGCTAAATTACTGTTACACATGAATAGGGCACCAGGTAAATGTGATTTCTGAATCAGGTCCTGTATTACTCAGTTTAGTTGTTCTTGGCTCACAACTCATGCTTACATCTCAGCTGAGATTTGGCTTCTTGTGGCTGGCATGTGGGGGTACCTGGCCTGTTTCTCTCTGAGCTGTGAGACTTGGTTGCTGAGAGACAGCATGTTGTGTGCAGGGCAAATACTGTGCTTTGGAGTTCTGTCAGCTATCTGCCATTCTCTGGGCCTCTCCAGCTGATCCTGTTATTTCAGGAAGTCGTCTTTTGCATCTGGCCAGTGGCATCTGGCAGTCTCTGCCTGAATGGATGGATTTGTCCATCCTGTGCTTTGTTCAGAATTCAGTGAGCGGCAGATCCAGCAGTCCTGATTGCTCCAGGAGGCAACATGGTTTCATCAGCTGTGGAGGGCAATGGTTTGTGGATGAGCATATGCTGTTTGAAATGTCTCAGCTGAGCAAGGGCATCTCAAAGCTGTTACTTCAGTCACTTCTTGTGAGTGATGAAAATGAAAATTTTTTCCTGGAGTAAGATCTTGTTCTTACTTTTAAAAAGTACAAGTTGAAGCACTTTGTGGTTTGACATCCAAATTCTTGTAATTTTTTCAAAGGAAACAATTCAGTAGGAATCATTTTGGGTATGATTATTTGAAAATACTTGCTGCACTTAGCAAATGCATAGACTAAGGAATGTTAGAAGGGACTTCTGGAGAACACCAAATTGAGCCCCCTGCTCAAAGCAACATCAGTCAGCATATTGCTCAGGATTGTGTGCAGCTTAGTTTTGAATACCTTCAAATATATCCATTTTACAACCTCTGCAGACCACTTGAAAAAGTTTGTCCCTCGCATCTACATTTTCCTGTTACATGGTTTTAGACAGCAGCAAGGCGCTGCCAAAGCTTTCTGAAGGCTGAACTAACCTAAATCCAGTTCTCTCAGCCTTTCCCAAACACATCATGTGCTCTGTCCTGTGGATCATCTGGAGAGCTCTCTGCTGGAATAACTCTGGTATATCAATGTCTGTCTTCTGCTGGGGAGCCCAGAATTTAACTTCTGTTTTGATCAGTTACTGTTACAGCTCATTCAGTGTCACGTTGTGCTGCTGACAAACTTCTTCTCCCCAAGGTATTCCATGCCATCTCCTTTGCATAAGATCTAACAATCATGCAGTTGCCAGCTGTGACAGTCACTGGGACAGCATAAGCATCATAAAAAAAATTAAATTAGAAGTTTTCTTCTGTTTCAGGTTGCTCTTCTGATTACCCTAAGGTCATAGACTTGCTAGATCCAGCATGGGGATTTGGAGTTGTCAGACAGACTAACATGAGACTGTATCCTAAAATTTAGGGTGAAGAAGGGATTATTTAAGTTGTCAGCAGTGGGAGAAACAGTGAAGTTTACATTGGTCATAGAGCTTATTCCTGTAAAATCCCTGTGTTAAAGCAGGAAAAGATGAAATGGATGAAGTTGAAAAAGTGGAAATTGTTTACAGAGGGTTTCTTTGTTGGAGTTTCTTTTTGGATAAAAATACAATAGTATTATTGAAGTAAAAAAGGATAGGCTCTGGTAGTGTTATTGGAGTAAATGAGAGACTGGAAGAGGTGAGGAGAGCTGAATTCATGGTGTCAATTGAATTAACAGAGAGCCAAATTCTATATTTTCTATTAATGTTTATATTTAGGATAGTTGCTGAAACCTACCTTTTCAACTGATGCTTTGGGTCAATAAATGCCATGGAGATGTTAACTGTATCTCCTGATTATCCTAGGGAAGTTGAAAGCTTGCTTAGAAGTAGTCAGAAAGATGAACTGAAGGTTTTATTCAGATCAATGCCAATTATCTTTCCTTTTATGCATATATTGATCACTGAAATGCACACCAGAGGGCACTAAAGATATTTGAGCACGATGACTAATAAAAGACAAAAGATATTTTCCTCTCCTCTTCAGGAGAAGATGGAACTTTTGTGTTTCTCCCAGATGAAGCCCACCTGAAAGCTGTAGGTTAATTCACTGGAAATTACCATTCCCCTTAGACAACATGACGCTGAACAAGGCAATTTTTGTTGTCACTACCAAGTCATATCACTTGCCTGTCTTTCAGAATATTATGAGGCTTAATTAATAGTATTTTATTCTAATCAGGTTCTTTTACAGTCTCCATCTCCACAGTATCTAAATGACTTGCACAAGCTTATTAAGTAATGTGACTTGCATAATTACCTGTAGATATCTCTGCCCTTTATTCACCAGAGAAAGCTATGGGCATTTGTTTTAGATGAAATGTAGTTTATTCTAGTAATAGCAGTGTAAAGATTTTTATGTTAAAAACTCCAAAGGTTGCATATTTAATGTTGAAGTTAATCTGTGATTGATTTGGAGAAACTTCAATGTAGAATATGATTTCACAGAAAAAGCTATAGGATTTTTAGTGACTTTTGAAGTCCACTGATTTATATAGATGAGTATCTGACACATTTTAAAAATGTTGAAAGTAGTGAACAGCCTACTGGGCAACCATTAGCTATCAAATTTACTTTGAGCATGAATGTACTGAACGAGGGGTGAAGAGCAAGTGAGTAACAAGGATAAGGTTATGAAGAAGGTGTTTACCTCAGTGTTGAGGCAAAAATAAAATTAAATATACTAAACAGTGAAATGACTGAATATTTTCAAGTTGCTCAAGTCAACGGTGGTGCTGTGACTGGAACATGGCTAGTGGAATATTTAATCCATTCTGAAATCCTGCATATAGGAAAGTAATTACAAATTCAGGTAAATGACATAAAACACAATCTAGACTTAGAAAGATGCTGTCAGATTAACCTGGTTGTATTGCACATTTTAATCTAAAAATTAGATAACCTTATGTATTTAAATCAATTCCTCTATTGAGATGCAGTACCGCAAGGAAAATCTCTGGCTTTGTTATGGGAAGAAAAAACTTAGTAGAGAAATTTGTAGAGAAATTAGTATGGAGTGAATGAAGAATCATCTGATAGGGATGATTTTTTTCAAGTAGTGTTTTTAGGACTGGTGTACTTAAGCACTTTCATTAATGTTATTAGCTCAAAATGTGGACCAGCTCTGATTAGTCTTTTAAGGTATTGTAAATAATTAGGATAATTATTAGAGCGCAATAAAGCAAGAAATGATGATAATCCTCATAAGTAGATAAAAGAAATCATTTGAAGTATAATGATACACTGTAAAATTTCATGCACCTTATAATAGATTACATATCAATGAAAGTTTATTGAGAGTTTATCAATTCAGAAGCAGCAGAGGAGAAGGAGGAGGATCTGAGTGTTTATCTGAAGGAGTGGGAGGATTGAGCTGCTGATAAATTACAGCTCTGAAAAAGAGATACGGTTATTTGTGATATGGTCATTAATGGAAAATACCAATAAAATCTTATATGGTATATTGTGTAGATTTACAGTCCATATTCATGTAAGAAACAAGAGTTCAAACAGCAATAAGTCCCTTGAAGGTCTGGTGAGGTAACATATGTGCTAGTGGTGTCTTGGGCGGAGCAAAGGAACAGCAAGACTTCTTTAGTCTATTGAAGTGAGTGCTGAAAAGGCATCCAGTTACTTATTTTTCTGAAAGCATTCCAGCAGAATAGATGCTAAAGAACAAATAAGTATTTGGCAAAAGAAAAATGTATAAAAGATAATTAATAGATTTAGCTGAGAATTAGAAGGGAGAATCTGGAGGAATCCTTCAATGGATTAGCGAGAGAAAAATTCTTTTTGGGACCTAAAAGGGACAAAAGGGATTCACTGAGTTCTGTGGCTTGTAGGCTGCAGAATGGGCTCCCATTCTTACATGCCCAGGGAGTGGCACTTGGCAGCATATGTTCTTAACATTTCTCATGTTGAATGAGCTTCTTTTGAAGAACTTCAAGAGATTATGGCAGGCAGACAGCTTTGCTTTTCCGGGTACCTCTCTTTGCACCTTATCACGTCTTCCTCTCTTCATGCCATTCTTCCAGTTTCTATGAGAGGTGAAAGACAGATGCTTCCCGAATTACTCTAGGTCCTAGAAAGAAGGAGCAGAGTGGAGTTTTTACATTGAGGTGTAGTTATACTATGATTCTATTTTAATTGTCAGTAAATTACATACATTCTCCCCAGGTCAAGTCTGTTTTGCCTTGTAATGGTCAGTGTTAGGCAATCTTTCTGTTCTGACCTGTCACCTTTTCCATCTTATTTTCTGTACCTGTCCTGTTGAGGAGGGGGAGTGGGAGAGCAGCTGGGGAGGGATCTGGCAGATGGCCAAGTAGAACCCACTTCTTCTGGGCTTTGTGTTGTTAGACACATCCATGGTCTGAACAGGTATCATTTGCAAGATTTTTGTCTAAGATCATAAGTATTTTCTTAATGCTATTTGCAGATCTTAAAATTGGCTGTATTAGTGTATTAGCCTATATTTCAACTTGTAGTGTATTTTTGTATTTTACTTCTTTTTCCTGCTGATTAGGCTGTTTGAAGCTTTTTAACTGAAGAATCAAAAACTTTTTTGCTGTGCTAGCATTCCTTAAGCATAATTAGTCTATACAAAGAAGCAAATCATAGTTATAGACTCAGAGTTCTAAGAAGCAGTCGTAAAGGAAAAAAAGGGAAAAAAGAAGTGAGCAGGATGTTTGATTTCAGAACTAGTATCCTGCCATTAAAAAACAACAAATCACAGTAAGAAGTCTTTTTATTTTGTTTAGACTCCTTTTAGAAGAAGCTGTTTCATTTGCTTTGGCTGAATCAAAAGATTGATAAAAGATGGTGTAAAGCCTTTCAATTAGATTGCTTTGGTTAAAACTCAGTCCCAGGTGGAAATGACTAATGACTGTTCCTATCTTGTGGTTGCTTAGTGATAATTGTGCAATAAATTAAGCTTCAGTCCAGCTCTTGTAGCTGCCTGGTGTGTTACCATGGTTGGTAAAATGTGCTTGTTAACAAATTTCAGCAAAAGCCAGGGGCAGAGTAAACCTGGAAGCAGCATGGATCACCTCAGGTATGATTGGAGGGCCCTCCTAGAGGAAGGTGAGGGAGCTGGCAGTTTCTCCTGGAGTACTGTTCTCTAGAAAAAGTACTTTGTTGGTCAAGGCTGTGCTGTGGAGTGGAACTGTTTGAGACACTTGGAAAATGCTTCAAATTATTCAGTTCAACTTAGTAATAAACAGAATGAAGTAATAAGTATAAATACTCCCAGGTAGGTTTCTGTAGTTTTTTCTATTTTTTTTATTGTAACAATTTCTGTTAATCAAAAGAGTTGTAAACACTACAGCATATTTTAGCTTTGATTAATTTTACAATTATATTACAACCATAGAAATGTATTTGCTGTTACATGCTCGGTGTTATATTGATTTGGTATTTTTCTTTATAATTCCTAGTATTCATGTGATGGGAAATATAATTGCAGCACATGTCACTAATAGGGTTTTATTTGGGCTCTGTGTCATCCAGTAAGAGAGACCTATGTATTCATTAGATACATAAATTAGGTAGCAGAAACAGCTAATGCTGAAGTGTCTTTTTTGTGTATTTTTTTTTCTTAATCATTAATTTTCATACAATCTTTGTTTTTCTTTCAGATCTTGAAGGTTGAATATGAGTGGGCATATCAGACTGTTTTTCAAGTAACTCTGAGCTTGTTAGCCAGTCCTAAAAACTTCCCAAGCAGAGGTCTATTTTGGGTTCGTAGTTTCGAACACTAACACAGATTCAAAAGTTTTTGCAGATGTTTCCTTTATTACTTCCGCAAGAATATCCTCTAACATGCAGTGGGTAAAATGCCCATTTGCTAAATAGAGATTTCTCATTGCCTGCCTTACTTTAAATCCGTTGATGCTCAGGTTTGATGCTGCTCCCAACTGATCTTCCTTAATCTATTACACAGTTTGGCTCTCCAGCTTAAACGCCATAAATTAGTCTTTAAATTACTTCAGAGAGCCTGTTAAGTACCATTCATTATGGTGACTGCTTCCTTGGTCTGCAGGTGCAATTACTCCTCACCTCATCTAACTCTGCTGCTGTTCTAAGCAGTGGCAGCAACAGCACCTAATGCTGGCCCTCTAGCTGTGCTCAGTTCTCTATTGCAGCTGCCAAGGTGATGTGAGCGATGCCTTGCTCATAGCACTTCTTTGTTTTGTTGGTTAATTAATATGGAAATGGAGAAGTATGTAGCTGAACTTCCTTAAGTACAGTAATTTCACAATTATAAGCTGCACCTGATTATAAGCTGCACATCC
>VRYO01002297.1:56744235-56765084 GCA_009812075.1 Sialia sialis | reverse complement strand
CTTGCTCTCTCCCTGTGCCTTCCCACCATGTGTTATGTGTATTCCAATTTTAAATTGTGCTCTATGGTCCAAACTGCTGTTTGTACAAGCATCTTAGAGTTGTACTCTTCTATTTTTATTTGGTATTATTTGCTGGTAATCATAGGTGCCACTTTGGGAAGAAATTGCAATTATTTAGTGTTCTGGACATAGTGGCACATCACTGAGCTGTACTGCAGTATTATGAAATACTTAGAATTGTTTACCTTTAACAGTTTTCTACTTGTCTAACTTATCATTTGAGTATTCAAACAAACATATTTCCCTCTCCCTCTCCCCATTCACCTTTGCTGCATAAGATGGCATAATGGCATGGTCAAAGCAAGTGTCTGCCTTTCTTGGTGTTTTGGTGTCTCTTGCTGATGGTAGGCAATACCAGCAGAAGAGCTGTACCACTCTTAGTGCCATGCACTAAGTGATCCCCTGCAGAAGCTGCTCTGAGGAGGCCAGGCTGGGGAGCCTGGGCTGTGCACTGCAGCACATCACTGCTGGAAAAACCCTGTAGGAAACGCTTTCCTGTGCCAAAGTGCTGCCTCAAAAGGCTTCAGTGAAGGAGTGGTGTGATGGTGTATGGAGGGCTGGCTTACTGTGATTTGGAAGTAAACAGCAAAAATTACCATTCAGCACAGTAATATCAGTGTACAAGGAGGAGCCAGAAGTTGGTGGTGTTTCCTTTCATGGCTTTTAAAGTTAAGTATTTTATTTTCCTATTTAGAGCTCACTGAATATCTATATGCTTTTGTGGATTTAAGGATGCTGAAGAGCTTAAGTTCTTCTTTTGAGAGTATTTTGAGAGTAAAGATGTTTTCTTAGCACCTAATTGGTATAAATAATGAAATTGTGAGGTTTGTATGAATATGATTATTGATTTCCTTTCCCACATCCTAAATCCATGTGACTCTTAGAGTTAAGAGCTGACGCATAGATCCACATGAATTTGCCATGCTTTCCTACTAGGCTGAGCATTATTAATGAATTCCACCTTGCTGTGCTAGCACCACACTGATTAAATGAATTAGAAAAAATGAGAGCTACTTTTAGAAAGTCAGTCCTGCAGCCTGTGCTTATTGTTAAATCCTCTAAATGCATAAATTAATTTATATTTTGATCTCCTTACATGAAAAATGGACATACTGTATGTTTATCTGTGGTCATTCTTTCATATTTTAAATGTGAAATAAAGCTAATGGTTTTTTAAACAGTTGTATTGTTAACCAGAAAAGTTTCATTTTTTTGGAAGAACATTGTTGGGAAGACTATCATAGCAAGCATATATAAAAATAGAAGAAAACTTGCAGTACTGAAGTACTTAACAATTTTGCTGTGTTTAGTAGGGATCAGGAAAAGAAATAGCAAAGGAGTACAATATAGCAGCAGGTTTAGATCATGAAAAGTTAAAAACTCATGTATAAGCTTTTGCTAAATTTTACAGAGCAAGTAAAAAGATAGTAATGGCTGGGGCAGGGTGTGGTTGGACAACACCTGGTGTAAGTTACAGTGTATCTTCTCTAAACAGGTTTTAAGGTTTGATTTTAAATTTTTTTCCCCCTTGTATGAAGGGGAGAAAGAGGTCTTTCAAGTTGTAGAGGTTGATTGTATACAAATATACCTACCTAAGATACTGGTGTCTAAACCAGTTTATTAACTGTCCATATGGAATATTGCATATTTGATGTTAGTAGGAATGGATCTAGTCTAGGCAATATGTAAAGGGCTTTGCTGATATCTTACATTACCCTGGGTTTTTGTTGCTTTATCTCGTATAATGTTCTGACTTGTTTTGCTGTTTTTCTTTTATGTAGCGGTATTTCCTAGTTGGAAGCAATCCTGCAGAAACCAAATACCGTGTTTTGAAAATAGATCGCACTGAACCAAAGGATTTGGTTATAATTGATGACAAGGTAAGTGCCTCTGTATTTAGCTGCTGGGCTTTTTTCCCAGTTGTTTCAAATAATACTAGGTACTTGTTGGTAGCACTGAAATGGGAAACAAAGAATGTAGCGCAGGCCTTTTGTTTATTGTATATTTGACAGATTAAGCAAATTCTGCTATTCTCTGACATGAACTAACACTTAACTACCAAAACAGTAACTTCTGTGACTTTTTATTTTAAAGCATGTTTATACACAACAAGAGGTGAGGGAACTTCTTGGTCGTTTAGACCTGGGAAACAGAACAAAGATGGGGCAGAAGGGCTCTTCTGGGTTGTCTCGAGCTGTCTCTGCTTTTGGTATAGTAGGTAAGTGTTTTGATTGATTTTATAAAATCTTTTTTTTTTTTCCTAGTGTCGTGCTGTATATCTTTCTGTCTACCCCTGATTTTATTTATTTATAAAACTAAAGAGGATTTAGAAATTTGTCATGCTTAAAGATAAGTAAGTTCCTGTGTATTTTTTGAAAAGAAGTGGTCAGTACAGGGGTGAAAGTTGTGCTGTAACCAGTCTTTTCTTTGTCACTAAGGGACAGATCTAGGAAATAGCCAAACTCTAGAAACTTGGTTGAAGATGTTACCAAACTCAGCTGATCTTAAAATACAAATCATGTGGAAGCTGGCTCCTGAATTCCAGAGCTCACAGAATTGCTTTTTAAAAAGAATGTCAACATTCTTTATTAGGCTATATTTCTTTATCACACACTATTCAGGAAGATGACTTTTTTTCTTGGTTAACTTCTTGCAGTGACATATTTAAAGATTTCTTTTTCATATTTGAACAAGTATAACTGATTGGTATGTCAGCACAATTTTAAAATGCTGCTCAGCTGTCCTCAAGCATTGCTTCAAAGATTTAATAGCTTCTAACATCATCTGAAAGTCACTACTTTCCTGGCTATTGTCTGATAACTGAGGTCAGTATGTTGATGGCTGATGTCTCTAAAGTAAATGTTAATGAGTGCTGTGACAGCTTTCAAGAATAGTTCGTGGTTTATTAGAGTCAATGTAAACCTGGACATTTAAAGCCAAAGCTGTAGAGAAAGTGGAGGATACAATTACTTTAAAGGCTGCTCCTGAATTTTGCATAACAATCAAAACACAATAAAATTATATTCTAATCCAAAGTGGCATATTAAGCAGACTTTCTTCTTCATTCTTTTTGTCTGTGAAGCATTTTGAAACTTATCAATGCATCCTCCTTTTCAGAAATTCCTCAGATGGTGTTTATGTTTCTTACTGATTTAAGAGTATTCATAATTCGGATAAACCTAAAGGGGCTTCTAAAAGTCTTGCAGCATTGGGTTGTTTTGGGTTTTTTTTGCACAAACCATCAGGGCTCGTTGTCTAAATATGTGATAAATATTTGGTTGCAAAGTGGTTGCAATCAATTAAAATTTTGCATCCCAATTATTTGACTGTTTATATGTGCTGTTCATAGCAGGAGAGTTTCTATTCTGTATTGGTTAACAGATATGGTGTATTTCTAGATGACTCTTTAGGAGTAACAGACTCTCTATCAGATTATATGCTTCCAAATTGCGTGAGTCAGACCATATCTGTATAAACGTGTAATTTGAGGGAATGCAACTGGTTGTTTATTTCTGCCTCCTGGCTCAGGTCAGAAGAACGGGGCTATTTTTTCTAAAATTGTAAAGAACAGCTTTGTTCTATCCTCTAGTTATTTCATTAACCAGATGCAGTACATTCAGTGTGCTCAGAATGAGGGTGCTGATAGGCTGAGTTGTGGTTTACTGTGTAGTGTTTAAAAGTAGAAATTGCTTTTATAAGGGGAGGGAACTAGGCCAATGAGAAAGGCTCAGTTTCTTATCAAACTTTGGTATAATTTTTGGTGAAATTCTAAGGGCAGAGGCTGTTCACATAAGTGATTTTAGTACCTGGAGGAGACAGGAAGAACTGTGACTGCTATTTAATAACTGAAATTCAGTAGTCTACTTCAAATGGAAGGTTTGTTTCTTACTGTCAGCAGGGCCTTCTGTCTTTGTGCAGGTGAGAGTGTTTTTCCAAGGGGGGTTAGTAAGGTGGAAGAAAAGATTGCAGTTATTCGATCACGTTGCAGCCTCCAGCAGTGACAGGGAGGAAAATGTGCACTCTCCTCATCCTTCTTTACTTTGTAATGCGAAGCTGAAAGAACTGAGTATAAATGCAAGTAAAACTATAAATTGTGAGAGTTTTATTTGTGCTCATGTCATATTTATTTGTATCATGTCGTCATCATCATCACCTCAGTCTCTAATTTATTTGTTGATAGTGCAGTAGTGAGTGAGTTTCAAGCTCTCAGCAACCTATCAGAGCAGTTACTACTATTAGCTAATTAGTTTAATTTATTACTTATTAAAGCATATTACTGCTGTACTATACTGAATTAGTAACGCTTTTAAGTTCAGGGGTGGTTGTGTATTTCTGTTTTTCATTTGAATTTCTACATTTGTGTTGTATTTAATGGTTTGTTACACTTTATCCTAATCATTTATAATAGAGGTATCCAAAGAAGGCACTCCATGAAGAAGCATGGCTATACCCTGCAGGAAATGAAGATGAAGGCTGCAGAAGCCATCTTTTTATAGGCAATAAAACCAGACACTGCCTGTTCTACCTTCTTAGCCTTCTGCATTTCAGCCGGGTCAAGTGTTGATATCTGAGAGAAAACAGGAAAAAGAGGAGTACCCCTGATATTCTGAATGGCTGATTTGGGGGAGATGAGGCTCTAGTCAAGGAATTCAGTTCCCTACTGTTAAGGAGGGAGAGCAGAGTGGTGTCATTTTGCCCACAACTCCTTTTGCTGTTCTGTGTCCCTCTCCAGCAGAGAATACATGAACCTGAAAAGAAAATTAGTGTCTGGGATTCTTCCTTACCCTGGAAAATTAACCTTTTGGTATCTGAACTAGAGTATGCCTCACTCTGAACAGAGTCCTATCTATCAAAAGCAAATTATAAGTATGTTAAATAGACAGAAACATAGTCCAAATTTTTAGTGTCCTAACGCCTACCTAGTATTAAAAGTACCCACAGTGGGAGGGGAAATAAGTAAAAACTATTTATTTCATTGATTAATGGGAGTAAATTTTAAGACTCTATGTATGTATATATATGTATATATATACACATATGCAACATTAAGAACAAATAAAAATTCTTTGAAGTCTTGAGGCAATTCTGATACTTTTTTGCTAAATATGTTTTGTCAAAAACACAAACATGCAACTGAAAGCATTTAATGCTGTTTTAACAGGTTTTGTCAGGTTTTTAGAAGGCTACTATATTGTGTTAATAACAAAAAGAAGAAAAATGGCAGATATTGGAGGTCATGCAATATACAAAATAGAAGACACAAATATGATCTACATTCCAAATGACTCTGTAAGAGTCAGTCATCCTGATGAGGCCAGGTAAATAGTGCTGATAATCAGTGTGCACTTTTTCAATATATTTGAAACAATGTTGAACTGCAACTGTAAACTTCAGTCATGGGGTTTTTTTGTATTAGTATGTCATTCAAGCCATTTTGTTGGGTGGAAAATAGGCTACAAATTCTGTGGTCTCTAACCTGGAGGGTAAATACAGCTGTTGTAGTTTTCTAGAGTTTGTTGTCCACATGTTTAAGCAAATCTGCACCAAGAAGTGTCAAATATAAGCGTTGTTCCTGCAAGGGCAAAGTTGTGTTAATATTGTATGATTTGGGGCACTGTTCTTTATTTAGTACCTCTTTCATGACGTCAGTCTCACCTGAAGAGATCGTTTGTGCCCTTCAAAAAGTGCTGAATAGATTTGAAAACTGTTCTGTGTTCTCAGAATCTTGTGAATGTTGTAAAGGGTAGTGAAAAGATTCACCAGTAAGTTTAACCGCTTCTTTCTTTTCAGGGATTTTTTTATGAAGAGAGGAATTTGAGCCTTTATGTTTTTATCAGAGTAGGGTAACTTTGCTTCTATGAAATAGCAGGCAACTGGTTTCAATAAACTGCTTTTCAGTCTGTACTAAGTGTGAAAGTGATGGTTTATGGTAAGTTGATGTCAGCTAATGAACCAAGCCAGTAGTAAATATTAAAAAAGCTTCCTCTTTAAGATGGGATTGATCATAGACCTCAGTCTCTCCTCTTAGTGTGCAGCAGACCGTGTTGTCTAACCTGCATATTTATGGTGTCAGCCGTTTTATTATTCATAGACAATGTAATAGTTTCTTCTGGGAATTTTCAAGGCTATGACAGATTTTACTAGATATTTCTTTTCTTGCTCATTTATTTGAGAGTAATTGAAAAATTTTATTTCTTTTTTAGTATTTTTGAAAGTTTTCTTGTTTAAGTCCTGAAAAATTTGATGTGCATAAGTGGAAAATAGAACCACAACTTTACGATTGCCTAAAGAGACAGAGTATGTATATGAGTAGACATTAGTTCTCTTTTTTTTTTTTTTTTTTTTTTTTTTTTCTAAAAAGGGTATTTGATTTACTTAATCCATATGCTGACATTCTAGTGTAATTACCTGTCAAAACAATTACAGTAAGATAGGAAGGAAACAGAGAAAGAATCAATATTTATATGTAGTTTATTTTCTGTGATCCTCTCAATTACTTCTTATGGTCTGTCTGGTTAAAAGAATAACTTTTCATACAACTTGAATTATTTTGCTAGGTATCTGAGAATCTTTCAAAATGTGGACCTTTCTAGCAACTTCTATTTTAGGTAGGTATCAGTTACTATTCCTTTTAGAAAAAGGTGCTTATACTTGCTAGAAGATTATAGGTTTTGTTTTTGATCTGCAAGAATTTTAGGTTGATACTCTGGAGAAATAAGACACATGATCATGCTGCTTATCCATTTTCATCTGTGTATTTTGAACCTGCTTTCTCCTTTAATCGTTTGGCTAGGAATTTAGTCTCCATTAGGTTAAAAAATATAAAACCATTAATGGAAAAAAGTAGACACTGAAACTACAGTTTCCACTGGCTGTTCAGCCTTGCCAGATTATGCACAAGTTCTCTCTTTGGAAAAGTATTATGTTTCAGGGGGGTTGCTTGTCTTGTTATTTATTCTTTATTGATCTTATTTTCCATAAATCAAGCTTTGCCTTGATTCAGGAGCAAAGGTAGAGAAATAGGTCCTCATTTAAGGCACACTCTGTGTGCATAATGTCTTTCACAGGGCTTTCTAGGCATTGCAGTTCTCTTGTTTCATAAATTCCATACCTAAGACAAGTTTCTGTGTCCCAGCTACTATTGAGATTTGTGGGACAGCACAAAAATGGGAGAAATGTGGTGATAAATCTGGCAATAGTAGCTAGAAGACTTGAAGACTGAAAAAAAATCAATAAGCAAAAAAATCCCACTTGCAGTTTCCAAAAGGTGTGTCAGTCTAAGAGATGCTTCTTCTTGGAAAATGAAGGGTTTTTTGTCATAGCTGGATCTGTAGGGAGAAAAGTACCCAAGTTTTATGTGTGTTTCGTGCTTTTGCATGTGAAAGGCATTTTGTAGTACAAAACCTGAGTTTTTCTTCCATGCATTGTCTCCCAGCCCTAATATTATACAACTTCCTGTCCACTACCTCCTTTGCTTGGAGATGAAAAATTTGTACTGTTCCTGTGGTTTTATATGGAAGGGAAAGAAGAAGATTCTTATGTGACTCTGATAAACATGTTTATCATAAAATGAATCATGGAATGGTTTGGCTGGAAAGGACCTTACAGATCATCCAGTTCCAATCCTACTGTGCACACACTACAGAATTTCCTCCTAAATCTCTCCAGTTTTAGTTTAAAACCATTCCCCCTTGTCTAATCACCATCTGCCCATGTAAAAAGTTGCTCTCCTTTTTTACAAACCCTCTTAAAGTACTGGAAGGCCATAGGGAGGTCTTCTCAAAAACTTCTTTTCTCCAAGCTGAAATGTAGAATTAAGATAAACTACATATTTAAAATTTCTTCTAAAGAAAAAAATGAGTAAGCGAATGACTTATACAAAAGTGTATTTTTGGCACAAATACTGTGTGGCATAAATGAAAACTTTCCTACTGGCAGATAATTTACTGTTTATGTTTAATTTTTCATTAAAAGAATTTTTTTCAGAAAACAATTTTGTGCTCTGTATTTTAACTGCATATTTAGCCTGATTTTCACTTTCAAAAGGAGAAACATAGGATGATACTAGTATTCTTTCTTATTGTTTACAATCTTTTTTATTTATCAGCTTCATTTAAATTGTTCTTGGCTAAAGCATAAACACGTTTTTCTGCGTGATTTTTATATAATTCCTGAAGTAAATTAGAAATCAGTTATAAGAAAACATTTGGTCTAAAGGGGGATTGGGGAAGCAGCCTGAACATGTCTCTTACTGAGATACTGTTTAAAGGTTGTATTGTATGCAAACAGAACATATTACAGGCTCTTTTTTTCCCCCCTAACAGACGGGTCAGGACATTATTATGGAATTATGTGGATACATGGGTTACACTTTTTTATAATTAGTAATAAATCTTAATGTCTAATGTTTAAATAATTCTTCTTGGGACATGGTGAATTAAGTTTCTTTGTTCAAAAGATATGTTTCGTTTTCAGTTAAAAGAAGAATATAAACACATTTTCAATCTTTGTAAAGGGTAAACAGTTTCTGTGTTTGTAAAGCTTCTTTTGGAAGTCATTTGTATCATTTGCTATTATAGAATCAGAATCAGTGTATCTTGTTCAGAAGTCTTTTCTATAAAATGCTACTGTGTTAAATATAAGTACAGATGGGCTTTCAGAAAATTCCTCTGCATCTACAATTATTAATAAATGTTAACTGTCTGTCAGTTACAGCTACGATCTGTCTCACTCCCTTCAGTATAATCTTACTGTCCTGAGAATGCCACTTGAGATATTAAAAACTGAAACAACCCGGTCCCGACAAGAGAGTTTTGATATATTTGAAGATGAAGGACTCTCAACACAGGGGGGAAGTGGTAAGAAAACACATCTAGTTAAACTGATACTGATCATGAGTACCTTTTGAAATATGTTCCACTTATGTTTACTTTTGAGAAGCATTCATGTCTTCTGTTGTTGGTCAGTAGTGTCCTAACAATTGTGAGTTAATAAAAGGTTTTGTAAAGTGCCAAATACATTTCAATTTGAACAATGTGTTTTCTAGAGGTGTGTAGTCATTGTTTTATGTTACATTGCAACTGGGGAAGATGACTGAGCATGCTGACATTTTTCAGCAATTGATTACTCAACTGACTTCTGAGTCTCCCAACAGGAATGAGTTACAAGGAGAGTGGGAAGCAATAACTCATTAAGTACCAATACTTTTTTTTTGTTTTATATTGGAGAATACTGATGACGGAGGAACTGTATGAAGTTAGGATCATCGTACTGTAGTAACCCCTGTCAAGAAATGTAAGAAAAATTGCAGTAATTTCACAACTATAAGGTGCACTGGATTATAAGGGGCACTTCTGGGTTGCCGGCAAATTTCCCTACTTTGTCCATGTATAAGGCGCACCGGACTATAAGGGGCACTATTTTTTTTTTTTTTTTTTTTTGCAGTGAGGATCTGCACACAACAAAGTAACGAATTAGTAATGGAATTGCATGATTGAGGGGTTTACTGGCAGGTGCTCAATTTGCAAACATTTTTCATGGATTGGCGTAGCCTTTAAATGCAGCCCCAGGCACCCTCCCTGTGCCACGGGCCCCAGCACTCCCGCCTGTCCCCAGCTACCACGGCTGCTCTTGCAACTGCCCTTGCGGCTCACACTTCCGAGTTTGCAAATTTCTGAACCTTGTCCATATATAAGGCGCACTGGATTATAAGGCACACTTCTGGGTTTCGATCGAAATTTTAGTCAGAAGGGTGTGCCTTACAGTCGTGAAATTACTGTACTCATTTTGGTTGGAAGCTTCAGCCTTCAGTTTGGATCTAACATATTCATAAGAGTATAAGGATAAGCAGCCAGAGAGAGACTATTTTCTCTCCCTTTTTCTTCATACACACACACGCAGAAAGTTTCTCCTGAAATTCCTAATATTGGATTTTATTCTGTTGAATGAAACACTTATGCCCCCAAGAAAAAGATATTATTAACGTGGTCATATATATCAAGATACCAGCAACTGATTATCAAATACTACAATATCAGAAAGGACCATAAGGAATGAAGAGAGCAATCATTCCTCTTTGGCAAAGACTGTAATCTGGAGGATGCCTCAGGAATCCTTACAAGGGCACCATCTCTTCTGTCTTTGTTAAAACAGTAGGAAATGATGATGCCTTAACTGTGACACCATCACACTGTGTGCAAGTCACTTATCTATTCATAGGATATGTGTAACAAATAGCCAACTGTCATTTAATAATCAAGTCTCACCAAAGTAATGCTGCTAGTTGTAAGAAAGAAGAAAAATTGCTGCCTAATTGCTTGTGACCAGCTTCTGCTGTCTCAACTCCTTCATGAAAGTATTTTGGTTACGTCAGTTTTCCCCGAGCTTACAGTAAGTTGGGTCTAGGTAGCAATAGCTCAACAGTTGCATTTTCACCTGCAGTCTGTAAGAACAACTCCTTTTTCCTCCACTGGAACATTTGACTGCTGTAGTTGTCTACTATAATTAGCATTCATACTGCTGCAATATGATTTGTCCTGTCAGAAACCTCATTTGAAAAAAGTGTGAAAAAATATAGGTAATAGAATTCTTGTCCTCTTTCTTTTCTTTTACGTTTTAGATTATTCAATTCCCTCTACCACCTTTCAGCAGCAGTTGTCATCTTGGTGCTGATATTTGAAACAGAAAAAGACTGATTCCAGATATGTCAGAAACAGAATTTTAATTTGCAGGTCTGCAATAGCTGTGTTTCTTGGTGTTAGTGCAAATTAGGAGGAATGTGTTGAATTGTGTTAAAAAGTGATCGCCATGTGTATGATCTTCCAGCACCTAGTAGGTAATTAGAGGTGACCCAGAACTGAGAAACTTATAAAGTCCTTCTTTAAGAGCATTTTTGCCTTAACTGGAATTCACAACTTTATTTCCCTTGTTATCAAATCTCTTGATGCTTGTATTAGAGATCTCTTTTCAGTAGTGAAGTATATCAGTAACTTCTGCATGAAGGCACTCAAACACAACAGTGACTAGCAACCATAGAAAAACTGCAAATCCTCATAAACCTGGACTTTGAAGCCTGTGCCTAAAATTATCTGTGTTCAGCAAACCTCAAGGATGCCAGTAAATGATACACTGAGTTGCAGTCAAGGGAAAATCAAAACAAACATCCAACGTAGTGGATTTTAAAGCAGGTGAGCTTCTTAATTACTAATGCATTTTCATTGTTACAACTTCCTAGGTGTCTTTGGGATTTGCAGTAAGCCTTACGAAAAGTACGTGTGGAATGCCAAGCTTCTGGAAGCAGTGAGAACTGCTGTTCATCGTGACTGGCTGCTCTATATTATTCATGGATTCTGTGGGCAGTCAAGTATCCTTCTACTGTTGTAATGAATTTTGGTTTATCAGTTTTGAAAAAACCTAGTTTGAACATTATTTCTTTGTCACAGAAGTACCATTTAATTTTATACTGCTATTGTTTAGCTTTTGTTTTCATTACTTTCTAAGTAAAAAAATTAGTTGTTGTGAGAGGGCCCTAACACAGGTAGATGGCATTTTAAGTGAGGCTCTGTTTATAAACATGGGGTTTAGTAGTAAAGAACTTGAGAGGATTTTTAGGCTCAGCTGTATTTTTTTGCAGATGTTTGAGGAAAAGGAGAAGAGCTAAGCAGAACTGAACTGCTGACTGATGTTGTTTCAGCTGTGTTTAAACCATGCTATTGCTGTAGAAATACTCTCCCACTAATCTTCTCTAAAACATTTTTTGGTAACTGAGATTTCCAGAAATTCTTGTATTTACTATTTTTCTGTTGAAGATGATGACAGAACTTCAGCCCTGCTATGTGATGAGCACTAGAACATGTGAAAATCTCTGTTCTTGACTATATAGCATTTTAAATGGTTAAATGGGTCTAGGTACGTTATAGCAGGAGGAGCAAAAGTCTAAATGCATACCACATTGCAAGGAAATGTCATGTTATATGTTCAGAATTTAGTGTATTATGAAAACACTGGTTTATTCACCAACACTGTCATGTTAGCTTAAAATTTCTGGGGCAGCAAATACAATTATGAAGTTAATGTTAGTGGTGTCTGCAAAATTTAATTTTGTTTTTTCATGACTGTAAGACTGTTGGTCATTGGCTTAGTCCCCAGACAAAAAGCTAGATGTTTTTATATACCACTATTTCATTTGAGGTCTTACTTAGGCGTAGCTGGATCTGACTACCAGAATCATGCCTGCAGCTGCTTAGTGTGTGAGAAAATGTCTTCTTAACTCTTTCTTGTGCCTCTCTTATACTGAGAAAGCAGTGATAGTCTCACTAGGCTCTGATTCTGTTTGGTTTTAGTAAAATGGAAAAAGACTATAAAAAAGCCACCACTGCATCCATAACCTGTTTGCCTCTGGCTTTCAGTTGTTATTACTTAAGTAGTTGCAAATTTGTCTCTTTTTCCAGACAAATAATTAGAGGGTGACTAATATACTTCATCTGAAAAAAGAGCTCCCAGGTTTTAATCCCAGTATTCACAAAAGCAGCATTTGCAGTGCTAGGTGTTTCTTGTATCTGTTTCACCTCCACTATCATTTCATAAAAGAGAAACGCTGCTTCTCTTCTGTAGGTTCTGAAAAGTGGGTGATGTATATTGGCTTTTCAGAGTTCTTAAAACTCTAATTTTGTTGGAATTGGCAATGTTCTCTTCCAGCTGCAAAATAAGTTTGGAAGTGATACTCATCACTGTTGAGATGATTTTAGTAAATCAGATATATCAGTTTCATACACCTTTGTTAGAATTTATTTTTGCATGCATAAAGTAAATGAATAAAAAAATTGCATGTGCCATGTAAACCTTAACTTCTGTTTCAAGAACTGTTAATATATGGCCGCCCTATATATGTCACTCTGATAGCCAGAAGATCAAGCAAATTTGCTGGAACACGTTTTCTGAAACGAGGAGCAAACTGTGAGGTAAGTCAAATATGATTTTAGGGATTGTTTTGTCCTGCCCCTCCCCAGTATGAAAGCTTGAACTCGACTGGCTAAAGAGCTGAAATGATTTAGAGGGTTGTTAAGGGTTCGGCTATAAAATATGCTATTAGATGATGTTCTCACAGGTATCATCACATTTTTCATTGGCATAATAAAGTTGTTCCTAAAATAATATATTTAATAGTTCTAAATTGACACTTATTTTGGTTTGTTACACTTAATGTTATTTCCCAAACTGAGAGAAAAAAAAATAATATACATTAGGGACAAATGGGAGAACAACCTTCAGTGTTGTTCTCACTATTGTGGTTCAGTGTCTCACAGTTGAATTGTGCTCTGTTTGTAATGATCAATTCTCTGTACTGCATGCAGCTTAGAATGTCATGTCTACATCATGTGTGTATTTCTGTTTGGTTTAGGGAGATGTTGCTAATGAAGTGGAAACTGAACAAATACTTTATGATGCTTCAGTTATGTCATTTTCTGCGGGGAGTTATTCTTCCTATGTTCAGGTTCGAGGGTCTGTCCCTCTGTACTGGTCTCAAGATATTTCAACTATGATGCCTAAGCCACCCATAACACGTGTGTACAAATTATTCTTTGTGATAGATTATGGTTAGTGCTGTGTCCTAAAGAAACATCTGAGAGAATAAGTGAAAACTGAACTTGCAAAAATGGATAAATGGTCTGTTCACTTGTGCTTTGTGAAGTCATCATTTAAAGTGAAAATTAAGAAGAAAAATCTCCGTCTTAAACTTCAAGTTCAGAAATTAAATTAGAAAAGTTTCTGTTTGAAGATATGGGGTTTCTTTGTATTACTTTGTGTGTGAAGTTAGCTACATTTATCTTAGTATTGTGGATAAAATGCTAAACCTGTTGAAAATGGTGGAAAACATGTGGGCTGAGATTAATGGGGTCAGAATAATTGTTCTTTATAAGCATTTCATAAAAATTGAAGAAGTTGCCTACAATTTGCCAAAGGGAATATTTTTTTAACAGCTTTTGCATTAAAAGAGGGGAAAGTATTTAACTGTGTCATTACTATCAGAGAATTAATGCATCTTTTGTGAAGAGTACTATTAAGGGAAAATTCTACGGCTCACTTATTATCATCTTTGATTTATGTTTGTTTCAGTGGACCAAGCAGATCCTTATGCGCACGTTGCTGCTCTTCACTTTGACCAAATGCTTCAGAGATTTGGCTCTCCCATTATTATATTGAATCTTGTGAAGGTATAATATTTTGAATATGTTCTATGTGTTTGCTTTTTAATATGCTTCTTTCTGTAGTGTCACTGTGTAATTTTGGTTATGTTCTAAAACTAATATTAGCTTACAAGTGAAATATTTTCTTCATAAATCTCATCCCGCTCCTGTAAGGATGTACAAAACTCTGTTTCCACTACAGCCCTTCAAAAAAACAGATTTCTCATGTTTCAAGATTTCTTACAGTAACATTTCACTGTTCTTTTCAGGTTTTTGCCATTACCCATTAGATTTAAGTCCAAATAAATTTATCACTAAATTTAATTTAGCACCAAAAACTGATGAAATTGTATGGTTCCATTCAAAGAGAGGCTGGAACTAGATGATCTTAAGGTGTCTTCTAACCCAGACTACTCTGGGGTTCAATGAAAATATATGTTGTATTCAAGCAATGGCAACACAATTCTAATTTTTAAGAATTATTGCAAGCCTGGAAGATGGGAGCTGCTGTTCCCTATCTCCTGCCAGTAATGGAGAAGAATTTCCCTTTGTCCTCCTACATCCACAGCTGCATTGGATGATTCCTTTTCTGCCTTTTTGCTTCTCTTTTGCTGCTCTCCACTTTATATACATTGTCACTTTTATTTCTGTGTGTTGTTCTTTATGCTTATACCATTCCATTTTTCAGCCAATGATTATGCACAGTTGAAACAGGTTACTACTGATATAAAGTGATTGTTAAAAACCTACAATGTTCAGATTTTTCTATCTTTTCTGTTCTTATTTCAGTTGAACTATTTATGAAGAGCTGCCTTCTGTAGTTAAAGCTTCCACTTTTGATCTCCATTATGTATGCATACATATATGTGTGCATGTGTATGGGTTATGTTGTTAATGAAATTGTTGTTAATTAATGTTGTTAATGAAAATTGTGATTTTAAATTCCTTTTCTTTCTGCTAAAGGAACGTGAAAAAAGGAAGCACGAAAGGATTCTCAGTGAAGAACTTGTTGCTGCTGTGACATATCTCAACCAGTTCTTACCCCCAGAGCATGCAATTATATATATACCCTGGGATATGGCCAAATACACTAAAAGGTAGAAAAAGTTGTTTCTGTACTAGTGCTTGTAGCTGCAATGCACACATGGAAGCAAATGTTACTGAACAAAACAGCAACTTGCAAACAAAACAAGGGAATGGGATTCAGTATAATCATACAGCCATCCTTTTCTGTCTCATTCATTTTTTGAATTACAGAAAGTTTGATAGAGTAAAATCAGTTTGATGCAAAAAAATCAAGAAGTTTTAGGTTTTTTATGTTCTGCTTCTAGTTTATGTAATATTTTTTATCAAAAAGAAGCAAAACTGCTCTAATACAGTCAGTCTCTCATATAAAATCTAAGAAAACTGTAGATGTAATTACTGTTGGATGAATAAAGCTGTGATATGGGCCTGTTTTTAAGTCATTTTTGCTATGGAAAAACTTTTTAAGTAAGGAAATTTTTTTTAATATTAGTGTATTTTGACTGTCTCTTTTTTCCCCCCTCTTTTCAGCAAACTTTGCAATGTCCTTGACAGACTGAATGTGATTGCAGAAAGTGTAGTAAAGAAGACTGGATTTTTTGTTAATCGACCTGATTCCTACTGCAGTATTTTGCGTCCAGATGAAAAGTACCTATAATTTATTTGATGCATAATGAATAGCACCTATTCCTTAGAAACCTGTTTGGAATTTCTATGTTTATTAAATTATTTCTTATTTTAAGATTTACTAATTTGAAAATTACTAAGTAACTTTTTTTGAGGCATAATAATAAGATAATTGTCATCTAAATGTTACTGAGTCTGTTGTTAACCAGTGGATTTTATGGGTGTATAAATACAAAATTTAAAACTTTTTTTAAAAATAGAAACTGTATTTGCCTAGACTGCTGCAGATGAGATCTCTCAAGTCCCTGAAAATCCAGAAGTAATTATTTGTCACTGAGTAGATCAATACATGATACAATCTGTTATTTTATGAAATAATTTGAAAGTCATTCTTTTCTATTTCTTTTTCAGGTGGAATGAACTGGGAGGTTGTGTTGTTTCTACTGGTCGCTTGCAGGTGCTTAAATATGCTTTATTAGTTCACAGTTACAGTGATGTAGGTCAACACTCCCAAAGAATAGTAAATCATTTCACTTAAATTAACTGATTGGTGACTCACAGACTGCTCTTAAATTGGTATTTATAGTACACTTTATTAGAGCTGTCCTTCCTAGGAATCTAATTGGGAATTAGGGCCTTAAGTTCTTGCATGGTATCACAAAACCTTGTGGTGTTGGAGTTGTATCTTTGCTGGACTTAGTCTGAGAAATGCTTGTATTGTAAACTAGTTTCCATTACGGTTTCGTCTGTAATGTTATCACTGCAGTGAAAGTTAAACCAACAGCATTTTAGCAAACTGAGTAATAAAATGTTACACAGAAGAGGTGAGGAGTAAGCACATACATAACCCTGCTAACATATTCATCCACATGAACATGGCATTTTCACCTGAGTGCTGAATATTCTGTACTGTATTGTTAGAGTTTCCAGCACTAAAAGAAAATAAAACAAGAAACATGTCTTCCTTTAAGGTCAGAAAAGTACTGACTAAACTTCAAGCCATACAGTATCAAATTTATACCTGAGTGTTGTGGTTATATGCTCTGAACACAGGGCATATTCCTAAGAAGCATTAGTTGCTTTGACTTGCCATTCATAATTATGTATTTCTTGTAAGTTAGAGAGCAGGTAACCATTCCTGTACTAGCTGATCACTGGCATATGTTTGTTGAGGGTGGATAAACAGCAGAGCAGATAGAATTTGATCTCTTTTTTAAAAAAATCTACCCTAGTAGGTTTAGCTTTTTGTATGTTAGTCTTGCTGATTTACTTGTAGTAGGAAAGTGATTATTTTATCTTTAATAATTTGAGAGTCACCAGTGACATACATGTAAGCATTCAGATCACAGTTCATCTCTGACTGGACATCTTGTGAGTCACATCCAAATTGTGACTTCTTCAGGGCTGTTTGTGAGTTGAAGGAACATCCAGTTGCTGTGATGATAAATGCAAGAATATTTTGAAAATAGGCATGACAGTAGTCTGATATAGCTTGCTAGAGATGAATTGCTTTTGAGCTTTTATTAGAAATGTTTTTCCTCAAATTTTTGTGAAGACATAATTTGAGATTTGATAAGACTTAGCTAGTAGTAAAAAAGTAATAATCATGAGTGTAGTAATTTGTTGATTAAGATAAATCTTTGGTTTGGTTTGCTTTACCAGACTGGAGTCCTTCGAACCAACTGTGTGGACTGTTTAGATCGCACTAACACAGCGCAGTTTATGGTGGGGAAATGTGCTTTGGCCTACCAGTTGTATTCATTGGGATTGATTGATAAACCTAATTTACAATTTGATACAGATGCTGTAAGGTAAGAAAGATTAATAGAGTGTGTCATGGTTTTAATTTTTAATTTTGAATCTAGAGATGATGGAGAAATATGTTTGTGTAGAAGAAGCGTACAGTTATTTTTGCTGGAATGATTTAATGTTTGTTCATCTAAGTTTAAAATATCTTTCATACTTGAAATCTTGAGAAAATCCCATCATACTCAAAGTTTGATCTTCTGGAAAAATATGTCAATCAGTCTTGCAATATAACTGCTTAACTTCATTCTTTTTATATGCCAAACTTAGAGGAGGGTTTTCCTTTTATTTATTTAAGAAAACCTCTGCCCCAGTCTTTTATGCTTGTTTCAATTGCTTGAGGCAAAATGCTGACTGAGAGTGGAAACCGAAATACATACATACTTTCATACAGAATGCCAAACTGGTATAGAATTACATCGTACCTTGCTATTTCCTACTTTTTCTTTGAAAAGTTTTCATGGTTTTTGATTTATTGAAGAAAAAATTTTCAGCAAATTGGTTTTTTCAGATTAAGTGTCAATGATACTTATACAAGCATCCCCAAACTCTTTATGAAAACCCAGCGTTTGTATTAAAATGCTTTAGGGTGTCAGGGTGAACTAAGCTGCTTAACTTGTATACATGCTTCAGAAATTAATGTAGGAGTCCTTAAGGTGCTGTGGTTTTATTCCTTTTAAGCTGTTGTTGTGACTGTGAAACTTACGGCTTCATTGCTGATTTTAGCTAATGGTGTGATAGTTTTAGAGACCTAACTTGTATTCAGAAACCACAAGTAGTCCAGCTTCACTCCTCTTCACTTGAGATATACCTTCAGCTCATCCTCTTTTTTTTTCTCCATTGGTTTCCAGCACCTGCCTGGTGCCTGGAGCTGGTGTGAGCTGCAGAGACCACCTCACTGCAGCATGTTGGTTCACTGTGCAAGTGGTGGCTCCTGGCCTCTGTCTTGTGGCCAGGGAGAGCACCTGCTCATGGCTTCCTGGGCATGCTAGCAGTGCCTCTCATCCACCATGTCCCAGCTGCTGGGAGCTGCACATTTATGTCTGGTAATAAACAATTCTTGCTGCCTATACCAGTTGCTGTGCAGCCTCCTGGGGCTACAGGTCAAACAAAACCAAACCAAACCACCAAACCCAAAGAAACAAATGAGATTCTCATACGTGGTGTCATGATTTCTGAACGATTTGTGTGGAAGCAAGTGGATTTGGGGTTATTTCTTTGAGGGTTTTTTTGTCTGTTGGTTTAGGGTTTTCATTTTTTTAAATTTACTTAGCAGATGTTTCCTCCTAATTGATCTTATTGTACTTGACCTTGGACAGAAGATTTACTGGACAGCTATTTAGTTTTTACAGAAATTGATTTGCTGCTCAGATAAATGTTCTTCATCCAAATCTTTTCCAGGAGAACTTCAGTCAGATGGTTGCTAGGTTACGTATGCAATACTATCCCTTTTGTTGCAAACTTCATTAGGGCTTTTTTCTTTTCCTTGTTGTTGTTTGTTTCTATCTTCCTTTTCACTCTTCAAGGACTTCATTCTTCTGCAAGTATTACATGTAGATGCCTGAGTTACTCTGTCTTTCTCTACTGATGTGAAGCACATTCCCACACGTTTAGTGATTGAGTTTGCTTTTTAGTTTTGGGGAGGTGTTGGGGCTTGTTTGGTTCTGGTTTGGGGTTTTTTGCCTCTTAACTACACTTCCAGTCTTTTTTAGGAAAGTATCATCCTTGTCATCGTCTTGCTCAAGCAAGGCCATAGTCTCCAATTCTGAGAAGTGCTTTTCAGTCTCTCTATCTTTTAGATTGAGTGTCGTCTCCTTAAGATAGCCTCTTTTTCTGAGATTGTTGTTGTGTTTTTGTCATTGATAGGAAGCTTGTTTAATTTTTGCAGTTTGGACCAGTTTGGATAGTTTTTTGATGCCACAGGACTTTTTTGCTTTTTAGCCAGCTCTCCTTGTTCAAGTCAATTCTTAGCCAGTTCTTTTTGCTTTCTGCTTACATCAAGATTTTCCAGCTCCAGCAAATATTACCTGGCTGCCATACACTTTTCTTACAAGTCATATTTATTCATTTTATACCTTCGAGCCATCATTATTATAATTACAGAGATTTTTGGAAGGTTATGCTAACTTCATCCCTGGTATACTTAACATTGACATGTCCTGTCCCCTTTTATTGTGTTTGGCATACCTTGGTTAGTGAAGATACATTGTTTCTTTTCTTCCCATTAAGAAGTAGGAAATCTACAGAACTACATACTCTGTGTCAACCTCTTCTTTTGTATTAAAAAGTAGTAAAAATCTCGAAGTCTAAACCTTCTATGCAATTATTATGTGTAAAATTTCCACATATTTATCTGAATAAAGGAAAAGAAATTGTATTGCATTTGCAGAAAGACTTTATTATATTTCATCTTTAAAAATTCTATTCAGGAGTTCGATAGATGACACATTTTGCTTTTCCTTCAGATTGTTTGAAGAATTATATGAAGATCATGGGGATACACTTTCCCTGCAGTATGGAGGCTCTCAGCTTGTCCACAGAGTAAAAACATACAGAAAGATTGCTCCATGGACTCAGCATTCCAAAGATATTATGCAAACGCTCTCAAGATATTATAGTAATGCTTTCTCAGGTAAATTTAAGTGCTTTTTTTCAAGCCATTGTTTACAAAATATCTTACTTACAATGTTTCCATAATCTACACTACGATCTTATGACAGAGATCCTCTATATTATAATTTCCAAATAATTCAGCATTCTGATATGCTGGTATTCTGATTTGGTTATATATTTATATATATAATAAATAAATGTTTTAGCATGCAGCCCTTTATTTAGAAAATGCACACATGTAAGTCTGCATATGTTGGTGAGATTTGTAGATCAGTAGAGAAGCAGATGGGTGTTACAGAGTTTTAAAATGTTGGACAGAATGTCTTCAGCAAATATAAGAAAACTGGTAAACCTAAACATGAGTAGAAGGCTTCATGTGAAGTATTTCTTGTGATGTTTCTGAGAGCTTAAAACAAAGCAAGCTGTAATGCATGTACAGTAATTTCATGACTATAAGGCGCACCCTTTGATTGAATTTTCAATTTTGATTGAAACCTGGAAGTGTGCCTTATAATCCGGTGCACCTTATATATG